>OX401416.1:13864298-14288318 GCA_947846245.1 Cerastoderma edule | reverse complement strand
GAAGAGTTCACATTACTCATTACACAAGTCCTTTTCCACACACTGTTTTCAATGTATGCTAACTTGTTCATTGGATTGTCCCATTCATGACTTGGAAGACTGGAGTCTGAAGTTTGAGACCTGGCCAGATCAAACTTTTGTTTGTTTAACCCTTTACCAAAAATAGTTGAAAAAAAGTTTAGACAGTCCCTAACTGGAGGAGTTTCAGACGCCATTTCTGAATGCGATGAATTTGAAAACTGATCTTCGGATAGAGGAGAAAACATTGTGGGAAAAGGAGAATTGCTGGTGAAGAGCAATTTCTCATTTTCCCACAACGTTTTCCAAAGTCGCCTCCAACAAACAGGTCAAATGTCGTTAATGTTTGGTAATGGTATAAGAAGTCAATGCGACATGTCTCATTGGACAAACCCACCAAATTGCTCTACGTGGAAAATGAAACAGATGAAAAAGTCATCAAAATGACTAGAATAGACTACTGTTGACATCAGCGTTAAGTCCCAAACAAACCGAGCGACAGAATAAAATACTTTGAAACGTATCGGTACTTTATGATAGTAAAATATGGTAATCAGGGATTCAGTCTTTCAAGGCAATCCATTCTAAAGAAGTATGCAGACGACGTTTCTGATTTTACCACGTTAACCAGAATGTCGTTTGTTCGAGACCCCGTCCGGGCAATATTTCCATATGGAGATAATCAAATAAGTCATTGTCCCTTTTCCTACAGTGTTTCATTGAGTAATTCTACTGATTATGTATCTGATTGCTAACCCTTTACCCATAATCTGGCAAGACTGTTATTGTATATGTTCATATCCGCACAGAGTGCCTTCCCCCCAAAAGCCAGACCCCCACACCCGACCCCCCTCCAAAGCGTTGAAATGCTCCTTGTGAACGGGCAATTTCTTTATCCACGCTGCTGCTTAAAAAAGTATGCCGTGAAAGTCAGAGTAGGGGGATCAACAGCAAGTTTACTCATGGGGGAAAGATGGGCAAAGTTGCCTCCCTTTTTTCTTTGTTATTGTTTGACATACATGTATATAGAGTTCACATTACTCATTACACAAGTCCTTTTCCACACACTGTTTTCAATGTATGCTAACTTGTTCATTGGATTGTCCCATTCATGACTTGGAAGACTGGAGTCTGAAGTTTGATCCCTGGCCAGATCAAACTTTTGTTTGTTTATCCCTTTACCAAAAATAGTTGAAAAAAAAGTTTAGACAGTCCCAACTGGAGGAGTTTCAGACGCCATTTCTGAATGCGATGAATTTGAAAACTGATCTTCGGATAGAGGAGAAAACATTGTGGGAAAAGGAGAAATTGCTGGTGAAGAGCAATATCTCATTTTCCCACAACGTTTTTCCAAAGTCGCCTCCAACAAACTGGACAAATGTCGTTATTGTTTGGTAATGGTATAAGAAGTCAATGCGACATGTCTCATGGGACAAACCCACCAAATTGCTCTACGGGGAAAATAAAACAGATGAAAAAGTCATCAAAATGACTAGAATACTGTTGACATCAGCAATAAGTCGAAAACAAACCGAGCGACAGAATAAAATACTTTGAAACGTATCGGTACTTTATGATAGTAAAATAGGTAATTAGGGATTCAGTCTTTCAAGGCAATCTATTCTAAAGAAGTATGCAGACGATGTTTCTGATTTTACCACGTTAACCAGAATGTCGTTTGTTCGAGACCCCGTCCGATCAATATTTCTATATGGAGATAATCAAATAAGTCATTGTCCCTTTTTCTTTTTTTTTTTCATTGAGTAATTCTACTGATTATTATGTTTCTGATTGCTAACCCTTTACCCATATTCTGGCAAGGCTGTTAGTGTATATGTTCATATCCGCACAGAGTAACTTCCCCCCAGAAACCCGACCCCCACACCCACTCCACCCAAAGCATTGAAATCCTCCTTATGAATGGGCAATTTCTTTATCCACGCTGCTGCTTAGAATAGTATGCCGTGAAAGTCAGAGTAAGGGGATCAACAGCAAGTTTACTCCTGGGGGAAAGATGGGCAAAGTTGTCTCCCTTTTTTCTTTGTTATTGTTTGACATACATGTATAGAGAGTTCACATTACTCATTACACAAGTCCTTTTCCACACACTGTTTTCAATGTATGCTAACTTGTTTATTGGATTGTCCTATTCATGACTTGGAAGACTGGAGTCTGAAGTTTGAGACCTGGCCAGATCAAACTTTTGTTTGCTTAACCCTTTACCAAGAATAGTTGAGAAATAGTTTAGAGAGTCCCTAACTGGAAGAGTTTCAGACGCCATTTCTAAATGCGATGAATTTGAAAAATAAACTGGGGATAGAGCAGAAAACATTGTGGGAAAAGGAGAAATTGCTGGTGAAGAGCAATTTCTCATTTTCCCACAGCTTTTTCCAAAGTCGCCTCCAACAAACTGGTCAAATGTCGTTATTGTTTGGTAATGGTATAAGAAGTCAATGCAACAGGTCTCATTGGACAAACCCACCAAATTGCTCTACGTGGAAAATAAAACAGATGAAAAAGTCATCAAAATGACCAGAATACTGTTGACATCAGCGCTAAGTCCAAAACAAACCGAGCGACAGAATGAAATACTTTGAAACGTGTCGGTACTTTATGATAGTAAAATAGTGTAATTAGGGATTCAGTCTTTCAAGGCAATCTATTCTAAAGAAGTATGCAGACGATGCTTCTGATTTTACCCCGTTAACCAGAATGTCGTTTGTTCGAGACCCCGTCCGATCAATATTTCCATATGGAGATAATCAAATAAGTCATTGTCCTTTTCCTACAGTGTTTCATTGAGTAATTCTACTGATTATTATGTTTCTGATTGCTAACCCTTTACCCATCAATCTGGCAAGACTGTTAGTGTATATGTTCATATCCGCACAGAGTAACTTCCCCCCAGAAACCCGACCCCCACACCCGACTCCACCCAAAGCATTGAAATCCTCCTTATGAATGGGCAATTTCTTTATCCACGCTGCTGCTTAGAATAGTATGCCGTGGAAAGTCAGAGTAAGGGGATCAACAGCAAGTTTACTCATGGGGGAAAGATGGGCAAAGTTGCCTCCCTTTTTTTCTTTGTTATTGTTTGACATACATGTATATAGAGTTCACATTACTCATTACACAAGTCCTTTTCCACACACTGTTTTCAATGTATGCTAACTTGTTCATTGGATTGTCCCATTCATGACTTGGAAGACTGGAGTCTGAAGTTTGAGACCTGGCCAGATCAAACTTTTGTTTGTTTAACCCTTTACCAAAAATAGTTGAGAAATAGTTTAGAGAGTCCCTAACTGGAAGAGTTTCAGACGCCATTTCTAAATGCGATGAATTTGAAAAATAATCTTGGGATAGAGTAGAAAACATTGTGGGAAAAGGAGAAATTGCTGGTGAAGAGCAATTTCTCATTTTCCCACAACGTTTTTCCAAAGTCGCCTCCAACAAACTGGTCAAATGTCGTTATTGTTTGGTAATGGTATAAGAAGTCAATGCGACATGTCTCATTGGACAAACCCACCAAATTGCTCTACGTGGAAAATAAAACAGATGGAAAAGTCATCAAAATGACTAGAATACTGTTGACATCAGCGTTAAGTCCAAAACAAACCGAGAGACAGAATAAAATACTTTGAAACGTATCGGTACTTTATGATAGTAAAATAGGGTAATTAGGGATTCAGTCTTTCAAGGCAATCTATTCTAAAGAAGTATGCAGACGATGTTTCTGATTTTACCACGTTAACCAGAATGTCGTTTGTTCGAGACCCCGTCCGATCAATATTTCCATATGGAGATAATCAAATAAGTCATTGTCCCTTTTCCTACAGTGTTTCATTGAGTAATTCTACTGATTATTATGTTTCTGATTGCTAACCCTTTACCCATAATCTGGCAAGACTGTTATTGTATATGTTCATATCCGCACAGAGTGACTTCCCCCCCAAAGGCCAGACCCCCACACCCGACCCCCGTCCAAAGCGTAGAAATGCTCCTTGTGAACGGGCAATTTCTTTATCCACGCTGCTGCTTAAAATAGTATGCCGTGAAAGTCAGAGTAGGGGGATCAACAGCAAGTTTACTCATGGGGGAAAGATGGGCAATGTTGTCTCCCTTTTTTCTTTGTTATTGTTTGAATTCATGCATGAAGAGTTCACATTACTCATTACACAAGTCCTTTTCCACACACTGTTTTCAATGTATGCTAACTTGTTCATTGGATTGTCCCATTCATGACTTGGAAGACTGGAGTCTGAAGTTTGAGACCTGGCCAGATCAAACTTTTGTTTGTTTAACCCTTTACCAAAAATAGTTGAAAAAGAGTTTAGACAGTCCCTAACTGGAGGAGTTTCAGACGCCATTTCTGAATGCGATGAATTTGAAACTGATCTTCGGATAGAGGAGAAAACATTGTGGGAAAAGGAGAAATTGCTGGTGAAGAGCAATTTCTCATTTTCCCACAACGTTTTCCAAAGTCGCCTCCAACAAACTGGTCAAATGTCGTTATTGTTTGGTAATGGTATAAGAAGTCAATGCGACATGTCTCATTGGACAAACCCACCAAATTGCTCTACGTGGAAAATGAAACAGATGAAAAAGTCATCAAAATGACTAGGATACTGTTGACATCAGCGTTAAGTCCCAAACAAACCGAGCGACAGAATAAAATACTTTGAACGTATCGGTACTTTATGATAGTAAAATATGGTAATTAGGGATTCAGTCTTTCAAGGCAATCTATTCTAAAGAAGTATGCAGACGATGTTTCTGATTTTACCATGTTAACCAGAATGTCGTTGTTCGAGACCCCGTCCGATCAATATTTCTATATGGAGATAATCAAATAAGTCATTGTCCCTTTTCCTACAGTGTTTCATTGAGTAATTCTACTGATTATTATGTTTCTGATTGCTAACCCTTTACCCATAATCTGGCAAGACTGTTATTGTATATGTTCATATCCGCACAGAGTGACTTCCCCCCAAAAGCCAGACCCCCACACCCGACCCCCGTCCAAAGCGTAGAAATGCTCCTTGTGAACGGGCAATTTCTTTATCCACGCTGCTGCTTAAAATAGTATGCCGTGAAAGTCAGAGTAGGGGATCAACAGCAAGTTTACTCATGGGGGAAAGATGGGCAAAGTTGTCTCCCTTTTTCTTTGTTATTGTTTGACATACATGTATGAAGAGTTCACATTACTCATTACACAAGTCCTTTTCCACACACTGTTTTCAATGTATGCTAACTTGTTCATTGGATTGTCCCATTCATGACTTGGAAGACTGGAGTCTGAAGTTTGAGACCTGGCCAGATCAAACTTTTGTTTGTTTAACCCTTTACCAAAAATAGTTGAAAAAAAGTTTAGACAGTCCCTAACTGGAGGAGTTTCAGACGCCATTTCTGAATGCGATGAATTTGAAAACTGATCTTCGGATAGAGGAGAAAACATTGTGGGAAAAGGAGAAATTGCTGGTGAAGAGCAATTTCTCATTTTCCCACAACGTTTTCCAAAGTCGCCTCCAACAAACTGGTCAAATGTCGTTATTGTTTGGTAATGGTATAAGAAGTCAATGCGACATGTCTCATTGGACAAACCCACCAAATTGCTCTACGTGGAAAATAAAACAGATGAAAAAGTCATCAAAATGACTAGAATACTGTTGACATCAGCGTTAAGTCCCAAACAAACCGAGCGACAGAATAAAATACTTTGAAACGTATCGGTACTTTATGATAGTAAAATATGGTAATTAGGGATTCAGTCTTTCAAGGCAATCTATTCTAAAGAAGTATGCAGACGATGTCTCTGATTTTACCACGTTAACCAGAATGTCGTTTGTTCGAGACCCCGTCCGATCAATATTTCTATATGGAGATAATCAAATAAGTCATTGTCCCTTTTCCTACAGTGTTTCATTGAGTAATTCTAGTGATTATGTATCTAATTGCTAACCCTTTACCCATAATCTGGCAAGACTGTTATTGTATATGTTCATATCCGCACAGAGTGACTTCCCCCCAAAAACCAGACCCCCACACCCGACCCCTGTCCAAAGCGTAGAAATGCTCCTTGTGAATGGGCAATTTCTTTATCCACGCTGCTGCTTAAAATAGTATGCCGTGAAAGTCAGAGTAGGGGGATCAACAGCAAGTTTACTCATGGGGGAAAGATGGGCAAAGTTGTCTCCCTTTTTCTTTGTTATTGTTTGACATACATGTATAAAGAGTTCACATTACTCATTACACAAGTCCTTTTCCACACACTGTTTTCAATGTATGCTAACTTGTTCATTGGATTGTCCCATTCATGACTTGGAAGACTGGAGTCTGAAGTTTGAGACCTGGCCAGATCAAACTTTTGTTTGTTTAACCCTTTACCAAAAATAGTTGAAAAAAAGTTTAGACAGTCCCTAACTGGAGGAGTTTCAGACGCCATTTCTGAATGCGATGAATTTGAAAACTGATCTTCGGATAGAGGAGAAAACATTGTGGGAAAAGGAGAAATTGCTGGTGAAGAGCAATTTCTCATTTTCCCACAACGTTTTCCAAAGTCGCCTCCAACAAACTGGTCAAATGTCGTTATTGTTTGGTAATGGTATAAGAAGTCAATGCGACATGTCTCATTGGACAAACCCACCAAATTGCTCTACGTGGAAAATAAAACAGATGAAAAAGTCATCAAAATGACTAGAATACTGTTGACATCAGCGTTAAGTCCCAAACAAACCGAGCGACAGAATAAAATACTTTGAAACGTATCGGTACTTTATGATAGTAAAATATGGTAATTAGGGATTCAGTCTTTCAAGGCAATCTATTCTAAAGAAGTATGCAGACGACGTTTCTGATTTTACCACGTTAACCAGAATGTCGTTTGTTCGAGACCCCGTCCGATCAATATTTCTATATGGAGATAATCAAATAAGTCATTGTCCCTTTTCCTACAGTGTTTCATTGAGTAATTCTACTGATTATGTATCTGATTGCTAACCCTTTACCCATAATCTGGCAAGACTGTTATTGTATATGTTCATATCCGCACAGAGTGACTTCCCCCCAAAGGCCAGACCCCCACACCCGACCCCCGTCCAAAGCGTAGAAATGCTCCTTGTGAACGGGCAATTTCTTTATCCACGCTGCTGCTTAAAATAGTATGCCGTGAAAGTCAGAGTAGGGGGATCAACAGCAAGTTTACTCATGGGGGAAAGATGGGCAATGTTGTCTCCCTTTTTTCTTTGTTATTGTTTGAATACATGCATAAGAGTTCACATTACTCATTACACAAGTCCTTTTCCACACACTGTTTTCAATGTATGCTAACTTGTTCATTGGATTGTCCCATTCATGACTTGGAAGACTGGAGTCTGAAGTTTGAGACCTGGCCAGATCAAACTTTTGTTTGTTTAACCCTTTACCAAAAATAGTTGAAAAAAAGTTTAGACAGTCCCTAACTGGAGGAGTTTCAGACGCCATTTCTGAATGCGATGAATTTGAAAACTGATCTTCGGATAGAGGAGAAAACATTGTGGGAAAAGGAGAAATTGCTGGTGAAGAGCAATTTCTCATTTTCCAACAACGTTTTCCAAAGTCGCCTCCAACAAACTGGTCAAATGTCGTTATTGTTTGGTAATGGTATAAGAAGTCAATGCGACATGTCTCATTGGACAAACCCACCAAATTGCTCTACGTGGAAAATAAAACAGATGAAAAAGTCATCAAAATGACTAGAATACTGTTGACATCAGCGTTAAGTCCCAAACAAACCGAGCGACAGAATAAAATACTTTGAAACGTATCGGTACTTTATGATAGTAAAATATGGTAATTAGGGATTCAGTCTTTCAAGGCAATCTATTCTAAAGAAGTATGCAGACGATGTTTCTGATTTTACCACGTTAACCAGAATGTCGTTTGTTCGAGACCCCGTCCGATCAATATTTCTATATGGAGATAATCAAATAAGTCATTGTCCCTTTTCCTACAGTGTTTCATTGAGTAATTCTAGTGATTATGTATCTGATTGCTAACCCTTTACCCATAATCTGGCAAGACTGTTATTGTATATGTTCATATCCGCACAGAGTGACTTCCCCCCAAAGGCCAGACCCCCACACCCGACCCCCGTCCAAAGCGTAGAAATGCTCCTTGTGAACGGGCAATTTCTTTATCCATGCTGCTGCTTAAAATAGTATGCCGTGAAAGTCAGAGTAGGGGGATCAACAGCAAGTTTACTCATGGGGGAAAGATGGGCAAAGTTGTCTCCCTTTTTTCTTTGTTATTGTTTGACATACATGTATAAGAGTTCACATTACTCATTACACAAGTCCTTTTCCACACACTGTTTTCAATGTATGCTAACTTGTTCATTGGATTGTCCCATTCATGACTTGGAAGACTGGAGTCTGAAGTTTGAGACCTGGCCAGATCAAACTTTTGTTTGTTTAACCCTTTACCAAAAATAGTTGAAAAAAGTTTAGACAGTCCCTAACTGGAGGAGTTTCAGACGCCATTTCTGAATGCGATGAATTTGAAAACTGATCTTCGGATAGAGGAGAAAACATTGTGGGAAAAGGAGAAATTGCTGGTGAAGAGCAATTTCTCATTTTCCCACAACGTTTTCCAAAGTCGCCTCCAACAAACTGGTCAAATGTCGTTATTGTTTGGTAATGGTATAAGAAGTCAATGCGACATGTCTCATTGGACAAACCCACCAAATTGCTCTACGTGGAAAATAAAACAGATGAAAAAGTCATCAAAATGACTAGAATACTGTTGACATCAGCGTTAAGTCCAAAACAAACCGAGCGACAGAATAAAATACTTTGAAACGTATCGGTACTTTATGATAGTAAAATATGGTAATTAGGGATTCAGTCTTTCAAGGCAATCTATTCTAAAGAAGTATGCAGACGATGTTTCTGATTTTACCACGTTAACCAGAATGTCGTTTGTTCGAGACCCCGTCCGATCAATATTTCTATATGGAGATAATCAAATAAGTCATTGTCCCTTTTCCTACAGTGTTTCATTGAGTAATTCTACTGATTATGTATCTGATTGCTAACCCTTTACCCATAATCTGGCAAGACTGTTATTGTATATGTTCATATCCGCACAGAGTGACTTCCCCCCAAAAACCAGACCCCCACACCCGACCCCCGTCCAAAGCGTAGAAATGCTCCTTGTGAACGGGCAATTTCTTTATCCACGCTGCTGCTTAAAATAGTATGCCGTGAAAGTCAGAGTAGGGGGATCAACAGCAAGTTTACTCATGGGGGAAAGATGGGCAATGTTGTCTCCCTTTTTTCTTTGTTATTGTTTGAATGCATGCATAAAGAGTTCACATTACTCATTACACAAGTCCTTTTCCACACACTGTTTTCAATGTATGCTAACTTGTTCATTGGATTGTCCCATTCATGACTTGGAAGACTGGAGTCTGAAGTTTGAGACCTGGCCAGATCAAACTTTTGTTTGTTTAACCCTTTACCAAAAATAGTTGAAAAAAGTTTAGACAGTCCCTAACTGGAGGAGTTTCAGACGCCATTTCTGAATGCGATGAATTTGAAAACTGATCTTCGGATAGAGGAGAAAACATTGTGGGAAAAGGAGAAATTGCTGGTGAAGAGCAATTTCTCATTTTCCCACAACGTTTTCCAAAGTCGCCTCCAACAAACTGGTCAAATGTCGTTATTGTTTGGTAATGGTATAAGAAGTCAATGCGACATGTCTCATTGGACAAACCCACCAAATTGCTCTACGTGGAAAATAAAACAGATGAAAAAGTCATCAAAATGACTAGAATACTGTTGACATCAGCGTTAAGTCCAAAACAAACCGAGCGACAGAATAAAATACTTTGAAACGTATCGGTACTTTATGATAGTAAAATATGGTAATTAGGGATTCAGTCTTTCAAGGCAATCTATTCTAAAGAAGTATGCAGACGACGTTTCTGATTTTACCACGTTAACCAGAATGTTGTTTGTTCGAGACCCCGTCCGATCAATATTTCTATATGGAGATAATCAAATAAGTCATTGTCCCTTTTCCTATAGTGTTTCATTGAGTAATTCTACTGATTATGTTTCTGATTGCTAACCCTTTAACCATAATCTGGCAAGATTGTTATTGTATATGTTCATATCCGCACAGAGTGACTTCCCCCCAAAAACCAGACCCCCACACCCGACCCCCCAAAGCGTAGAAATGCTCCTTGTGAACGGGCAATTTCTTTATCCACGCTGCTGCTTAAAATAGTATGCCGTGAAAGTCAGAGTAGGGGGATCAACAGCAAGTTTACTCATGGGGGAAAGATGGGCAAAGTTGTCTCCCTTTTTTCTTTGTTATTGTTTGAATACATGCATGAAGAGTTCACATTACCCATTTCACAAGTCCTTTTCCACACTCTGTTTTCAATGTATGCTAACTTGATCATTGGATTGTCCCATTCATGACTTGGAAGACTGGAGTCTGAAGTTTGAGACCTGGCCAGATCAAACTTTTGTTTGTTTAACCCTTTACCAAAAATAGTTGAAAAAAAGTTTAGACAGTCCCTAACTGGAGGAGTTTCAGACGCCATTTCTGAATGCGATGAATTTGAAAACTGATCTTCGGATAGAGGAGAAAACATTGTGGGAAAAGGAGAAATTGCTGGTGAAGAGCAATTTCTCATTTTCCCACAACGTTTTCCAAAGTCGCCTCCAACAAACTGATCAAATGTCGTTATTGTTTGGTAATGGTATAAGAAGTCAATGCGACATGTCTCATTGGCCAAACCCACCAAATTGCTCTACGTGGAAAATGAAACAGATGAAAAAGTCATCAAAATGACTAGAATACTGTTGACATCAGCGTTAAGTCCCAAACAAACCGAGCGACAGAATAAAATACTTTGAAACGTATCGGTACTTTATGATAGTAAAATATGGTAATTAGGGATTCAGTCTTTCAAGGCAATCTATTCTAATTAATTATGCAGACGACGTTTCTGATTTTACCACGTTAACCAGAATGTCGTTTGTTCGAGACCCTGTCCGATCAATATTTCTATATGGAGATAATCAAATAAGTCATTGTCCCTTTTCCTACAGTGTTTCATTGAGTAATTTTACTGATTATGTTTCTGATTGCTAACCCTTTACCCATTATCTGGCAAGACTGTTATTGTATATGTTCATATCCGCACAGAGTGACTTCCCCCCAAAAGCCAGACCCCCACACCCGACCCCCGTCCAAAGCGTAGAAATGCTCCTTGTGAACGGGCAATTTCTTTATCCACGCTAACAGGTTTGCCATTTGGTATGAGTTACTGATAAAAAATGATTTAACAGGATGTCCAACACTTCCATACACATTGAACTACTTAACGTGCACGCTTAGAAAATGTGTTAATTGGCGGATGCCGATTTACCCGAAAGGTGTATTTCACAGCTCACGGAAATACCCGAGTAGGTCCGATTGATGACAAAGACGATTATTTCTCTTTTGAAGAATGTTCAGTTTAATCACTCAATCAAACAAATCGAATTCATTAATTAGTTATAAAACCTTAAATGATATACCCCATTAGTGAATTACATGAAGTTTATCTTATATGCTTGATAAGGGTCTTGTCATAATTTCTAAAAACCTAGAAACATTTACTTGACGGCTGGCCTGGACCCAATCTGTTTGCATTTATAAGAATGAAGTCGGTTCCAGCACTATAGGGGTTATAGCTTGGGTTCTTGATAATGACTCGAATGAGCAAACTACGTTAAGAAGAAAAACAGCATTTGGAATATCTACCAATTCTTATCTTCAAACCTACATTGTAGTCGGTTTGCACCTGTAATTAGATTGGATTCTTACACTGTTTTAGTTATATCACGGCGACCAGGACACCTATCCATGCCCCAGGACACCTATCTATGCCCCAGGACACCTATCTATGCCCCAGGACACCTATCTATGCCCCAGGATACCGTTTTCGTACTAAACGACACGAGGAAAATATTTGCATAAGGCAAATATTATAAACAAAGATCGTATTCTTAATACATTAACGCAATGTGACACGTCACTGGAAGCTTTTCGGAGAGACGATTCCAATTACATGTTACTTTGCAATATTGCAATAGTTCCCAATATTGAAATAAGAGGGACTGTTGTTTTGAGTAACGTAAATATTTAGCATAAAACGGTACCATGTGTTTATTCACCTTTAATGTACAGTAACATGTCCAAACCATTAACTGCTTTCCTATATGATCATGGCTGATCAGTGGTGAGAGAGGAATAAATCATGCAACATTACCATCATCAAACGATAAAACTTACATCACTCAAACCTAAGATTTGAACATAATTCGGTAAAGAAATGTTCAGTTATTGAATCGACAAATTAAATGACTAATTTTCTATTTCATGAGATAAACAATGCTCAATATCAATATCTATATATCTATAGATTGTGAAAGTTAGTATTTGTCGATTGTTCAAAATCAACCATACGTACGCGCCTGAATAATTGCATTGTTATTTAAACAAAAACATTTACCAAGGCCGATAAACAAATACTTAGGTTTGTCAACATTTTGTTATCGTTAAAGACCGCAGACTTTTCGACAAATCAGCAAAGGTACAGTAAGTTTATTCTTTTATTTCATTTATTTTATTTGAATAAATCGATTGATTGATAGATTTAATTCGTAATTGGGTTAGTTTGTCTTTTAATGATCTATCAATTGAAGAAGTGGCGTTTATACGAGAATGTTATACTGTACGTAATTGATACGTCTTTAAATGTAAATCGTGTGTATTTAGTATACCCAGAAAAAAGTGAAATCTTTTGACGAATACCTTTCATATCTAAGATCCATAATATACAATAATAAGGATTCTCATTATAAGTTTACCGTTTTATGCTTATTAGCAATAAATTTTCTTCCGATAAAGTGTCATTTCTGTTTCGTATGTTCTGAAAACACACATAACAAAGAAAGCTGTTAACGCATCCAGAGACATAGCTAATATGATAACGTTAATCAATTCTATGTCTCTGACAATCTGATGTATTGGGTATTCCTTGGCTGAAATCAGCTGTTGAAATTTACTCCATAGTACAACATTTACGACATTTGCTGAAAAACACCATAGACCCACATTGGAAAAAAGGCAAATCGCCTCTTAAGATCAAATCACCATTTTGTCCAACTGCTTTGTACTCAATTATACGAGGAAAATAAAATGCATGGTTTTTTTTGGTCGTCTGTTTCTTTAATTTGGACCAGTCCAATAAAGGTTAAAAACATTATAATTGCAAACACTTGTTAATGTGCATCTTTATTCTCTTGTCCATTTTTAGAGACGCATAAATCTCGCATGTATTCACCATGAATTCGTACCGAGGAAGCAAGATGTCCGTCCACGGAGAAGAAGTGAAACAGAAATATGTGGAATGCCCCTCGTGTAGCAAGGAGTACGACGACTTTCTGCACGCCCCTCACATCCTGCCATGTTTACACGGCCTCTGTATCACGTGTCTGGAGACGCTGGCGTCACGTGGTATCGTACAGTGTTCCACGTGCGAGGCGAAGCACAGCGTTCCTAGCGGCGACGTTCAGCAGTTCCGGAAAGACGAGACTAGACAGCACATGGTGAACGTACTGAAGGTAAAATTGGGTTATTTTTGTTATTTTCAAGTGTTTTAAATCGCAACAACAGTACTTTGATTATGATGCGATAGCTGACTCATATTGATACAAAAGGAACCCGATTTTAACTGCCTATAAGGATATGTCAAGCAGGGAAGAACCATCTGCAAACCGTTGGTAAGTCAGTAGTCTGCCTCTCATGAACATAAACACGGGTTGAGCTTGAAATCACATGGCCCCTCTCCGCGCCGGGATTTGAACCGTATGAATCCAAGTTCTGAACTCTAACAATTAAGCCACAAAGGCCCCATTGGGGATAAGAATGGTCGTGCTTTATCATTTGTAAATGTATGGGTCAATACCGTTTTAAACAGCTCTGCATTTAAATCGCGGCGCTAGCACGACCGTTACAAGCACAGCCGCCTTTTGACTTAGTTTTAGCTTTTCGATTATGATGTTTATGATGTTGTGTTCCAATTATCGATAACGCTATGTAGGTCGGCAATCCACACTATTTATTCATTTGGAATACACATATTTATTGAAAAATTACAATAAATTAACCCACTATCGAAATAAAGGAGAATAAATAATCTGCTTAATCCTTCCTGTTGACAATTTTGTAGATAATTACAATTCCAACATGTAAATGGTGTTCAATTCCAGGTTCAACGCCGAGTGGACGATATCACCTGCCAGGAATGTATCGTTAAGAACAAGTTCGCCCGGAATCGCTGCAAGGAGTGTGCCCAGTTCCTCTGCCCGGACTGCAGCGACGCCCACAAACGCACCAAGGTTACCAAGAAGCACATAATGGTCTCACTGGAAGAGCTCCGAGAGGCTCCGCTTGACGACTTCCAGCAGACCAAGAAGTGCTTGTTTCCCGGTCACGAAGAGCAGCCGTACACGTTCTACTGTGTGTCGGAGGCGTGTGACCAGCCCGTCTGTGCGCTCTGTGCAATAACCGAGCACCAGGAATCCAAAGGGCACCAGATACGCGAGTTGCAAGACGTGTATGGCGAGCAGAAGCGAGCGATTGAAGGCCTCATGTCGGACGTGAAGCACAGAACCCTCTCTGCGCAGGATACGGCAACCGCCATTCAGGAGACGGTAACCAACCTCGACTCCAATGTACAGGGAACCACTCTGCTGATCGACACGGCGTTTGATAGCGCCATCAAAGCGCTTGACAGACGCAGAGCGGAATTGAAAGACATGGCGCACACCAAGTCGAAGGAGAAAAAGAAGCGGCTGACGGCGCAGTTGGACAGCATAAACTTCCATATCGACTGCATGGAAGACGGCAATGAGTTCACGACCACCATCGCAAACCACGCCTCCCCCGTCGAGTTTCTCTTCTTCAAGGACACGATCATAGAACGACTAAACAGCCTCCGCGATGAAGAGTTCGACACCATTCCCCACGATAATGACGAGATTAAGTTCCAGCCGGCTAAACTCGGGGACGAGTTTGTACGTCACGTTAAAGACATGGGCGAATTGTGGACGACGTCTGCCTATCTGCCGAACACGCACGTAGAGACGTGTGATGTGGCCATGGAGAGGGAGCAGACGATCATGAAGATCACGCTTTTTGATAGCGAGGGGATGCAGCAATCTGATGGTACGCACGGGTCCTTTTTTGTGGTGTCTCTGGTTTTCTCTCCAAATATTAACGATATAAAAAACTATTCGTCTCTTTTGAACGGCAATTATACACTATCTTCATCATGAAAGAGTTTAGAAAATGGTGCTGAGACCCACTTAGACCAAATCTAAGCTACAGCTGGCTTGATTCTTCTTAAATGATTATCGTTAGAGTTAAATATGCATGTGGTGTATGCAATATGTAGTATATCTTTATAATAGCATATTATATAATTATTTGAGAACTAAGCCAAAAAAAGCTCACATGTTTTCGCAGCAGTGACATTCAAAGATCCATTTTTAGAAAAATCAGAACAGGGCAGATTCTAATTTTTTCTTTAACCCTTTACACAACGAACGTGATTTATTTCTAAATGTCGTATTTGTGTTACAACTTCAAACATATCCTTCCTATCCCAGCTGATTTATGAATTGGCTTTACTATTTTACCGGTAGGTGGTGTTGATCTTCGTGTTGACGTCATAGATCCGGCGGGCAGGCATCGCGCGGCAACCATTCATGATCGCACAGACGGTGACGGTCGGTATAAAGCGCTATACACAGCGGCCACTAAAGGAAAACACAGAGCCACCGTCTATCTGTACGGGACACCCCTCGATAACGACCACGTATTTCGCGCCTCGTCCCCGCGTGGAGGTGATCGACACCATGCCCATCACGGGCACCACGGACACAAACACGAAAGTACGCATGCGCATCCAGAACAGAATAGTAAGTATTTATAGTAGGCTTATGTTTGATATTCTGCTAGTCCGAATGATTCAGACGTAGATATTTCATTCTACGCAATTAAAGCTTGGATCATTCGAGTTAATATTCTGACAGAATAGTGCTTCCTTGTGACCACTGAGTTGATTTTTGCTCATTCATATAGCATATATTTCTATCATTTATACTGTATCTCTGATGGCGTCATGGCGCCAACAAGACACAAGTTAAGTACGAAAGACGATCCACAGAGCCCTTTGCTCTATAAATTTGAAATCTTCAGCGTGTCAAGACGCTACGTCACTATACAAACAAATATGATTCTAAGGGGTGCCATTGTAATGGTCCGTCCCATCGTATCTTAGACGTATAATCGCTACGAAGTTTGCAGAGATGTCCGAAATAATACATTAGAAATTGAACATTGAAAATTTTACGCATCAAAATAGACAAATCACAGCGTTTTGGGATCACACTCGTAACACAAGTATCAGAAGCGGTACTGCGATTTGTTTAAAGATTGGGATCCCAAAATGCTATAATAAAGCTTTGGACTTGGCTGTTAAGTATAGGCTAACAATATAATAAGTAAACTCCCTACATTACTTTTTCTCAACAGGACCAAAACCATTGGAGAACAAAGTCGACAAAGAGGAACAAATGAGACGCCTGCAGACAGCGACGCCTAGTGGTAGGGTTTTGTTACTGTATAACCATGATCATTTATCTTGTTCGATTAATAGAGCAATCAGTCGTAGGGTGAAGTTATCATGGTTTACCAATACCCCAAAACAAGCGTATCTGAAACAACATGCTGGCTCACAATATCGTGTTATGCTTTATGGTGATATGTTTAGAAACAAGTATATCCTTTTTCCGTACATGATTATCAGAATCAAAAATAAAATTGAAATGTCAAATATAACGTTATGCAAGCACTGCCGTAGCTGTGCTGTGTCACATCGAGGCAGCTGAACGCACCTTATCTTTTATGTAATAACTCGGAAAACACATGCATACATGTAAACCATGTATACATGCATCTTGGCATAAACATATTGTGGATTACAGAACAATCTGTTTATAAAACTTTATGCCATTATATCACTGGCTCTCAAAAAAGTGGTTTAACTAGTTTAAGACGCTCATTGCCAGTTGTGACAAATCATGCAAAATGAAAATAATTGCAGGGATGTCTCACCATGCCAACAAATAATATAATTATGAAAATATTTCATTCTAGACGTAGCCTATACTATACTACTATAAAGTGTCTGACTGTATTTTTTGGACCCTGATTACGACACTAACATATATTCTTCATGACACGTGTGCAACAGACGTCAAATGTAAAGTATCGACTAGTTAAATTCATAAGAATGAGACATGCTTTTTATATATATATTTTTAACTTTCACAATGAATATATTTAACATGTCGTTTAGCATGTACTGGCGTGATTTGTTGACATATTTGTACAAATAAACGTCTTGGTTTGTTTCAGATGTGAGCGATGATCTATCACCTATTGCAGACAACAACTTGGGAGACGTAACTTGTATGTATATAAAAAATATGTGTTGTTTGTTCACGACGTTTTGCTTTTCATTAGCGTTTTCGTCCCAATATATTTTTAAATGATCTAATGGCATAGCTAATCAAGCGTACCTATTTTTGAAGGACAGACTATCGTTTGATTAAGCAGTGGGCAATATCAAAAGGCTGTCTCCTATGTCATTGCATGAAGAGAATCAACAATATACCGTTATCCCAATACCCATATGTCCATTTGTGGATGGTCCAAATGTGAGGCCCAATCGCCTAAATTTCAGAGTAAGCACTCCTCCAACGCCTGAATTGCTCAAAATGTGCTTAGAATTTGTTCCACAACCAGTATCATTGCTTCTGACATCGTTTGGTACATTAAATATGGTTTAACAACGATGCTTTATGTCTTTCAATTCCAAAATATGTCTAAACACTTTTTGTAACATATCTGAAAATAATTTGGCTAGGGAAGGGATACACCTCCCATGCTGCAAGCTTTGCATGAAATAACCCTAGTGTCTTAAAGAAATCCCAGGAAAGACATTGAAGCCTACTCTTTCATTTATCAGGCCCGGGTTTCGTGTTTGACGCCACGACGTCCCACAGTTCCGTCGAGATCCGCGAAGAAGGTCGCAGCATGACGGCCAAACCCAACAAAGGCAACACAACTCGGCGCTCCACGAAGGAACAGGGCCGGTTTGCGCTTTACCGTGGAGCCATGGCCAGTCGTCCGTTACCGAGGGACGGACGCTATTACTTCGAAGTCGGCATCCTCTACAAGATTCACAAGCTTATCCGCAGGGAGCAGCTCTTCGAGATCGGACTCGCAAAACTCGAGTCGATTGATCGAAATGCGTCCGTCGACTGCCACCCTTACGCATGGGCACTCAGCGCCCGAGGATGTCACGTCTGCGGCAAAGTGTGCCTTCAGGCCTGGCACAACAGCCAGCTGCTTTTCCACTATGCGCTTTCGGCGAGAACCAAATCTCCACCGGGTACATTTATTCGGCTCTATTACGGCTTTCTACTGGACACCGATAACAAGCACTGGATTGTTATTGACGTGAAAAACAAGAAGGTGGTTTTCACGTTTAGAAACCTGGTGGTTTCGGAGAGATCCGAGCCGCTATGGCCGGTGTTTTCCGTTTCCGGTGCAGAGGTTGCCTTGACAACGATGACGCTAAAGACTGGACGGGTTATCGACTCTGTACCGGAAGAAGCGCTTGCTGCACTTGAACTGTAATGCAGCCTGTAACCCATTCTACTGTCTCATAAAGAATGTTGGGATTTATCCCATTCGAGAGCAGCAATGGACAACTGTAATCATATGGAATACGTGCTGATCTTTTTATATAAAACTGTTTCTTAAATCGTCTACAACAAGAGCATTAACAAGAGTGCATATGGATTTATGTTTTAAGAAGCCAATCCTCAGTGGAATCGTTGTTAAAGTCGATATATTCTAGTAACGCATGTCTGCAACAACATGCCACGGTCAACAGATGTTTACCGTTACTCTCAAATCCAATTTCGAATGTCAATGTGCCGTGCAGGGGTTCATGGAGTAGAGCGTTAGGACACGATGGTCATTGGTTCGAATCCCGTGATTAGCGGGATCAATTTTGGGACAATTTATTAGTCCACAGTCGGTACGAATTTTGTAAAGTATCCAGGAAGACGGATCTAGAGTGGTTAGTCTAAGTTGTGAAAAATTCTTTCACAATTGATGTTAAATGAATAGATTCAAACTAAATGATTATAATGACGTTCCCTGCAATTATGCTATAGTCCCTAAAACACTGATGAATCTCATATATGTATCTACTTGTTTGATGCATTGATTGCAATGTGTTCGGTGTATGATTGTGTTCGAAATGTACAAAGAAAAAACTTTTTCGACGGTGTTTCTGAACTTGTTCTTTGAATTGCGTGGTTCGTGTTTTTGTGTTTTCACTTGCATAAATAAAAACAAAACAACATATCATCACTCCGTCTGCAAACTCACTTGTATTTCTGCCAACAACACCACCCGTCCTGTCTATATTTATGCTTGTCGTATGCTTGTCGTAAAATCTTCACTATACGTGTATAGAATCTAATCCATAGCTCTTCTTATGGAAAATAGTTGATTCCACCTTGCTAATAAAATAGATTGATTAGTAGCCCGTGGGGTCGAAATTGCAGATATTAATTTATACCACAGTAAAACAAAGCAAAATCTGTTAGCTCTTTTCCATAACAAGTTTTGATCAAAATTTCTAACATTCATTTTAAAGGTAGGTAACTCGTGCTACTCTATTGAGCCATTATTTCGTAGTTGTACAGGCACCAATACAAGTAGAGGAGTTACACCACATTTAGATAAACATGAAGCATACATAGATGCTAAAATTTGTCTAGAAATGCCAAGCTATGTTCATTTTGATACAAAAAGAATATACAAGTATATATAAAAGGGAATGTATGATATATCAAAGAGAGCAACAATATGTAGAGGGTTGTAACACGATAACATTATATTTTACGCAGAGTGTTTTTCCTGTAGCATTAAAATGCATAATGACGAAACGGTTCAAATCGTAGATGCAACACAACTTGTCGTGGCATGATGCGTGTATATAAAGAGCTGTTTAGAGAAGAACATACAGCCAATTGACAACAATTCGGGGTCAGAACTGTTTTCCCCTATTCTCTTAACTCGGATGATCCTAGCTGTAACAATATCTACACATGGATCATTCGGACTAGGCTTGGTTGACTTTCAATTTTCATTTCAGTATGAACTCTTGTAGTTTTAGATTTTTTTTTTCGAAACACAGGTTTTCTATGAGATGCGGAATACAAATGTTTGAATGCGAGAAAAGCCTTTATACATCGGTTTAAAAATAAATGGGAAAAAAAGTATTGGTGGGAATAATTCCCTAAACAAATATGCCGTGAGATGCAAAAGGTAGTGCTACTCTGAGTATCATTCCTCAACAAAATTAGGCAGATACTTAAGATTTTGGATAAAAGACGACACAAAATCTATTTTTAGAAAATTACCAAGCATTCTAAAGGTTACACGTCGGACAAAACATGCGCCGAGCTAGGATTTTTGAACCCGCGACACGTGTTCGCCAAGGAACGTACACTACCGACTGAGCCATTTGGTTTGGCCAGGGCGACAAAGGATTGGGTTTTATCGGTATATAAAGTTAATTACTAAACCATAAACACGATAGATTTAGATGTTATATTAAGTTAATTACGAAACTATAAACATGATGGCTTTAGATGAAGATTGGTCCCGTTGTTCAAAGAAAATCTTAAAAGGAAAAAATGCGGGAAGATTGGAAATCACTTATCATTTGAGTACAGTCGGATAGCTTCCAACCTGTTCGTTTTAATTCGAACCGCTTCGTGTTAAAATCGTTACCAAAATTCATGAACGTGAAACCTCGCCTCGGATCACATTTTGCATCAAGCACGTGGCGATTTGCGGCGATAATGGACGCTTTAATTAGATTAACAGTTAGAAAAGAGTTTTCTTGTATCGGATCGTTAGATAAAAGCGGAAAATATCGTTCTTCATATGCAAACAGCAGACCGATACATTGATCAGTAACGTAACCTTTACGTTGAATGATACGGTGCTTTTTATGAGACAGCGTTTTATTTATGTTATGCAGGTGGAAGTGAATCAAAGCTGTATATAAGTTATAAACACGATTATGAATTTCAAAGGCGTTTGATGTTATTTAATTAATAAATACAGTTCTTTTGACTTCGCAATGTAAACGGCTCCATTCCAAAACCATGCTTTAATACCGACTTGGGATTTCATATTTGAATGTTTGGGCAAATTGAATTTGAGGTGTATATGTAAGATGATCGGGGGTGTTAGTTTAACATCACCTTCAACAGCATTTACAGATATATCACAGTTCGTGGTCTTTTAACCCTTTAATGATATGGAAGAGGTATGCGATTCGTGGTGTATAGCGACATAGTGGCATATCGACGATAGAAATCTTGAACATATTTAAGTCTTCGTTGCATTAGTTTGTGTAGTGAAAAAATTAGGCTATACTAGACAAACGAAACGTATCTATTTACAAAAGCCAAACCCTTGTTCTTTCTTCTGTATTTTTATTGAAACCAATCGACATTTGTGCTCGACGAGTATGTTTAATGGACTTCTTTAAAAAAGATACCTAGTGAACTAAGAATGTTTCTTTTGAAACTGCAGATGTGGTAGTATCGGGAAGTTAATCTTACCCGTATACCATCCAAGTGAGTAACTTTAACAGCTGCTCTACTGTATATCTCCTACTTTAACAGCTGCTCTACTGTATATCTCCTAAATTACAATACGCTAAACGACATTAACATCTGGGATTGTACGTTGACATCCATTTTATAATTATATTCTTCAATGCAGTTTTAATAAATACCGTAGTTTGATTATACCACAGTGTGATCATTTTAAGAAACAATCAGAACTTTCATCGCACTGAAATGAGTATCATTCCAGTGCGATACATACTTCAAACTTTATCTTGTTGAGCTTGTGATGTTTCTTACAATATACATTACGGCGTTAACTTTTTCGTGTTGGGTCTCACCTATCAACGACCTATAACTCTTTTGCATGAGCCATCTGTTTGAACTGTTTTCATACTGTTTTAGATATCGACCTATTGTCATAAAGGTCATTAGTCGAAACGTATGAATCAAACAAAAATTTGAATAAAAACATAAACTGAATTTAATAATCTTAGAAAGAAACTTTTGTGATTAAAAACCAGATTTGTTTGCAACAAAAGACTTCTCCTCTTTTAGTAAAACTAGTTTCCAATTGTCTGGTGCAGACAAATCAAAAGGAATCAAAAACATGCATATTGGAACGGGTACAGAACGGTCTTTCCATGGTACATTGAATTCATTCAAGCAATACAACGTAAATATCAGATACTATGCGGTATCTTACACTTAGACCAATGAAAACAGACACCCAAGTTGGAAGCATTACAAAAGGTTTCGATGGGAGAGTCAGTCAGTGATGTCATTCCGCCATGTGTGTTCGGTTCTTATTCTCATTGAACCAATCAAATCGGCATGCTTCATTAACTTCCAGAACTCGCCTTTATAGTTCCCGAATAATGTTCCATTATGTTCCAGTATAACCGACCATGTAATGACGAGAGACCCATACCTCCATCAACTAATTCATTGTCTCGAGTTATCTTTTTAAGACGATGGTAACACAAAGAAAAGCGGTGACAATTAGCGCGACAGAAGGCTTGACTGCAAAGTAAATGCGAACTTATGTGCTTTACATCGATTGTCACGGGAACTAAAACTTCTCTCTCAATGAAGACGTCTTTGATACATGATCAGTACTCGCGCTGGGTTTTGGGTAAGTATCGGCATTTTCAGCTCGCTGCTATCAGGAAATGCACCCGGAACCATTAGACCAGAGCTCGACGCTCTATCTCTGCACCACTCTCTCCCACTACTTAGGGTATATTCAACACAGGAAGTACTTCGAGCAGGCTCGCAGTGCATTTTTAACCTCTTCGCTTATGGGAATCGAACCCGGAATCATTAGCACCAGATACCGACGCTCTATCTGTGCACCACCGTCTACCACTACTTTGGGCCCTATACGAACCCGGAAGAACTTCAAAAAGGATCGGAGCACAATTTCAACTCGCTGCTAACGGGAGTTTAACCCGGAACCATTAGTACCAGCGACCGACGCTCTATCTCTGCACCACTGCCTACCACTAGTTAGGGGCTCTATAACCCAGAAGCAAATCACGAATGGAAACCGCATACTAGCCTGGGGTTACAGCCCATGCGTATACCCCGCATTAGGGGTATACGCATAGGCCGGGACTCTAGGCTAACAGCATGCCGAATGAAAAAGCCAGTTCATTCTAAAACATGGGGTAGTATTCGTTTTGATCACGCCGCCGCGATGTATCAGAATGCTGAAAGAAAACGATGTCTCATAACAAACAGACGAGAAGGTAAGGATATCGCAAGGAGGCGCAGACGACATTCCGTTCTAGGTGCGCGATAAGGGTGTTTGTTAGAAGGCGGAGTACTCGATTACCCCCGACCGCCCTCGCACGCCACCGCTACCTGTTCTCTGTGGTAACGTCTTTATACCAACCACCATCTTAAATACGAAGGGAGATCCTCCAAACGGGCTTCGATTGTAATAAGCGACTGTCAGTTACTTAGTTCATAAGAATTTATTTTGAATCACATGAGGAAACGTTGGGACAAAAGAAGAAACTGCTCGCCCCAAAACATGACTGGTTTGTCTAATTGAGCAATTTATTCATTTGTTTCAATGTTTTTTGAAAATATCTCGCACATAACCAATAGAAAGACACTCTAAATGGGCTACAAGTGTAATATGCGATTGTCAATTATTTAGTCCATAAAAATACAAATGACTTGAAAACATATGGTAAAACATTGTGACAAAAGAAGAAATTGCTCGAAGAAATTGCTCGTTCTTAGCAATTTCTTCTTTTATCTCAATGTTTTTCGAAGATACCTCGCCAGTCTCTCGATTGTCTCAATATTCAAAGTAAAGCCTGTATATAAGTGTAGGGTAATGACTCGTGGTTTGAGTACGCGAGGTCTGTTAACGTGGTTAATTAATTACCTGGTGTTTATCAATTAACGTGCCTTTAATCGGGTTAATCTTACAGATCACGGGTTTATTTCATCTCTCTGTGGTTTTTTATCGTTCGGAAAGAAATATGACTGGTTTCTCTAATTAATTCGTTTGATAACGAAAGGCTGGTCAATTGACTGGGTGGCTGAATCATGTACCGGGGTTCAGAAAGGTTCTTTAAAAGCTCACACCAGCAAAATTACCGGTTTTCGTTAAGACGGAATGATAAAATTGAAGCAAAATATATTTTTCGTGTCACGACTAATTTCTGCATAAGTTAAAACTTATTTAATTTACATCGATTGTGACGGAAGCTTGAAGCTTATCAAATTCACTCTCGATGATTGTTTCCTGGATACTACACCAGTACTCGCGCCGATTTGTGGGTTAGCCCCGGCAATTCTCACCTTGCCTAACGGGAATTCGAACCGAGGACGCTTGATACAAGAGGCCGACGCTTTACCACTGCACCACTGTCGCCCACAATTTCTGCATAAGTTATGATTTATTCCAAAACCTAGTTGTCAGGTTGTCATGGTATCATAAGCAATCTTTATTTTCTAAATGATGTGATTGGTTAAGGATGTTCATAATAGGTTGCATTGTATATGTTTCATTGATCATTTAGCAAAATAAAGTTCAGATAGGGTCCTGCGTGGCCCGGTGATTAAGGTCCCGGGTTCGAGCCCCACCGACTCTGGTTTCGAGTCACTTTTGAGTCCTAGCCTAGTCCTGGTGAATCCAGGAACGCCGTTACATTACTGAAAATTTGTTGATACGGCGTTAGACACGTTCAGAAATCTTATACCCAATTGCACACTATTTCCAAATTGCCTTATTAAAAGAAAATGCCTTAAAATTCACGTTCATTAGGCGAAGTGTTGAGGTTGTGATATGATATTTCAGAAATTTTTCGGTTTGAAATGCGACACAGTATATCCCGCCACAATATACAGAGGGTATTAGAATTGATTTATAATACGAACATTCAACACATTCAAATAGTGTTGTCATCTGAGGCATTCTTCTTTTACCTATTGCCAAACAATAACGATAATTGACGACTCTGAAAAACATAATTGGAAAAAGAGAAATTGCCCTTAACGAGAAATTTCTCCTTTTCCCACAATGTTTTCTGTCCTATCAGAAGATCTTTTTTCAATTTTCAACACATTTTGAAATCTCGTCTGCAAACTCTTTTAATTTGGGAATGTCGAAAATTTGGCGTTTGGTAAAAGGTTAAGAGAAAAACCCGTGTACCTCCATTAAGGGTCTATGTCGGTTTTTGGCCAGTGGTAGGATGTCTTGCTTTTCGATTAACTCATACACCCTCTTCGTAATGCTGACAGGAACAAAGGCATTTATTATTCATATCGGGCTTTGTTCTTAAACCTGGATAAATCTAAAAATAAAAAGAATTTAAAGTAGATGGTTGGTTGGATTATGGTTTAACGCCAATTTCAACAGTATTTCAGTCAAATTGCGGAAATCAACCGTTCCATCCAAGCCCAAGGTCGCCGTAATATAACGTCTCCCTGGAAGGACTCCAGAATATAACGTAAAATCCTTAAAACAAAATGATATGACAAATTCCATGTTGAGGTTTCTCAGATGATCTAGACATTGGAAATATATTGGACAAATACAACTCGCAAACATATGCATTCAAGTCAGTCTACCAGTTTACAGTGATAGCATTCGGATTTCCATCGAATTGAGTCCCTCGACTGACTTACGATATTACCGATGGTTCTTCCCGTCTTGACCTGTCCTTATGGCCAGTTGAGTAGTGTGTTTTCCTCCATCATTTAGAGTCGGACATCGTAACATTACTGAAATAATGTTGACGCGATGTAAAACCCCTATATAGAGATGAAGAAAGTCTCCCAGTAAATGGTCAAAAGGAATGGATTAACTTAGACATACCGGCTTCTTTATAAAAGCAACATGAACTACTTCTTGCAGCGGACTCAAACAAAAACTCCTGTGCAGAATAATCAGGTTCTCATTCCGTCTAAAATGATTCCATTGCTTATATAATAAATAAGTTAAATTGGCGGCTGGCCTGTGATCTAACCTCTTTGCTACTCTGAGTATCTTTTCCCATCAAATTTAAGCAGATATTTAAGGTTTTAAAAAGCAGACGTCACAAAAATCTATTTTTAGAAATTAACCCAGAATTCTAAGTGCAAATGTGTTTGTCACGTCCATTTCTGGCTATAGTGTCGTATGCTGTATTTCCTCGGTGTCCCACAAAAGTTGTCAAGTCAAGTATTGAAGATATAAGATTTAAAGAGATGGTAATAAGATACAGTTCATACCCACCACAAGTTATACAATTTCAAACAAATATCTAAGTGACATTTATATACTTCATAATTAATTATTGCGGTTAAGTCGTACTATCGCATCGTCGTCATCAAAGAGAAGTAAACAGAGTTTGAAAAATTGGGGTCGTCATGGCACCTGATATTTCCTCCCTCGTTATACGAGAGAGTTATTGCATCACTTCCGGAAAGATGCACTTAGTGGCTGAGGCCAACTCTGTGACTATTGGTGTGCGCCCACTAACATTTTCTTACTTTTTTTACTCTACATAAATACGGTCGTTTTGCCTCCATAATAGTGGCCTACCTTTCCTTAATCCATAATTTTCGATTATTTGTCTATAATGTATGGCCGTGAAGTAAGAGGTCAGTTCGAAGCGATTCTTACTTCACGAACTCCTACATTATCCATATTTTACCCTCTATAACTTACAAGAACGGCAAACACATATGTAAAAGGAATTGCGACTGTATTCCACCAACCATTCAGTATTTGAACCCCAAAAGTATTTCTCTGAAAAACTGTGTAGGAAGGTTTAATATTTGCGTATTGTAAATTAAGATGCGAATCATGTATGTATTGAACAAACTTATGGCCAAATTGAAATACCCATTCATTTAATTTCAATCATTTTCAAGCGTAACCTTAAATGTTGCCATAAAAGTGAGATACATTTATATGGGCACAATTGTGATCCATGGTAAAGACACAAACAGTAATATATCGCATATCGTTTGGTAGTATTAAAGAAAATATCAGCATGTGAAAATATATAAAGTTGCCTTAACATGGCTATGCGGGTTGATAGCAACTCATGGAGTTTTAGACAAACCCGTGAACAGCCAGCAACATGGTACTCTGTATGCACCCCACTGGTACGATAGCCCTGTGTCACAATGGTACTTTGTATTGGTATTCTATATGTGCGCCAAAATACGCCAAAATGCGGTTTTTTATATGTTGACAAAACTTGTGCTCTGTCTGTGCGCCACACAAGAATTTTATCTGTGTGCCATACTGGTTCTAGAGCTATGTGATCCATCAGATTGTCACAAGGGTAATCTATCTGTTCACCACACTGGTTCAATATTTTTGTGTCACCATGCCGACCAAAGATACGGTTATTACCTTTTTCGGTCGTATTGGGTAAAGGCTTTTTATACTATGACGTAAGGATTGAATCGGTATTTAACATTGGTGATAATCTAGATAGAAGTTAAGGTCAAATGATGAAATATTAAAATCGGTCTAGAACGCGATTGATCGATAACATTGCGGAATCGAACTTGAAGAACAGACACCCTTGCTTACCATCTTGTTTAGAATGCCGAAAATGTTGAAATTTGATAACATCAGAAGACGACATTTCTTTCCATGGAAGCTAAGGTCAACAGTAGTTAGGTATTTTAGTTTTAACCTTTATAGTGCTTGAACCGACTTCATGCTTAGGCAAACAGGTTAGATCCAGGCCAATCGCCAAGTAAATTGGCGACTGGCCTGTGATCTAACATGCTTGCTATGTTGAGTATTTTTCCTCAACAATATCAAGCAGATATTTAAGGTTTCGGAAAGACGACGACACCAACATCTATCTTTAAAAAGTTACTCAGCATTCTAAGCGTTAAGATGATCTTAAAGATAAAAAACCACCATGATAAACGAAAAATAAGTATTCTTTTAAATGTTAATTCATTTTCATCTGTCACAATTCTGTTACAGACTATTCAAATAACGGCACTAGCATTGGCTAGCCAAGGGTAAACAAAAATAGTCGTTTTAATCTGATATATATATGATATCCATGTCGCTAGATAGAACCAGGCACGGGCCGGGTAATTCATGAATGATTCCCTTTCATAGATGTAGTTGCGTCAACTAAGTCGACATGCCGTCTATGTTCGTCCGTTAAAATAACACCCGTATGGAATTTTGTGACAAGTCCAAATTGGCATAAAAAGCAGATGAAAAAAGCAAAACATTGTTTCACACTGTCGGTATAAACCACTGTAAGGCTGTTTAATGTGGTGTTGTTTGCCTTGGACCTGCTTTTGTTTGTTGGTTTGCCTTTACTGTTCATTAACACACGCCGATTTGTTAAAGATTTCTTTCATAACCAATAGATTCATTCACAATTAGCGTTTTTATTCGGTTGAAGTTTTCATTGAAAACTTTTCCAATCCTTTCCTATAAATACACATAGTCAATACAGGACGCACGCTCTTTTCTTTAGAAACACTCGTTTACTCTAAACCTACAACTTCCCGAAGATATCATGTGATATGTATGCATAAATTCAAGCCAACAGTAAATATTTCATTGCTTGATTCAAGAATTCATTAAATCAAGTATTCAGTTAATGAATCCATTCTTATTTAGCCAAATACGTGCACATGTTTCGCAAGCTTAGGCTTTCACTATGGTAATTTCTGATCTTTGCTTGTTTCGACTCACACAAGTAATAGGAGTACTTGATACAGTTCTTTTCATTTTACTTTTGGAAAAATAAATCTGTTTAATACCTGGTCATACATATATCTTATTATGCGTGTTCAATCGGTTGATCTCTCTCAATGGGTGGCAATGGGTTGAAATGGTAGATAGGTAATTAGACAAACCACAGAGTGGAATTGTGAATGAAAGTCCTCTTTCTATGATCTCAAGAGGCCTACTAATAGTTTGGTCTATCTTTCATTGCGGTGAAACAAACATTCTGATTGACAGCTCTTTAGTCCATAAACAGATAAGCTAAACGGAATAGACTTGACCCGAGATCAAAAGCAACAAAAACACTTCCATCGAATCAAAACGAGTCGTAGACTACTCGGAAAAATGGGCATTTAAAACCTATAGTGTAGTCTGCATGAGAATCTTTGAGATTTCTTTTTCGTCTTTTTGATAAGATTCTTTCTTAGCAATCATCTGTTTTTGAAAATGGTCATAAAAACGTTGGTTTATTTGTTTGTTTTGTTTTTTTTTTGTCATAGCTCTGTGGACAAAAGACAAAAAGATTTTCATTTTCTATTCTTGGGCAGTGTCAATTTGATGAAAAGATTGTGAAATTGATATTGATGAATTACTCCAAATAAAGAAAACGAGGCAAAAGGGTATACAATTATACACAATTATTAAAAAATATTGAAAACATTATTTTATTTTATCACTTAGTATTTAAAGTCATTACACTTTATTTTATGAAAACAAACATGATACAAAATGCATACTTCTATCAAAACATAACATAACATAATTTTATTCAGCATTAAACACACACAAAAAAACATTTTTAAAGCTATCAAACATAAAACAAAATTTAATCGTATTATATTTTATCAGAGACATAGTTATTTATGCATTATGATTAAGATTGTACGCCCCTTTTCGCCAACCACGGTACAAACATCCCGACATTCCATTTAACCTCGCCGGGAACTGCGATTGGGCGAAGAGATAATCTTGTTGAAAACGAAAATTACTCTCAAATCCTCCGTTCATGCGAGAGCCGACGATTTTCTGATCATACCTTTGATAATATGGCACGCAAACACCAACCGATCGATTTCAAGGATTAAATAGTTTTCTCATTTTTTTTAGTTCATTTTATTTTTCTTTTGATAAAAAATGGATTTTAAATTTTTAACCCTTACAATGCTGGTATTCTTTTTTGAAAATAGATTTTGGTGTCGACTTCTTTTCAAAACCGTTTAAACATATCTGATTAGTTTTGATGAAGAAGGATATTCAGAGTAGCAAACAGGTTAGATCACATGCCAGCCGCCAATTTACTTGGCGGCTGGCCTGGATCTAATATGTTTGCATAAACATGATGTCGGTTCCAGCACTACACGGGTCTAGAAATTAACTCAAATCACGTTTGTTTAAACTTTTTCTTCAGATAAAAAGAATTTGTATCAAGAATCCTTCAAACCAAATACCCGTAGAAAAACTGAATTGTCTTGGAAAAACCATTGAAGTCAATGCGACAAAAAGATAATTTGGACCAAATTAGGAATTAAGAGCGTCGTTTATTTCATTGAAATATTAAGAATGTGTGATAAATTTGGACATTCTTTACACTGCGTTGAAAGGCAAGGGGGAAATGTTTCGCTCTTCATAATTCAACTCGAGCGTATTTTCTTTAAATGTGCTTGTTCACAGATGTGTGGACATTGGGGAGTTAATAATAATAATAATAATAATAATAATAATAATAATAATAATAATAATAATAATAATAATAACAATAATAATAATAATAAATAATAATAATAATAATAATAATGATAATAATAATAATAAAGACTTTATTTAACGAGGAAACTCATTTGACAATTTAAACTGACAATCTTCCATAAGATCCTCAACAATGAACAAGTGAACAATAAAACTATTTAATAAGCACATCAGCGGTACTTTTATGTGATACGCGCTGAAAAAAGTCTCAATTGGTCGCAAAATTGGGCAATTCTTACTTTTTTTAAGTATGTCTACAGTAAATTAGAATTCATCTTATTTCAAAGGCGTGACATCGCTTTTGAGATCTATCGCATATAGACTGTACAGACTAAGATGAATTGCCGCTTTTTAAACTAGTTATGCTTCCAATAGCTTCTTCAGATTATATATCATAAACAATACATCAACTTTACCATTTCATTCTCGACTCGACCACCAGAGATAGACCGGTGTAAATAGTAATGGAGCATGTAAATCGTGCTTTGTTCACAATATCCTTTATCCTTTACCAAACACCAAATTTTCGACTGTCCCAAACTGAAGAGTTGGCAGACCACATTTCAAAATGTGTTTAAATTGAAAAACAATCTTCTTATAGGACAGAAAACATAGTGAGGAAGAGAAATTGCTCGTTAAGAGCATATTCTCCTTTTCCCACAATGTTTTCTAGAGTCGCTTACAACACATTGGTCAAATGTCGCTTTTGTTTGATAATTGGTAGTCGGCTTAACGAGGAATCATATACACGTAACTGATTCCTTTTCCCGGGTTCGAGCTCCACAGCCACCTCTAGTTTCGTTGGAGTGCCCTTTGGCAAGTCACTACAGAGGCTAAGCCTAGTACTGGTGGATCCAGGAAAGCCGTAGGAGTCACTGGCTCAGGCATTTATCCTGTACCAAAAAAACGGTAGACGGTTTAGTTGTATATTACGAAACGACTAGATGCTTTGTCATTCGTCTAATTCGTGATTCGTGGATTACGGCGAAGAATAACTTACCTTCCCTATAAACTCTTTCGGATCAAAGCATTTTAGTATAAGTGTGGTACGTCAAACGAATGTGAAAATTTAACACCGCTCGCTCCCGACCTTTTAAAATCATTAAACAGACGTATTTGTCGGTACATCTTCAAATAGGACTTATGTACTTCATTATAACAGAGTAAGTTTAATTGTAAAGTATTTTACAATTAAACATACTCTGTTTAAATGAAGAAGAAATGTCACATTTTGCGATGTACCGACAAAGTCACTCACATGTAGGTTGGAATATATGCTGTCTCTTTTTTAGGAATTAAAGAAACAAGAGAACGTCATTGAGACGATATGAAAAGTCCCTTGATACAGCCTAAACCGACTTTTTAAGAATTTACTCCCATGTTTGACTATTGCATATGCCTAAAGATGAGCATATACGGAGCCTTGCCTTTCATACGAATTCTGATATACATGTACTGCATAACTCCTTCATTTCTTATTTTGATATTTCAATATTTCTGATCATCTTCTCTGAAAAGGAAGTATAAATCAATCAATGAGATAACCACATCATATTTTCAAAAATGAATCCTTTAGATTGATCGAACAACTGTTTCAACTTATATTCTTAAATCAAAGGGGGTTTCATTGAATCTAGATAACAGTGGGTTAGAATAATATACATGTAAAGCTCTTAATCTTTCAACTTATTTTTTATAGAAAAGTAATAACAAGTTATCACTCTAACCCTAAATATATTTCGTAAAGATTAGTTTAGAGTTCATAAGAGCCGAAAACATCCCAATTATCTGTGTTGTATTGGAAAGACTTTATCTGCGACTATAGACTCAGTTGTTTGAAGAATTTTGACGACTTGTTGATCGGAGGTGAAACATTTAGACCAGGATGAGACTGTATGTAGACTGGTCCTGGACAATGCAATACGCTAATAACATTATATCCCCGGTTACTGCGACTTTCTTTTGTTTTAATTATCAAAGGGAGTAAACAGACTTGTGCAATATTCTAGTCTAGACTAAAACTCAGTTTCTCCAATATGGGAATGTGTACGTGGTCCAAACTGATAGTAACATCAGACGACAAAAGCTAGCATGAAAAGCTGTATATATACATTTTAACCATATTGAGTAAAAGCACTGTGAAAAAGCTGAAATATTCACAATGCAATCTGTGTATCCATTTATTACTTTAGTTTCTAAAGATTGCTGAAGCAGATGCACCAAAGAGAGGTGTTAGGGAGTAAGGAGATGAACGCTAAGTAGGCGCTGCTTTTATTGTCTATATCTGAAAAGCAGCGTGACCAATACATGCTGGTCTGCTAAACCTCATTCAACAATCTAAGCGGAGCCTTACCATCTAACACCACATTTTAAGTTTTGAACCAGACGACTTTCAAAAATCATTGTGGCAACAGGAGAAATTGCTTGTCACAAGCAATTTCTCCTTTTGCCACAATATTTTTTCAATCTTTTGACGTAGCACAATAGCAGAACTGAAAGGTTTTTCACATGCTATAAAGCTTTTCTAAAGTCGTCTGCTTCAAGATAAAATGATGTCTGCAGAAGGTTGAAGGGTTCATCTCACAGAATGTGTTGTGAGAAAAACAAATTTTGAATAGACGGTTTAAACAATCGTCATCAATAAATAAATTGCCACTTTCAACATTTACAATTTAAAGATATTTATCTGAAAATTCAATGGATAATTGCAAAACGGGCCTTCAGCACTGTGATCGAAAAAAAAACAACTTTTGTTTATAAATAGTAAAAACGAAAGTAATTTGACCATCTATGCTTGGTGTGCTGTTCATATAGTATCGAATGTGGCGATACTACGATTGACAATTTTTGCAAGATATTGATACACTAGTAGGCCTCGAAATACAGTGTGTATGGATCCAATGCACTAGGTTGCTTACGTATCTTGTTTGAAAATTCAAAGTATACGCATGTTTTACCGTTGACATCGAAATTGGTCAAAACCATACACTGCATAAAGTTCTTTTCTACCCATCATAGTCTGTGGTGATCTGAATATCAGATAAAATGAGATCAATTAAACATAAACTCACTTTATAGGTATCACCAATATTAACATGAAGTCAAGACCGGAAGTAAGTTTACCCCCTCATTTAAAATCGTTTAGACTGCGTATCCTTTTAGCCTTCTTTTGCGCATGCGCACTGAATTGTGAAAAAAACCGCTATTAGAATATATTCCTTTTGTATGGAATGAACCAATGTCAAAAAGAAGAAACCCTTCGTATGGAAAGTCGCTCCTCTTCCAACAATAACCCAAAGTATTGTCCGCAGTCAATATGTTCGCTCAATGAATTGCAAAGTAACTTATTAACTGTCACCCCTGCTGATGTTACAGCGCACTGAGAGGCAGTTTGGGTGTGTTGAAAAGTTCCAGACATGTTTGAAACGGTTCACCCCAACAATTAATTATTCATATTTTGTACTTTTGATGGAATCCGCGGAAATCTCAGCAGCTCGCTCTTATAGATAAGCCGTTTATTTCACAGTTATGAAGCTAGATATGATCAATTTAATAAAACGTTCGCCGAACAAAAGAAAAGAGAAAAATTGCATCTGTCTATTAAAGATCAAATAATTTCGAGACACCCCCTGCGTGATGCGACTGAAGACGCAGGGTGTAAACTCTTCTAGTTATCGTCTGATCTTATACAGAAGCAGACGTATCGTCGCTGTTAAACAAAAAGTTCGGTCTTTATTGACTTTATTTTCTTTTTCTTTTTTGACTTAGAAAATCTGCAGTAAAACGGTTTGTTTGTGTGTCATGTGTGTCATGGTTTGGAAATTGCGTCAACGGTATTTGTGATAGTTGCGATGTCCGGCTTTTAATTTAGAACGGAATACTCCACTGCCCACAAGAACTGGTCAAGCAACATACAACCATTAGCGCTCTATTGATCAACTTGGCGATCATCTCATAATATGGTAAATCTACTACTTCCTCTCATGGAAAGACAAATCTACCAAATGCTCTACCAAATATACCAAATGCTTTACCAAATCTACCAATTGCTCTACCAAATCTACCAAATGCTCTACCAAATATACCAAGTAATGGTTCTGTGTATCCCTCTCCGTGTGGGTTCAAATCCCGGTGACGCCTTTTTGATTTTCATAAGAGGTAGTCTCCCGACGGACTCACGAAGTTTCGATGATTTAACCCAGCCCTTATTGGCAGTTAAATGAGGTCTGTCTCCATCACTAAATATCGGGAATCGCAACATAACGGCAATAATGTTGACATGCTGTAAAACCCATATAGATATAAATAAATAGTAAATAATAAAATATTAATTCCCAACCTTTACGGAAGAAATGGAAATAAAACTCAAACCACATTTGAATAACAGCAAAATTCCAACTTATCAACATTTTGTTTTAGTGCTTGTCGTAAGAATATGCCATGCATATTTCTTATTTGTTTCGTACAATTTCAACTACGACAATGACCCATTGGACATATCATTTCCAGAACTTGCCGATAAGTTGGTTGCTCATGTCAGAAATATTTCTATAGCGCATCTATTTAGCGTCACTGAAAAGCATACTGGCTCTCAGAAAAACTGCAAAACTGGGTCATATGAGTTATAAGTTATGAAAGATTATGTTGAAACAGAGCGAAAAAACACAGGATCATGACAATATAACGCCTGCACTATTTAATATCTATTTTCAAAAGTTTGGTGCCCAACAATTTAACTTCATTGTTTACACTCGAGTTACATCTAAAATAGCAAAAAGTGTTCTGATTATTGAGTGGCGATCACCTGGTTAGAAAAATCATGTGAAACATTTTAAAGAACTGTCATTTGTCCAATATTAACAACGTGAACATTCAAAATGAAGAATTTCTTGGGTTTTATTGGTTGCCAACGTTTCTCAGCTGACCTAGTTTTATCGCTAATTGTAAACAAACCTTATAGTATTCACTCTTTTAAAAGCATCACGTGAACGTGTTACAGTCTCAAATTTTCTGTAAAAGGTAATTTAAAGTAGTTTAAAGTTAATTTCTAATCATTCTAGAACTTTCACAATTTAAGTGTAAATAAGCGCAAGTATGGCTTTAACGTCTACCAATAGGCTATGACAAACACAAAGCTATACAATGATACTACAGATTGACTCTACAGGATTGTGTTTTATCCGCCTTACTGCCAAGTGTCGTGGTTTGATCGATTCATTTCTAAACAAGATATGCAATGATTTTCAATCCAAATGAAATACAGACTGTTAAGAAGTGGTACAGCTGTTTTCAAACGTAGCTTTGAATTAGGCTGCTACCATGTGGAATTTCCTCTTATTCTCTCACTATCCTCAGGTTGGACATCCTGTGCTGTGTTGTCTAACACGATGTCCGATTTAAAGAACGGTGGGAAAATGATGTAAATATAACTACATGTGGACTGTGACTCATACATTGCAAAATTAATTGTGTCCTATAGAGCTAATAAGTATCAAATGGAATTTGAGCAGATTTGACATAGAAATCCGCAGCAACAGTACAAAAGTATAGAGAACAAAACGTTCGGAAGAAATTAGCAGTACATCATTGTGAGTTGAACTCATAGCTAACAAACAGATGCGTGATTTTGAACGGTTACCTATTGAACGTACCTTTTAGTACATTGTATATCCATCAGAATGTTAAAACAGAGGTAATTACCCGTTTTCCCGGTACACGGCCGTTATCAATTATGAAAATAGAGTTTCATACACACCGGGGCCTTCGTTTATGTCTTCGTAGATAGTCGTTCGTTTCATCTCGGAATTATTTTAAAGACGAGCTATTACTCGCGACGTCTGTTTATTTTCAAAAGATTGCGGCCATTTACGTAGACTAAGTTCGATATGCGCCGTAACATTTTATCAGCGGCACGGAAAAAGTGGAATTCAATGTTACAAACAGTGAAAATGTTTTTATGTTGCTAAAGAATTTCTTTTACGAGCAGGTTTTTTATTTCGAAAGATGTGCGAAAACCTTATTTTGTTTGTTTTTCTTCTTGAAAATCTTAAGCATATTGACGACTTATCAATTTAAGGTATTAACTAAAAATCATAAAAGTTTCGACTTGTAACTATATTTGAAAGTAATACACGCAATGTCTTTTTATTTGTAGATAGATATGAACATGTATACGCAGATAGCTTGCTATTATGTAATGCCAACAGCAATTAGACCCTAATACATATCGAGCTAGTTTTTTTCTGCATCTTTGTTATAATGTTAATACATTGGTCGACATTGAAGGCAGCATTTATTTCGCCAGTGGTAAGTTAAACAATAGCGACTATGTTAATTTACCACGGTTAGTCCTCTTCTTTCGGGACGACCTGTGTTATAAAAAATGGCGGCGATGTTGAATTTTGTGGCGTCGCGGTTTATTTATAATAATAGAGGTTCACGTGAACACTTGAGATAGGGTTCAGCGGGACATATTACAATACAAATAATCGAGATGCATTACAGATCTATCGAGAGGAGCACCGGGTGTGTTTTTATTTACCCATAACCCCCTTCCCGGAAGTGACTAGTGCAATTGGTACAGATTTCAAAATTGGCAGCAGACGTATTCTGCTGTTTCTTCAATATTCTATAGGACTCAACTCATGTATTAAAGTGTGTAAGAAAACCACTGTTGAAAGGGAAATAACTTTCAGATCGAGCGATTTCTCCGTTTGTTACGACGTTTTAACCAAATTCCGTCTGCTTCGAAAAATCCAGTTCAAATTATCGTCTGGACGAAAGGGAAAAGTGTTAATGTTAAAAACACTTTTCGAAGATGTCTGATGCGCCCGTCTCATGCCTTTGATCCCGGCTGAGATCTTAAATGATTTCTGATGTTAGACGGGAGTTTTACATCATATTTGTTTTAAATGTTAAAGTTTAAGGTGGGTGATTACCCAGATCAAAGGAAATTTATCATATCCCGGATATTTGCCTTTTTTCTCTCCCTATGCCCCGAAACGGTGCGCCTCCTAATCTATAGTTTTTATCACTGAATACAATACGAAGCGTTTAATCATCGGAGATTCCGACCACGGTTAACTGCGTTCATTAGGACTGAACTATGTTGTGGGTATAGTCTGATCCGAGGGGACGGTTACCACAGCCGATAACGTAATGGTAAAAGGATGGTTTTCGTCTGTGATAAAAATTGGGCCTAAATGACGAAATCGGACAAAATGAGGTGCTTGATGAGCATTTTAGATCCAAACCAGTTGATTGGATGTGGCATTTTTACCTCTAGAACTCATTGGGTTGGGATTGCAAAATAACACCTTATTTCATAATACATGTATTAAACAATTTGACATAAATGCAGTAGTAAAAGAAGTACTAAGAAACAATATTGACGAAAATTATATATTTCTCAAATAAGCAATGTGTCGGATTACCACAAGGGTTTCTTTACAAGTATCTTTATGAAAATGCATTCTTTTAATGGTATTCTTTAACATGTATGTTGTACAGCAACATTGGTATAACCTTTATCACATATAACCGTGTGCTGAAATCAAAGACCAATAGAGTCTTTGCAATACGCAAACGTTGCGACTATTCTCTTCCTCAGAATGTATTTTATATGGCGCAAACGTTCTATAAGAAACCACGGTCCTAGATGGTTTTGTTGGCTAATGTTTTCCGTGTAGACTATATCGGTGCAGCATTTCACGTTAGTGCCTAGGGTTCACCTTCTTCTGTCACCGTCTTAAAAAATATGCGAGGGGAGGACAACCAGGGCATCCATTTTCCGATTCTTGAACTGTCTTAGGTTGGGTTTTATAGTGAATATGCAGCCACTACACCAGGTTGCATTAATAGTTTATAAAACGATACAATGTACAACTAAAAGTGCACATGTCACCATAAACGTCTTACTCGATAATTGTAATATATCATGCAATTTTAAGTCTTCAAAATAACTTGGATTGGTTTCTTCTCGCAGACTGCCCAACGCCAATAGGACAATATTAGATAGTGTCACAAAGATTTTGCCACTCAGGAAAAGAATTCGGTGTCTTTGTGGAAGATTGCTTTGTTTCTGGGGAAAAAGAAGGATACGTGAATAGATTCATAGTCTTCGGTGAATAATTCGCAACATTTTAGGTGTACGACAGCTTAAAAACTTTCCAAATGTGTTTCAAATGCATGCGGACACCTCTGGAAATATCGAGGGCTATTACACGTCCGTATTGCGGTGGAAACACAAAACGTATTTTGAAGAATCGTTGCAATTACTGCTCAGCCTTATTATTTATAACCACCATGCACATTGTGCTCTTTGAGATGACATGTAACATGACGTGGAATACGTCAGTTGATGTTGGTCTACAGAAAGCATAGCGTCTAGGTTAGTGTCTACACATTTGCGTTTTTGATTGAAATTGAAAACATATGGATTATTTCTGTTCATACAAAGTCCTAAATTATACCCTAGAGAAAATAATCATTTTGGGTACAGACACCGCATAGCATTTTATTAAACCAAAGCGCTGTGGTGTTGGTTCTTTCGCCGATTAAAACAGTATTAGTTTTTTCTATGGTACAACGTGAACTTTCTGAATAAGTAATCATGGGGACTGGGTACCGTTTTACGTAACAGTTTATGCTAAAAATGTGCGTCAGATCAAAACAACATTCCTTCATTTTTCTATATTGGGCTAAGCAATATTGCATAGTAACAAGTCCTTGTCAAGTCATCTCTCCGAGACGCCTCCAATTATGTGTCACATGATTTGCGTAATTTAAAACAACATTCCTTCTTATTTCTATATTGGGCTAAGCAATATTGCATAGTAACAAGTCCTTGTCAATTCATCTCTCCGAGACGCCTCCAATTATGTGTCACATGATTTGCGTAATTTAAAACAACATTCCTTCATATTTCTATATTGGGCTAAGCAATATTGCATAGTAACAAGTCCTTGTCAAGTCATCTCTCCGAGACGCCTCCAATTACGTGTCACATGATTTGCGTAATTTAAAACAACATTCCTTCTTATTTCAATATTGGGCTAAGCAATATTGCATAGTAACAAGTCCTTGTCAATTCATCTCTCCGAGACGCCTCCAATTATGTGTCACATGATTTGCGTAATTTAAAACAACATTCCTTCTTATTTCAATATTGGGCTAAGCAATATTGCATAGTAACAAGTCATTGTCAAGTCATCTCTCCGAGACGCCTCCAATTATGTGTCACATGATTTGCGTAATTTAAAACAACATTCCTTCTTATTTCAATATTAGGCTAAGCAATATTGCATAGTAACAAGTCATTGTCAAGTCATCTCTCCGAGACGCCTCCAATTATGTGTCACATGATTTGCGTAATTTAAAACAACATTCCTTCTTATTTCAATATTGGGCTAAGCAATATTGCATAGTAACAAGTCCTTGTCAATTCATCTCTCCGAGACGCCTCCAATTATGTGTCACATGATTTGCGTAATTTAAAACAACATTCCTTCTTATTTCAATATTGGGCTAAGCAATATTGCATAGTAACAAGTCATTGTCAAGTCATCTCTCCGAGACGCCTCCAATTATGTGTCACATGATTTGCGTAATTTAAAACAACATTCCTTCTTATTTCAATATTAGGCTAAGCAATATTGCATAGTAACAAGTCATTGTCAAGTCATCTCTCCGAGACGCCTCCAATTATGTGTCACATGATTTGCGTAATTTAAAACAACATTCCTTCTTATTTCAATATTAGGCTAAGCAATATTGCATAGTAACACATCATTGGAATCGTCTCTCCATGACTCTTTCAATGATGTGTCACTTGACCATATTGTGTTTCATTTGAGATACTTTCTATGCTTTTAGGTTTCGTCGTGCGCAAATATATTCCTCAAGTCGTTTAGTAGGCCGGTACCCGGGAGAACGCCAAATTACAATCCCCCTTCCCCAATCCGGGGCTCTGTTTCGTATTGTGGGAACCAGTCCCGGTTCAATACGTGATTAACAAAAATTGGGTGTCGAAATATGAAATGCACAGCGTGATTCTTTAATATGAATTCTTGTTAAAGGAATGCGAGATTACAGGTGGTTTATAAGAGGGAATCTAGGTGGGATAGTCGGTGCACCTTTACCGAGTCAGCATAAGATAGCTCCTTTTAACCCATCAAGAAACAATAACGACATTAACCAGTTTGTTGCAGACGGCTTTGGAAAACAATGTGGGGAAAGGCGAAATTGCTCTTAACAAGCAATTTCTCCCTTTCCCACAATGTTTTCAGAAGATTATTCTTCAATTTCATCACATTTTGAAATGCCGTCTACAAACCCTTTGAATTTGGGACAGTCGAAAATTGGCGTTTGGTAAAGGGTTGAATAGGGAAACCATTGGAAGGAAGGACAATGTTTTCTCAAGTCTTGTATTACAGCTTATTTCGGATGAGAAGTCGGTCTAAAGTACTTAGCAAGACTGAAAGTTTTAAATCGAAGAATTATATAAAGATAATGTGCGGAATCCAAACCGCCTGTCTGAATTCGTAACAGCAAATCATCCCATTCTTACGAATTGAAGAGTCAATTAAACATTTGATAAATAAACATAACAGGAACTTGTTTTAAAGGAGAATATTAGAATTGCGTGTTCACACAGATGAAATAATTTAGAAGGCAAAATAAAATGTCGTTGAGACAATACAGTGTTTGTTTGTATTGTCGTATGATATACAACAAAAAGTAGCTATTGAAGGCATAACCAATCCAGGAAACGTCGATATATCTACGTATGCACAGCCTATTTCCTGAAGATCACTAAATTGTTGCAATTGTTGATTATATACCAATTCACTGTTTACAAACTCTTAACCCATTACAAAACAATAACGACAGTTAACAATCTGTTGCAAACGACTCTAGAAAACATTGTGGGAAAATGAAATATTGCTCTTAACGAGCAATTTCTCCTTTTCCCACAACGTTTTTTGCCCTATCAGAAAATAGTTTTTTTAGATTTTATCAAGTTTTGAAATATCGTCTGCAAACTCTTTCTATTTGGGACAGTCTAGAATTTGGCGTTTGGGAAAGGGTTAAGACCTTACTAAAAAAAATCAATTTTGCTTCCAATTGCGAGTCTCTAATGTGCTGCATACATACTTTGTAAGTTTTAAAGAAATTGGGTCTTTACTTCCAAATTCAAACAGATGCTCACATTCGCAAGGAAGACGCTTTAATTATCAAAATGGAGTGCCCCGAATGGTTTGAGACATGATTTAGCGCACATTTGGTTAGATTAATTTTGCCAAATAGTATCGAATTCGGCGTCGTTAAAGCATGGTACGAAAAATCAAAGGGCAAGTTAATTGAAAACCTAGCCTGACTGATACAATGGACCAAAGCAAATCTAAAACTTTTCCATTGAATCGTATGTAATAATTACCGAATCGATCACAGCCATCTAAGTGACATACTTTTAAAACCCGTTTGAACCATCCACTGCGGAGACAGTTAACTCCGCCCAGTCACGAATATTTCAAAAGGGGGTGGACTAAAACGTATCTCTACAAGTCAGTGGAAAGTTATGTCCTGGATCAGCGAATGTAGCTTACAAGGACAGAACAGACGGACAATCTAATTGTTATGTTGGGCAAATCGTTTGTATGAATCCTTATAGTGCTGGAACCGACTTCATGCTTATGCAAACAGGTTAGATCACAAGCTAGCCGCCTGTAAATTGGTAAATTGGCGACTGGCCTTTGATCTAACCTGTTTGCTAATCTGAGTATCTTTCCTCATCAAAATTAAGCAGATATTTGACGTTTTGGAAAGCAGGGGGTACAGAAATCCATTTTAAGAAAATTACCCATCATTCAAAGGGTTAACTTGCGTATGTTTAAAGTGTACAATATCGCTCCGAACGAAGCATAAAGCTTAAAATTGAACTTGTTCATACGAGTTAAATCCCTCACGCAAACCTCAAAGGGAGGGTTTTTAGATATTCGTCGAGCTTTTACCCCCAGCTTCGTTTCAATCTTAACTAAACGGTAAGCATGATATCGTTCAATATAGAAAGAGTTTGCCTACGAAAATTGCAAGAAATAGAAATGATACCATTCGTAGTTTGTTAAAGGACAAATTGCACATCAGAGCAAATTCTTCTTTTACAAACATTTTTTTTTTCAGCCGTCGTCAAGAGTACACTTGTGAGAGTCTAAAAGTCAACTAACGTTTTAAAATACATCGTATACCTGGGTTTTTTTTGGACAACCATAAAGCATTTACAGACACATAAATTGGAGACCAATGATTCAGCCATTCTTAATAAGCGGTTTTGTTAAATGGTCGGTATAATAAAGGCAAAAGCAGTCGACAAATTACATAGAACCTAGGGTTAGGTTACAGTTATTATATATTGCAAAGAAAACGCTGTATCAAAACGAACTTGTTTCGTAATGGGCAATCCTGTTTCGAGCAATTGTGTTAAAACGAGTTCCGGTATGAAGAAACGTATGAATGTTCGTAACTCATCGGGTGACCGGGGTTCAAGTCTTATGTTAGATTCTTGGTGAAGGAACGAAGGACTGGTGGCAGACTTGATTAGCTAGCACTGGTTTGTACACAAGGGAGTTGGGATAACATTTATCATGATATGCCAGTGATTTTACGGCGCAAATACATACTTTTCATGTGGATAAAATCACACATGACGGCAAAAATAATCCTAATACCAAACGAGCAAATGTGAAGAACTAGTTCATAATATGTTTATACGCTACTTTGAAAACAAGTTGAACAAGTCTATTATGTTATTGTCTTGATTACATTGAACAGTAAGTGTCAGTCTTAGAATATTGTTCTGATTGTTAATATACTTTATGAATATGTCAAGAGAAATATTAAGGCGTTGTATTGTCAGTTTCAATTGCCAAATAGGTTTCCTCGTTAAATAAAGTCTTTATTATAATCTTTCCAAGAGTTGGTTTGGATTTGCTTGAAGTTGTGTGAGAAAGATTTGCATCTCGCACGTCCTTCGGTCTCGCGAGATATATATTTTCTCACAAAACTCGAACCAAATGCTCATACCGGATTAATATAACACCATAATGTTCCGTATTTCTGTCATCATATAAGGGTATGTTTAATTAAATATCTATGAATACATTACGTTTTCCCCACCTTTGTTGAATACTTGTCGATTGCAGTGAGAGCACCAATAAGTGAACTGTTGTGGAATTACGGTTAAGAAACAAAACATTTTTGAAAACTTGAAAATTTTGTTATTCGTTACGCAATATATCGTTTTTTGTCGTCCAAATGTGTGAAAGTTAAGCAGTCGACGACAAACAGACAAACAGATAGACATACACAGATGTGTACATAATAAAGCATTAAGACAGAAAGTAAGGCATGTTAGCAGACGACTTAATGATTCATGTTAGAAAATAACGGAAATGATAACAACCCTTGCTTTATATCCGAAACCACCATACTTAAGCGGGTACTACGTCAGTAGGCAAAAGGAATGTTTCACTTTCATCGCGAACATTATTTCAGAAATCAATCACATCGAACCGCTATAATATAAATAACAAGTTTATGGGCTAATCATATTACCTTTGAAGAAAATGCTACACCGTTTATTAATGAAACTTGAGATTTCATTACATTTCCACCCGCAGAGTTTTCAGAAAGAGACATTTGCCAATAAGTAATAAAGTGATGAACTTGACTGAAGTAACACATTTCTTCTCTTGCCGCACAACGTTTCATATTCAGCTCATGTTATTTTACTGGTATTAGAATGTGTTTTTATTTTCTTTTGTCTCCTATTGGTACTGTTCAATGGCGACACATGAAACATTTTCATTTATTACTGCTTATAATAAATAATTTAAAGTATTGGTACTTAAAACCCTTTCACAAACGACAATAATTCGACAGTTCCAAATATGAAAGGTGCACAGACGACAATCAGAATTACCGTATGGGTGATAGAAATTCCTATTAAATGAGATAAAACATTACTTGAAAAGTAAAAAATCGGCCTAAAGAGCAATCAATATATTTTTTAAAGTATATATTCGACATGCGATATTCACAAATTGTATTGTAAAGGATCTTCCCTATTTTATCATCATAATCGTCGGCATTATCCGGCTGCCAGGTTCGGTAATAAATTGTAAATATAAGGAGGTTTAATTGTCGACCATTTCACACCGGGAAGCTTTTGAAGTCGGTCCCCATAAAAAGTGATATTAAAGCGCGCAGATTAACGCAACTTTTGATAATCGAGACGACCCGCATGGCCCAGAAATATGTTTTAGTCATGTCCAGGACCCCAGGCTAGCCTACATAATGAGAAAGTGGGAATACGTCTAGCCTTGGGTCTCGGCCCGTATGTATACTCCGCACTGGTTTGGGGCACGGGTCAGGACCAGGGGCTAGCCAACAATGAGAGGTAGTGGGCAATCGTCTTGCCTGGGGTGTCGGCCCGTGAGTACACCCCACACTAGAATATATGCAGACCCGGGGTCACAGGCGAGCATACAAAATGAAGGAGTAGATATCCGACTGGCCTGGATCTCGGCCCGTGCGTATACCCCACATTAGAGTTAGGCAAGGTTTGGGACCTAAGGCTATAGCCTTCACTATGAGGTAATAGGCCTTAATTTTGCTTGGGATCCATGCCCTTCTGTATATCTCTAGCGTATTCACATGGACGGGGAACCAAGGCTATCCTACAATAAGGGGTAGTTGGCATCCGTGAAGCCTTAGATCCAAGCCCTTGCATATACCCGCACTAGATATATGCACGGGTCTGAATCCGAGGCCAGCATCCGTACCGTACCATGATAAATCAATTTCCGCCATATGTTTTTTTTTGTGACTGTTCCAAAATGAAATCGGTAACGGACTTTTATCATAATGCATGAATAATAGCAGTAATCTCCATGAGATTGAATTGTGGGTGATGAAACAAATGTGCTAAAAATTCTTGATTCAAAAGAAGCTTTCGTTCGACGATGCGGTTTCTCTCATTTTCTGCGATATCTGCATCAAAGTGACGTTATATGTAGTAAGCGGTTTACAGAATTATGCCTTTCACTCACATCGAAGAATATAAACATACCACGCCATTCTATTTGTTCATATGAATCATGATTTTATCGTGGTTTTAAATCTCATCACTATAATTTCAGGTGTATTGAGATGCCCGACTCAAAATGATGAGAACGACCAAATACGCAACCGCTCATGAAGTCTGGTCAAGCCGGGAAGAACCATAGGCGTTTTGTTAGTCAGTCGGGTAGACTGCCTCTTATTAAAATCAAAATGCCGTCACCGGAATTTTAACCCACACAGATAGGGACCATGAGATTTCAAGTTCTGTACTCGTACCATGGAGGCCCTACAATGTTTTATCAATTGCGATTCACACTAAAAAGTAATGTAGCGAGTTTGACCTGTTTTGAAAGCGAATATCTTTAGGTTTCGCTACAAAAAGGTCCAGATTAAGTTGATTATGCTAGATTTCAAATTTGAAACAGCTTTTTATGGGAGTTAAGCCATGGAGGCAGGAATCCCTAATTCAAGTTTTCAGCGATATTTATTTGATCTTTAGATACAGACTATATCAAGCGGAATGATAATCCCGGGGATAGAGAAAACTGCTAGTTTATATTGGTCTATATTTCCTACTGCACGTACATTGGTAAAGCGGTGTATTTATCATTGAGAGGTAAATAAAGAGACATTCCATCATGTATTGATTTCAAACAAAAACAAAAAAATTGATCAATTATTGTTTTCAACGCTTATTACTTCTTTTTTACCTAAAGATAACAAGAATCGTTGTTCTGATTCTTATCCACAATGTCGAGGATTCTTAACATAAGTTCAGGAAAGCCCGCTTCGGTTTAGAATCTTCTTGTCTGCAAATATTTCGAAAATCGAAAATAAAACCCGATTATATCAACACATATTATGTATCCATGTAGACTCCAATAGACGCCAGCCTTAATAGTCAATCCAAAAGAAAGATATTCCTATAAAGAAATCGCCAACAGAACTTGCATTAACTTCATTTCGAAACGTCCGTGACAGAATGATGATTTCCTATTTGCAATGATTGTAATGCTCATTTGTCAATCATACTGAATTACAGGCCACCTCATGTCACAGTGATAACCATTCGTATTGCTGTCTGTTCCCTTGCAAATAAACACATACAGGGAAAGTTTAAGGCATGTGTTACAGTGTTTGAATGAATAAAAGGGGAAGCAGGAGCGACTCTAAGCCATAATCCCACCGTTTCATCCAGTTTGTAACGTCTCGGATTGCTTTGAACACGATCCGTCTCACTTCTCTTCACAAGGACGATAGCGATGGCATCACAAAGAGGAATTCGGCTTTCCGCTTTACACAGTACCTCTATTTCGGATACACTCTTTGCAAAGTTATGTTTGATATTAGTAAGTCTAAGTTTACTATAAGTAGGAAACTATTATACAAAAAATCCAATTTATTGATTTTATCGTGAAAATGCTCGATGCAACATGGTCAAGAAATTCTATTGTATAACTATCAATGATATCGGTCTTTAATAAAAACTGCGTGTCTTTCGTGAAAGTTAGATACATGTTTTGGCTTTACAGTCCCAAAATCACTATCATCCCAACGAGCCTACGAAACATTCACGATAAATACTAACTGAAAAAATGATGTATCGAGCATCTTCGGTCCGGTTCTTACACAGCTCGTCTGCTTTTCATGTACAGCTTTACATTTACGGTTTTATTTTGCGTTTTATAACAGGGGCCAATAAAAGGCAAATTCAAAGTCACACGAGCATTTTGGTTTCCAAATTCATCAACTTCATCGAAACAATTTCCCAAAAGTTACAGGCCTGGGTCTCTTCCTGAATTCAGAGGAAAGAAGCCCTGATTTGTGGTACTACGATCGGCATATACCTCGGATATTCCATACCTGTACCCACATATTGTGTAATGAACCCTTCACCAAGACCGCTTTCAATAAGGTCTGTTTGCATATGCCTCCATCCACAGGGAAGCTGGGATGAAAGTGACAAACTGAAAGGAATAAGCTGATCGAATTCGTTTCGGTTGCAAGGCGAACCTTGTACGAACAGCGGGTGGGGTAAACGATTATACACTCATCGTTTTGCTGTCCTAAGTGCTTTTATCTACGTTAATTGAAAAATGTTTGTGATCTTTTGTTGTTTATTCTCGGTGATAAGTGATGCATAGTCCGTTTTAAGTTGGGCAACCCTTACTCGTCCGCCATCACAGACTGTCGCTTTGATTTTGGAAATGTGAGTGGGGAATTCACGAGTCTTCATTTAGCAAGTAATAACTGTTTACGACATAAACAGGAACAATATTCTCAGATTTATGAAAAAACGCTTTACATGCATGCTTTGTTTACAAGTAGAATTAAAGTTACGATGCTATTATATTGATCAACATACAGCAATATTTATTTAGCCACACACATTTCTCTTTACATAACCAGGAAAACGAAGCGAACACGTTCATATATACAGCAAACTTAAATATTAACAACAATTTGCCAAATTGAAAACAAGCACATCATAAGCATATTCTCCACATGTCAAAAAAGTTCATTGGTTTTATTCTATAACTCATGTATCTGTGGATATTAGTGCCATGTTAATGATAGATATCCATGTGATGTAAATATAGACAAAGTTTTGAATGGCTTACACGGACGGACTGTTTAAGCACCATTGTGAACATGCGAAGCCTAATTAAATCTGTTTATGTCGTTTTCATTATTTTTCAAGCGCAGATCTCTTTTAAAAATGATAAAACATTGCAAAGTATATAGGGCGATCGCTAGAGGAAAGGTAAAACTAAGTCGGTAAAAACCTAATAACCCATAATGAAAGACGGGCGCGTGATTGAGAAAGTATTAACTCTGCACAAGGCTTTAATTCAGTGGGTTATTTGTAACACTATACCTTATCCCCATTTCCCAAACAATAACAACATTTGACGACTCTGTTGCAGACGGCTTTAGAAAACATTGTAGAAAAAGGAGAAATTGCTCGTAATGAGCAATTTTTCGTTTTCCCTCAAGGTTTTCCACTCTTTCTGAAGACTATTGTTCAATATCATCACATTTTGAAATGTCGTCTGCTAACTCTTTCAATTTGGGATGTGTAATTGTAACTCTATACCTCCTCCGAATTTCGGAAATAACTCAAAACATCAGTACAAGATGAATTCAGGGGATGGCAAAATCAATTGGCCGTATTGCCCAGCTTGTCCAAAAACCTTAACGGACAAGTGTAATTTTTACTGAAATGTTCTATATGTTACCGTTATACGGACAATTTCATAAAAAGATTTGGCATTAACAGACAAGTCTTTAAAAGAATTGCCACCATTGCGACGACATTGTGTGAAGTGGGAAAGAACTGTATTGCATTTTGAGATATATCAGAGTGCAAACGGGAGTAAAACGTTTTACCACCAGGGTATCTTAATCCACCCTATCTTTGTTGTTTTTTTTGTCGCATGCAAATGAATAGAAAGAAGGCAACAGTTTGAACTCACGATACATTGTGAAGTCGATGTTTCTTATAAAGAAAAGCGCGCGTTCGCACAATGCTCTTTTGATGCTGTTCTAATGTATTTGGATGGAATAGATTATTATACTCTGAATACTGGCGACACTCGTTATGAAGTATTTATGTAACGCGGGGAAATGCTACACACTTTAACCCTTTCCCAAACAATAACGACATTTGACCGCTTTGTTGCAGACGACTTTAGAAAACATTGAGGGAAAAGGAGAAATTGCTCGTAATGAGCAATTTTTCCTTTTCCCTCAAGGTTTTCTACTCTTTCTGAAGACTTTTGTTCAATTTCATCACATTTTGAAATGTCGTCTGCTAATTCTTTCAATTTGGGATGTGTAATTGTAACTCTATACCTCCTCCGAATTTCGGAAATAACTCAAAACATCAGTACAAGATGAATTCAGGGGGTGGCAAAATCAATTGGCCGTATTGCCCAGCTTGTCCAAAAACCTTAACGGACAAGTGTAATTTTTACTGAAATGTTCTATATGTTACCGTTATACGGACAATTTCATAAAAAGATTTGGCATTAACAGACAAGTCTTTAAAAGAATTGCCACCATTGCGGCGACATTGTGTGAAGTGGGAAAGAACTGTATTGCATTTTGAGATATATCAGAGTGCAAACGGGAGTAAAACGTTTTACCACCAGGGTATCTTAATCCACCCTATCTTTGTTTTTGTTTTTGTCGCATGCAAATGAATAGAAAGAAGGCAACAGTTTGAACTCACGATACATTGTGAAGTCGATGTTTCTTATAAAGAAAAGCGCGCGTTCGCACAATGCTCTTTTGATGTTGTTCTAATGTATTTGGATGGAATAGATTATTATACTCTGAATACTGGCGACACTCGTTATGAAGTATTTATGTAACGCGGGGAAATGCTACACACTTTAACCCTTTCCCAAACAATAACGACATTTGACCACTTTGTTGCAGACGACTTTAGAAAACATTGAGGGAAAAGGAGAAATTGCTCGTAATGAGCAATTTTTCCTTTTCCCTCAAGGTTTTCTACTCTTTCTGAAGAATATTGTTCAATTTCATCACATTTTGAAATGTCGTCTGCTAACTCTTTCAATTTGGGACAGTCGAAAATTTGTTGTTTGGAAAGGGTGATAACATAAATACTAGGCTACGGGAGTTGGTGCAATGATCGCCGCGGCATCATTTACAAACTGCTCATAGAGACATTACGACACACACCATAGATAAGAGGGGATGTAGCATAATTTGTTCTACGGCTGAATTTGATACTTCACAGGTAAAATGATAAGACTGTGGATAGGAATTAAACGTTCCTAAAATTACCTTTTAAGTCTTTAACTTCCTGTTAAAAGAATATTTTTAAATAAAATAAGAAAAAAAATTCGGAAGTTTCTTTTGTTTACTACGTTAATTCTTTATTAATTTGCAAGATATATGTTAATTTTCGTTACCGGTATGTCATAAAATTTTGCTGCGAAAGTTGATAGACGCCAATTTTCAGAGAGAAATTAGTGGTATTAAGCGAAGGGTAAACAAAGCGTAGTTTTAGTAAATGTGATAGAGAAGTTAAACACCTTGCTACTTTTGTTTATTTGCTCACACCTGTAGCTGATACTTTGTCAAATTCTGTTTAAAATCGAAAATCACATTTGATTACGTTCTTGAAAGATGCATTTCCATACATGAGAAAAAATGCATGTCAGAATAAAATATCGTTGAAATGATCCAGTTTTTGTATTGACATATACTCTTCTATGAAAAATAGCATCTGAAAGCAAATAAAATTGAGAAGGTATATATAGAGAATAGATGGTTGGTGTCGTGAATCGGAAATGTTATCGGGCAAGGCTTAGGAATATTATCCGGTGAGCCGAAGGCGAAACGGATAATAATCCGAAGCCGAGCCCGATAACTTTTCCCATTCAAAGACACCAACCATCTATTCTATTTATCCTGTTACCTTTATGTATTCTTTCAAACAAATAGTATGTAAATAAAACACGAGAAAGAAGGAAAAAATATGTAGAGAATGATGTCATGACGTCATTTCGTTCTTATGGCGTCATGATTTGTCGCGTGGATGTGTTATATGGTCAGTGCCGGATATCACAAATGTTATACGGCACCTCGTTATCGGTCCCAAAATAACACTAGTGACAGGATAAAACATTATGTACGGTCGGTATTTGGTTGATCCAAAACCGTCACAACGGTTTTGGATTTGGATAGTACATATTTATTCATTGCGTACACTCTAAATACGATTTTACTTCAGCACATGGTTTATGTCCTATATTGTCTACTTAATAGGTTTGTGGTTAATGGTATATCCACTATGTTTAAGTTCAATGCTTAAATGTTTTATCGATCAAGTTGACTGCTTTGCGATAAGAGGTAGAAAAGTTACCTTTTGTTCAAGACATTTTGAATACATGTCCTTTTCTCTCAACATAAGTCTTGTTATTCACATCTGCCATCCTAGTTCGAACCCCTTCCCCCTTGGCTCTCACATGAGCAATACACAAATACAAAGTACGAACTAATTCTACTTCAAATGGTTATTTGTCAGTAAGTCTTATTCAACCGCGCAGCCACTAAAATTAAATAAAGCAAATTTTAACATCCATTTTTCTAACATCTGTGAACAAGCAGTTTTAACTCCTTTAGTGCTGGAACCGACATCATGCTTATGCAAACAGGTTAAATCACAGGCTAGCCACCAAGTAAATTGGTAGCTGGCCTGTGATCTAACCTTTTTCCTTATCAAAATAAAGCAGATAATTAAGGTATCGGAAAGCAGTCGACACAAAAATCTAGTTTTAGAAAATTATCCAGCATTCTAAGGGTTAAGAACGCAGACTGCTGGAATGTGCTGCCTTCAATTTGATCCCCTCACAACACGCAAAATAAAACGTAAAGGGATAAAAGGATGGTGCACTAACATTACTCATTTCTGGTTTTTACCTCTAAAAGATGACTATTTGTTTAGAGTTTACGGTGATTTTTTTTAATCTACCACAATATGAGATATGGAGCACGTGATTGATATATAAATTTATTTTTTTAGAATCGAGGCAAGTATATAAAACGGCAGTGTCGGCCACTTTAATAGTCAGTTCGGGTTTTCTATTCAAACAGATCGCTTCCGTAAAAAAAAACAGCAAAAAAGATCCGTCTTTCTCCTAATGTTTATTGCTAAATTATACAAACAACGTTATAAAACTGTAACAGAATCTTTTTGAAGTCTCGACTGAAATGACCTATTGCGGTGTTTGAAATAAAGTATAAATTTTCTTCAAAAGGCGAAGGAAGTCGGAATTCGTTTTGACAGAAGAGCTAACGTAACACTACATGTGACGGATTTGACTTTGATAGCAGAAACCTGTTAAAACCAACGAATTTATTTAACCAGAAATGTACTTTTCTCTCTCACTCTGACATCATGGTTTATTTTAAAAGAGCAAATGTTAGAATATTTTGAAATTAACACATGATTAAAATGAGGAGACGGTTAAGCGGAGAAGGTTTATCTGTTCGGGGGATATCAATGAAGTGTTGGAGGATATTCGACTCGTGTATTTCTCACTCGTTCAGTGGCGCCAGAGACGGCAGACCGGCGCTGTTTGTACTATTCCCACTCTGTCTACTGAGCCTGACACTGTGCGTTGACGCGACGTCCAGGAGTAACCGCGGAATAGACATGTGTGAACCGATCGCGATTCCAATGTGCATGGCCATGCCCTACAACATGACCCGAATGCCGAATCACCTGCACCACAGTACCCAGGAGAACGCTCGGTTGGCCATCGAACCGTACGGCGAACTGTTGAAGCAGAACTGTAGCGCGGATTTGTTGTTTTTCCTGTGCGCCATGTTCGCGCCGATCTGCACCCCACAGTTCCAGAAGGAGGCGATCCCTCCCTGTAGGTCGCTGTGTGTGGAGGCCAGACGGGGTTGCGAGCCCGTGATGAACAGGTATAATTTTACGTGGCCGGAGGACCTGAACTGTGATAAATTACCGGAATACGACAAAGGTGTTTGTGTGTCGCCGGATGCGATTGTCTCGTCCATGCCAGAAGGTAAGATACTCATTGTAAGAGAGAAAATGTTAGTCGTAGTTTACCTTCCTGACGAACCCACATCTGCAGAAAGCCGTAATAGCTTACTTAATGTGTCAAAATTTAAACCAGTCCAAAACCTATCTATTTCTAAGTGTCAATCGTAAATACTCGGGTATTTCCATGACCTTAGAAATACACCTCGTATATAAATGTAGGGTTACAAATTGTGTGCTAAATGTCCCGGCTTATTGCACATTTCCTATGAGTGTTGAATGGAATGGTCAAGTACAGATGAAACTACACTCTGAACATATTGTCTCTCTACGATCCTAATGTTCGAAGCAGTACGTACATAAAGTCTAGTCGGCATAAAAAGGTTTTTCAAGACGCAAACACCAAGAGTTCGAAACCCCGGCTAAACTCTATTATATATTACTAAAAACGGGGTTAAAACACGACGACCCAGTCGAATCCCATAAAAGAGTAAATGATCAATATGGAGATAGATATATAAGTCCTTGATTAGCCTGTACAGGAGCAGTATTATTAGAAAGTAGTAATAAATGAAAGCCTGCAGTTTAATCTTAGCCGACACGTGCACGTAAATGGGTTTTTGTCGCTGATCCAAATTGATCGCAACAGCATATGGTCATTAGAAGAAATGAACTTTTACACAATTCGTTTAAACTATTGTGGGATGGAACCGTTGTAACCAAGTAGGATTATCAACGTTTGAAATTACTCCATCTATCACAGTGATTTCTTATATAACGTGCGTTACGTGGGTTGAAGAGGAAATGGGCGAAATTATGGTTTCCTTTCAAACATCCAAGTAAAACTAAGAAGATTAAATCAATTTAGACATTGCATTCAGATCTTTCATTTTGTCATCTCCACCAATCGTAGAACATTTACCACTTGACGGTAACGTTTCACGACCTCAATTACAGACCTCGGTATAGGAATACAGAACAGACGCCATTTTAGAGCTTTTTGAATGACTTGCGTTCCTACTAAGCCGTCACTTGTCTATTGTACGACCATTCTGTCTCTTTTTACTATGATCGCTTAAAACAAGTTTTATTGTAAAGGCACTCTATTGGAAAGAAACTGTCATTTTGATAGCGTCTGACAGCGATCGCACATTGCCTTTGCCATTTACATACTTTAATCAATACTATAACATAAAACTGTGTACATTGTCCAGTTTGAACAGCATACAGCATACAAAATTTAAAGATATGAAAAAGGTTTTTTTTGTATTGACTAAAACCCACCAAAAGAAAGTGGTGATTGCAAGCATCTGATCATTTCGTTTGAGAGATTGTTCTAACATCCCATTACAGGTGCATTAAAAATGACCACATTATAAAGTTAAGTGTTAAAAAGTTACAGTAAGGGTGTTAGCGATTTTTGAAATCGATTTTAGATCGATTATCATCAAGTCATTGATTCGATGCACCGCCTTACCCTTTAACCAATTAAAGAGGCCTGACAACTATGTACTAACTCTTTACCGCCTGCATACGACACTTTTTTAAAACTTGAAGCAGAAGACTCCAGAAAAATCTTGTAAACATGTGAAAAACCTTTCAGTTCTGCTGTTGTAATATGTGAACAGATTGAAGAAAGCATTGTGGCAAAAGGAGAAATTGCTTGGGACAATGCTTTTTGAAAGTCCTCTGTTGCAAGACGCAAACAAATGGCATTAGGTGGTAATGTGTTAAGCAACGATTTGAATGGACGTATGTTTTAGACAGTTTTCAACAGTATTTCAATAACCGCAAATCAAAGGTTACTGTCGTCTACCCGCTTGGTGCATGACATAGTGTTAGGAGTTGCTTGGTATAGTCAGTAAACAATATCTCATAAGCCGAACTGGCTGGCCCTTTACTGAAGGTTTCACTATAGTAAACAAAACATTTACCTAATAGTAACACTACACTACTATGGATTCATAATGCTACCTGCAGACCACCTGTTACATTAGAATCACGAAGAGATAAGGGTTTAAGTGGTCTATCGCCTAAAATATTTCACTACCAAAGTCACCCGGTGCTCTATTACGTCTGATATGTGAGAAAGTTTACTATAGAAAGTGAGCCGCCCTATGTTAATATCTAACTGATCAAGAACGGCCTGTTTTCCACTCGCAGTTTGCTCTGGGACCGTTTTCTCGAAATGTACTTAGTTATGATTGGTATCTTACTTAAATTCAAAACACTTGCTCAACTTTGACTGTAGATATGAAAATCGAATTTAACTCGTGTCCTTGAAATGAACTTGTTCTCGTCTTTTTTCTTTCTTTTTTTTTTTTTTATCAAATTTAGGTCTAACGGATGATATTGGACGAATGAAGCAAGTTGGTTAACTGGGTCGTAATATCAAGCAATGTCTATATGCACTGTGTAATGTTTAAAGCTGCCTGTTCACAGATATGAGGACACTTTGAACTTTAATCTATATTTCTTTAAAAATGTATTACAGCTGTTCTGTTGTATGAGGCGTAATGAACTCAAACATTGACTGTAAATTTAGTTTTGTATTTGTGTAGTTTCAGCATCCAAGAGCGTTACAACGGTTTTGAAATTCCAATGCATAACTGCATGTACATACTCAGATATATTTGCACATTCTGAACCAATCTTACGTTATTATATTGTATTGTTTAAACGATATTTTAATTTGACTTTAAATTTGTTTTATGTGAAAACAAGCTGCTTTAAGTAAAGCTTCAATGGAAAAGAAAAACTTTCAATATTTGTTGAATGAATGATTTGAAAAGAATTTATCGTAAAAGAGAACGGTACGAGCAATTTCTTCTAACGTCACAAAAAGTTCCACTCGTTCTCCCTTTTGTTTCTAAAAGAATGTCGTATCTAGATGATAATAAAACAAATATTGATGTCGTAATGTGTTAAATTTTATTTCCGCATCATTTCCGCACTGTCCATTCGTGCGTATCAACTGTTTATGGGTTTGAATTCTATATCGATAGACTGTGTTAGGGTTTAAGTGTTATACCCATCTCATCCTACAGCATGCACGCACTACACGGAAATGATTTGTGAGTATTTCGGAAGTACTATCGCCCACATAATTTGCAAATGTTGTTCAAAACCGATTTCTTTTGGTGTTACATAACAGGGGCCCATAAAAGGTGCAAACCAAATTGAAAATTTCTATAAAATCTTGCAGTTTTCTCAAAGCTTCAAGGTCACAATAGCTTGTTTCTTTTCCAATTAAGCAATTCCATCGACACAATTTCCCCAAAATTAACACACCATTACCCTTTCTCAATTCAATGAATTAAGGTCCTGCAAATGTACATTTGTAAATTTCGTTTCAATAAACACGACCGAAATTCTGCGGAGATATCACACGGTTTCTTCCTCGATTGACTGTTAACCTCACTGTTGGGACCTTTTCTAATTTCAGACCGCGTCTATAAACGAACCCTTATGTGAGATCTTCATTTTATTGATGATTTAACCAATATAGTTTGAACTCAGCTGTCTTGAAAACCAAACAAAAGACCAATCGGTCAATCGGATCTTTGAAATACATCTTACCAAGTCAGGTTACCAAGGATTTCCTGTTTCAATCATGAAATCAAAATATTCAAACAAATCGTACACTGATGCAAGGATAAATCATGGAATATCTGTTAGTAATGAGCCTGTGGTGTTATTCATTTCACCCAGAGTAAAGGAAAGCCATTTTTATCGTACCTCGGTCAACAATAATATGATTGATTTAAATCGAAATCACGCAAGCGATTTTGGTAATAGAAGATTTAAGTATATACGAGCATAGTTTGATCGTGCCATACCTTTACCTTTCCTTCAACAGGATTATCCGAGAAATAATTCAAACTTTGTTCGTTTATTCGTGTAAAAATTTGCGCCCTTTTCATCCATTATAACGTGTAATCACATCATTCTATTGAACAAAACAGTATAATTAATGTTTTACTATTAGAATTGACAATTCTTGTCGTTATTTTGTTACCGCTACCAGAGTGCCATGATTCGCCCACGGACTGGAACCATTTGCATTAAACCGAATAGTTCCGACCCTAACCACTGTTTACCGGAAACGACCGAAGTAGTCCGACGAAAGTATAAGTTTTGAAATGTCGTTTTATGGGGATTTTACCCTCGGCATCTTTTTGCTTGACGTGAATTAGGGGTAATTAACCACTGAAATCAAACTAGGCTTTCAACTGACATAATATCGCAAATCTCATCAATTTATCAAGCAATTCCTACCCTTACCGGTTATTGAAAAGTCTTAATTTCAACTTTCAATGATGGCAAACAAATTGATGAGATCTATTAAATATGTACGAAAATGGGCTAACACAAGACCATTTTCTCAATGAATGGTTATTAATGTGGCAATCAAATCGTAACGTTAGATCGACGTGCATGATGTTCTGTTCTTTTTTAGTTCTACTTCTTGCATATCCCTTTAAAACACTTATACTGGAATATCCAAACGTAATGTGACAAATAGGTGGACTATTCATAACGAGTGCTGGACTTATTTGTGGTAACGTTTTAGCCTAAACAAAATACAACGAAAACTACCTTTTTATCACTTCACAGGTGTCGGACGCTGTTGCATTGTAATTTGAAGCAGTCATAATATCCAATTTGGAGAAATGACCTGAAGAAATAGGCGATCAGTTTGAATTAAACGTGTGGGGTAATAAAGCTAATCCTTAGAATGTTGGGTAATTTTCTAAAAATAGATTTGTGTAACGTCTGCTTTCCAAAACCTTGAATATCCGCTTCATTATGATGAGGACAGATACTCAGAGTAGCAAACAGGTTAGATCACAGGCTAGCCGCCAATTTACTTGGCGGCTGGCCTGGATCCAACCTGTTTGCATAAGCAGTAGGTTCCAGCACCATTACGGTTAATGTTCTAACACATCAACTCCGCACTTTGACCCATCTGCTAAAGACGACTTGTTAAACTACTGTGATAAAAGAATGAGCAATGTATCCTTTTGACACATTAGTTTCTACCAAAAACCGTTTAAAAGTTTTAATACATTTCTCTAGCATATATAGTTCTATAGTCTGATCTTGCTTTCAATTTGGACCAGTCATAAATTTCCCCAAGGAGATACGGGTTGTTCAGACCATGAAAGAGTTTACTAAGCCTAGAGGCGAGGTTGTCGAAGCTTTGAACTGTCGATCTTCAAACAGATGTGCGAATCGATATCACGATTCCAATGCCTTAATCACAGGAAATGTGGGGATTATGATAAATAAAAATACGTTTTAATTAACCGCCTCCTTTTGACGAGATTGGCAACTTGTACAACAGCCACGAACACGTTTAGCACGAAACGTCATAAGAGCTTAATTTGATGGTTTGTTTAATGTTTATCGCCGTATGAACAATTTTACAGTTATAGTAACGGTATTCCTGGATTCACCAGTACTAGGCTAGGGCTCTGAAGTCAGTTTGCGCAAGATCACTTTCACGAAATTAGAAGTGTCGATGGTGATCGAACCCGGGATCCCCGAGTTCTAAGTCCGCTACCATAACCACTGGGCCACTTAGAACCCTCTAATAGCTTAAAGGGACTACCTTGCAGACTATGTTGTGTGAATAACATGTGTTAAATAGATGATTTTATCAATCTTCATCGCAAAATAAATAACTATTTCTAATGTATGCATTTTCTGTAAGATAACAGATCTGTAATATGATTTTATGCGCAGAAGACAATTCGTACCAACAAGAATAAAATCTTAATTTGTGAGATAGCCCTTTATTACGAATAATAACATCGCCTTGCTCGGATTTCATATTGATTTGGTAGTAGTGGACTACACTGGACATTCCCTCACTACAAGATCAAAATGAAGGAGATCTTATGGCTCATAACCAATAGATCAGATTGTTCTGAACCAAATTTCTCCAATATCGAATGCGCACATTTTATTGTCAAAAAGATAACTTACTTGGAACATGCAAAGCAGAATATTCGCATATTAAAATTTCTTAATCTGTGGGAATCTTTTAATGGCTATTTAAAGAAAGAAAGAAAGAAAGAAGGTGTAATATATAATACACATAGAGCATCCGCAATTCAGAAGGTAGAATAAATAAAAAAATTATGTTGGATGAGGCAGATATATAGTTGCGTTATCTTAAATCGTGTAATAGCTATCTAAAGAGAGTATTCACAATTCTGGATGAAGAACAAATAAGTAAATAAAGAATTGTGTTAGATTCAGTCTGATAGTGACTTGTCTTATCTAAAAAGCCTCTATTATCACTGACGACTTGAGACCGGACAATCCGGATTCAATTATCAGCGGCAACCAATCATTCTCCTGTCAAGTTTTCTTGGATAAGACCAAGTACTGGTATATTATTCAAGGTACATATACGATAACGCTCCAAAGTGAGTCATGTGCTCTTTTAGTGCTGAACCCGACTTCATGCTAATGCAAAGAGGTTAGATCCAGGCCAGCCGCCAAATAAATCGGCGGCTGGCCTGTGATCTAACTTGTTTGCTAGTTTGAGTATCTTTCCCCAAGAAAATTAAGCAGATATCTTAGGTTTTGAAAAGCAGACGACACACAAATCTTTTTTTTTTTAGAAAATTAACCAGCATTCTAAGGGTCAATAGAAGAAGAATTAACATGTAAGCGAAAAAAACTCGGAAAAGACAAGCCTAAATCCGACCAAACATCCTGAGACTTTCCAGTCTAAAAAAAAAAGAACTTCGTAATTGTCAAAAATCTCCATAAGACAAAATGGATTGAATGGAAGATGCTTGCTCATTCGTAGTAATGAACGACGCTTTGGATTAAAGCGACAAAATGTAAATTAGTGAGTAGATGATAAAGTCTTCCTGATGAAATACCGAGTTGTTATATGTTAATGAAGTTATGTTGATATAGCAATCAATCTAAACACGTAGCAAGTGTTGGATTATAATAAATTCGTCCAATTTAACGCTTAGAACGCAGGTTTATTTACTGGAATAGGATTTGTGTGCCATCTACTTACCAAAACCTTAAATATCGGCTTAACTCTGATGTGGAAAGATACTCAGACTAGCAAACGGGTTAGATCACAGGCCAACCGCCAATTTACTTGGCGGCTGGCCTGGATCCAACCTGTTTGCATTAGCACGAAGTCGGTTCCAGCACCATAAGGGTTAAGAAAGAGTATTCTAGGCGATTCGTTTGTTTTATTTGGCTTTTACATCGTTTCAACAGTTCTCAAGTTGTCCCGGCTCATTATCGATGGAGGAAGAGCCAACGCTTGACTTTCCACATGAGCTGGACAAACTATGTGGAGCCATCAGCATTCCGTAAATCGGCCGGGATACTACCTTTCATGCAAATCAAAATCTGCTTCCATGATTTTAAAGCCAAGCGGAGAAGGTCTTATTATTTCAAGTTCTGTACTCTACATACATTTTAGAAGGCAACGCAAGCAATCTGGGCGTATTGGAATTATCTAATGGAAAGACACGTCTGAAATGATAAGGAAACCGTCATATAGCGGTTTCTGCAAGTGAAGATAAAAAACGTTTTAACCCTTTACCAAACGCAAAATTTTCGACTGTCCCAAATTGAAAGAGTTTGCAGACGACAATTTAAAGTCTGATGAAATTGGAAAGTTATCTTCTGATAGGGCAGAAAACATTGTGGGAAAAGGAGAAAATGCTCGTCACGAGCAATTTCTCCTTTTCCCACAATGTTTTCCGGAGTCGCCTGCAACAAAGTGGTCAAATGTTGTTATTGTTTAGGAAAGGGTTAAGATAAGTGCTTTCTTCAAGACACATGCATGTATCCTGGCGTAGTGATATGAAAACGCTTCTCCGTAAGTCTTCTCTGTCACTGAAGAAAATGGTATTAAAGTACTTTTGTAAGATACATTCTGTTACATATACTTCTAAATAATGTTAAGGGTGAAAGTTACGTGTGGCATTGAAAATACAACATCTATTTATACTGTTTGATGCATGATGTGTGTGGTATTAATTAACCCTTAGAATGTTGGGTTATTTTCTGAAAATAGATTTTTGTATCGTCTGCTTTCCAAAATCTCAAATATCTGCTTGACTTTGATGAGGAAAGATATCCAGAGTAGCAAACAGGTTAGATCACAGGCCAGCCGCCAATTTACTTGGCAGTTGGCCTGGATCTAACCTGTATGCATAAGCATGATGTTGTTTCCAGCACTAAAAGGGTTAATTAAAGTAAATACAAGTACATGGGTGAAGGTCACACCGTCAGAATAACCTTGAGTGTTACATGCCTTGTCACATGATTATTTGTCGCCATATAACACTAGTTCTAAAACGGACCAATGTAACATTTCAATCAAGATATTCTTGATAATACTTCGTTGGGAAGAGATTGCTACTAATCAAAGAAATCATCGCTGAAAATCTTTTGGAAAATTACCTTTGATTTATTACAAACAAACGTAGAACAATCAATCAAGTCATTCCACGAATGTCTACAGCTTGGTTGTCACTTCGAAAATGTGTCCGACCTTTTCAATTTCACGGATAAATTGGACGAAAGAAGATGTTCATCACAATTCATATTGCCGCCTCTTGGTTGTAGCATGTTTCATATTTCACCTTTAGTAAGCTAATATAAGCGTTTTTATTAAAAACGTTTATTCATTTCCTCTTCTTGCTGCTTTTGTATATTGCAACATGGGTCTATGACCTTCTGGTGTTAAATTGAATAACTTTCTTCTTTGCCCGCATGTCTATTGAGCTGGTTGATGCGGGCTTGATGATCTGACATTTCATTAACAGCTTTAACCTTTAGTTCTTTTATATATTGTTTATACACTATGCATAATACGAACAATGTAAATGCATTTGTAAACAATGTTTTATCTATCCAAATGTTTGCAATTCGTTTAAAAACCCGGTGCATTTATATCATTGTCCGATAATGTCTAGCGGAAACATCCTATCTTAATACGTTAAAAGATAATCAATTATTGTAAAGATCAAATTGAACATGTTTTAAAGGTTAAATAAGTGGATATAACGTGTTTTTTGTCGCCTACAACAGACGATTTTAGAAGCAACCGTAACGAAGGTATACGTTGTCCTTAATGAACAATTTACCCTTTGTTTACAATGGGTTTTATTCGATGTTATATGATATTGCTTTTGATTTTAATGTCACAAAGTCCCACTTATTGAACATAGTGCTTTGACAAAAATGTGTTCCAAATTTACATGCACAGTTCATAAAGCCCGATCGGTTGCAACGTTTGTTAAAGAAACAACGAAAGAACAATTTGCTTCAGGAGGGTGTCTGTGTAACCTTGGATTCACCAGTTCAAAGATAGGCCTCTTGAGTGTGTAGACCAGAAGTTGGGCTGGAGCCCTGAACCCCCAGGTTATAATTCCATCATCAAACTCCTCACAGTGATCTCCATTTTGCAACGCTGCATCGATCAATGGCACAACGATAGTTTTATCCAGAGTTGCATGAATTTTTGTTTGTTTGTTTATTCTTTTGATAGAAATAATTTATTTAGTAATTATATCTTCGTGTGTTGATTCCTGACCAGTTAAATTAAAAAAAATCGTTCGAATTCTTTACAAGTAAAGCACAAATAGATGGCTTTTAAATGTGTGGCCGCCATCTTTAAACGCCATTTTCGTTTCTCAGCAGATGGTCATGTGACATTTTTGCGGTGACAGTGACCAATCCCATCAAAGGGAGATCACTGTAAGGAGTTTGCCGATTACAGAGCCACCGCAATCGGAGCACATCGGGTTTATCCAATGAAAACACCTCTGAAATAATAGGGATGACGCCATATTGTTTCCCACCAGAATAACGTCACTTTACTTTCGTTTTTGAAAATAGATCTTAAATGTGAAATCTTAAAAGTCGTTAAATTTGATTGAGGAAACAACTATACATGTCACAACAATTCCCCCATTTGGTATGAGTTAGTGATAAAAAAAATATTTAAAAGGATGTCCAACACTTCCATACACATTGAACTACTTAATGTGCACGCTTAGAAAATGTGTTAATTGCCGGATGCCGATTTACCCAAAAAATTGTAACCCTACTCTTATATCCGAGGTGTATTTCACAGCTCACGGAAATACCCGAGTAGTTCCGATTGAGAGCCACCACTGATTATATGTAATAAGATGGCCTTTCTCGTGACATGGCGTAATCACCTGGTTTGTGTTTGATGTCAGTGGTTTTCATTCATCTTTCTAAGGCCTACACTTCGCATTGAACAGCATTGAATACCTTTTCAGAAGACGATACTTTAAAACCGTTGGGATGAAATAAGAATTTGCTCTATTAAAACCGTTGTGATGAAACAAATCATGAGCAAATTCTTGTTTCATCACAACGGTTTGAATAATCGTTCACGAGTAATGAATCCATCTCGTTTTAGTTGATTTTTATTTTATTTTACTTTGATGTTTGGTATAAGTGTCGTCTGCCAAAGATTATTCAGAGCATCGATAGGTTTGAAGGGAATATTTATTATTCGTTATCTTAAACTTCTATGAGTAGAAGTGTATGGGTGTCGATATTGGGTCCAGCTCAAAGGAAATTCGGCACCTTTGAATCGTAGTGAGGAAAAGGGTGAATTATCCCTTTTAACCTGTGGGACTGAGTATTAACGAATATATTGTAGACGAATTTTGAATTCAAGGGAAAAGTAAATTTTGCTGTACAAGTACGAGCATGAAATCATTTGCCCATTAATGATTTCTACCCGACAACAAAAAAGAAAAAGAATATCTCAGTTTTTGTGTCGATTTCGATAGTAGTTTGAAAACCTCTCGAATATGGGACAATAAACAACGGCCTCGTATGGTTAGTTTATAGATATGATCTTTCAGGAAAGTAGCTTGATGATTGAAAAACGGTTTTAATTCTTTTTAACAGTAATTAAATGACAGTCATGTCGCAACGCTCAGCGCACCAATACATGCCTGGCTTTTAACAGATGGAAAAGGCCGATCACTTATTAAGCCATACTGGCTGCTGGTCAATCTAAAAAGAATCATCGACAATATCTTTGGCAGCAAGGACGAAACATCTGACAAAGATTTAAAGGCACATAAAAGGAGATAAGTACAAATGATTACTGAAAAGAGATATGGAGTTCTTTTATTATGTTCGTAAAAGCCATCAGAATTAATTTACGAATGCATTGAGATCCTTTAAAATAAACTCCTTTAAAATAAGTTATTTTGTGCTTGAAATATAGTTGTCCCCATATCAATCATGTCTATCAACAACCTGTTTGTTTACATTTTCAAAATAACGAATTCTGATTGGTCGGGCCAAACATTTGTGTATTAACTGTCAAGATCAGGGGTGAAAATCACACAATCTGAATTATTAAACTGGTTAATTTGGGTTATTTCTTGTTGGTTTTCATGTTTAAGTTGTGCTGATGTTTTTTTTGTTTTTTTTTTTTACTATTTGAATCCGACCAAAATTTTACCAAATATTATAGTTTGATATAGCATTACTCTCCTTGTATGTGCCTTTAAATAACGGTACAGAGATTTGAACGTTTGTGGAAAGGGTCATGTGATTTCAAAATCTATCCTCTAACATCTAGCTTACAATGGCCCCGAATACGTTTGTGGCGGCACCTTAACTCAAGTTTAGTTTGTTTGATATATATCAAAGGATGGAAATTTTGTTTCGTGTGCTGCACTAGTTCTTATTGTCAACATTTATTTCTGGTCACCATTAGAAAATTCTTGATTCTTGTGTGCAATTTATTCTATGGTCACTGTGGTGTCCTCTCAGAATAACAAAAGATAATGTATGCATTTCGGTAAGCGCCTAAGCGCTAGATGCAATAAGTTTGAAATGAATAGGTAATTATACAACAAATGAAACAGTAGTTTTTCAATAAGTTTGAATAAGTATTAAACTAAAGGAGGCATACAATTTGACCTTAGTTTTCACACACATCGTTCGAAATTAAAAGTTATTTGTGAAGATAATAACCCATCAGTTTTTACATTTTGTCGATTTGTTGGATGTTTTTCAACAAATGCTATAAGTGCAGCCCTTTGGAACCCCTGTCTGATTTTGTGTTTGTTTTGAAATCAGATTGTTTCTAGTGTTAACGGTTCATTTCTTGATACTGTAATCGACTGCTTTTCCTTAGATTTCGAATTTAGACCGGTCACAATTTCCAATGATTGGGGAATGGCTTAAACTTTGCTGGCTGCTAATCATTCGTAAAAGACACAGTTAAAGGTTGATCATTTGAAGCGAACCCATTCTTCTTATCTGAAACTTGACTCAATTCTCAGATCATTTGAAGCAGACAAGAAAGGATGAGAGGGCTTTAAGGAGGGATTGATGTAAAAATCCACTCCTTTTGTGTTTTGATCTTTCAAGAGACCATTGCGTTTCAAGTGATCGCCCTGTATAGTTCAAAGCCGTTTCGTTTTGAAATCGTCCCTATCAGATAGCGTCTTGCTCTACGTGTAAACAGAGGATCGCACCTGGAACCGGTGTCTGAGAAAACCGGACAATCGGAAATATTTGGCAAATTTCGAGAGGCCAGATCAGGGGTCAGTGTGACTTGCCAACGTCACCGAGGGGCACCAATTGTTAGCCGGATTGAAGACATTATTATGAACAGATTGTCATTACTGAATGTACATAGCATTGATAAAAGTTCAGTTATATTACGACCCATAGGTAACAAGTCCGCAATCTTAACCCATAGACCTTTGAGTTCTTTATAACCAAGTTAGTACGACTGGGCGTGAGTACGTTAAAGGCTAAAGAACCCTTATCTGAATAAGTCCCAATCGGAACAACTCGGGTATTTCCGTGAGCTGTGAAATACACCTTGGATATAAGTGTAAGGTTACAATTTTTCGGGTAAATCGGCCCGGCATATAACACATTTCCACAGGGTCCACAATAGGTAGTTCAACGTATATGGACGTGTTGGCTATCATTTTAAATCATTTATTATCGGTTACTCATAAGAAATGGCGAAATGATAAGTGATGACGTATAAAGTTGTGTCCTTAATAAAATTAAACGACTTTTAAGATTTCACATTTAAGATCTATTTTTCAAACGAAAGTAAAGTGACGTCATTCACGCGGGAAAGAATTAGCGTCATCCCTATTATTTCAGAGGTGTTTCTATTGGATAAACCCGATGTGTTCAGATTGAATAAGTCCTTGAGATACTTGGTGGACCCATTGATCAAGTTAAATACATTCAAGAGAAGCGTGTTAGTGCGCTCTATTGTTGACAAGATGTTTTTGTTGTCTTTCCAGAAGCGAAGCCCAAAAAGACGGAAGTAAGTGCGAAAGACACTAAACCAGGTACGTATAAGCAGGGACGTGGATTTGATAGATACACACATTTACCATGAATCTTTAGAATGATAGATACTTCTGTGCAATTACATACGATAACCCTTTCCCAAACAACAAATTTTCGACTGTCCCAAATTGAAAGAGTTTGCAGACGACATTACAAAATGTGATGAAATTGGAAAATAATCTTCTGATAGGACAGAAAACATTGTGGGAAAAGGAAAAATTGCTCGCCACGAGCAATTTCTCCTTTTCCCACAATGTTTTCTAAAGTCGTCTGCAACAAAGTGGTCAAATGTCGTTATTGTTGGGGAAAGGGTTAAAGCATGATAACCGAGGTCCTATCGACTCAGTTTGGACAGTTAATCATGACAATCGATGAGGTTCTTTTTAAGACGGGTGTTTCCTGTTTTATGTTGGAATTCTTGACCATAATTGCAATAACTTTCGATCACCCTGTACATCCGATCAAAGAGGACTATGTGAGATGTTTGACCCCTATATAGTTCTGGAACCGACCTCATGCTTATGCAAACAGGTTAGATCCAGGCCTGTCGCCAAGTAAATTGGCGGCTGGTCTGTTATCTAACCCGTTTGCTACTCTGATTATCATTCCTCATCAAAATAAAGGAGACATTTAAGATTTTGGAAAGCAGACGACACGCAAATATATATATATATATATATATATATATATATATATATATATATATATATATATATATATATATATATATATATATATATATATATATATATATATATATATATATATATATATATATATATATATATATATATATATATATATATATATATATATATATATATATATATATATATATATTTTTTTTTCGAAAATTACCCAACATTCTTAGGGATATAGCCATTAAGAAACAGATACAATGGATACAAATATCTACACATTTGCGTAACCAAAAGCCTTATTAAGGGTCTTATCATCGTTTCTTGTACACATTCCCTTTAACATGTCTTATGGTTGTAACACTATGTCATGTAATATCTGGTGTTTTTACGACTATATTAGAATCACTACAGTGTATGTCTCGGGGAACTGTACGCTATGGGAAGTTGGATGTAAATAATGCTATTTGGGTGAGGGAATGACCATCTGTGTCTATTTCTTCTATAGAATCACCCTCCCCTGTAAACTGTTTAGATATGCAATCGGAACTCTTCGGCTAATTCCGGCCTGAAAACGTCACCGAGGTGTTCCGATTGATAGAGGGGTTCTAGTCGAATGCTTTGTTTACGATCTGTGATGACAGTTTGATACAGAATGTTGTATTGTTTTAGTTTCAGACTGTGTGTGTAGTAAAAGTAAGAGGAATAAGCCGTCCAGGTCGCTATACAGAAAGGGAAAGTATGATTTTGGTAAGATTCAGCTGGTATAACTCTGTTATTTAAATCAATTATTTAAAAATGAATCAATTACTTCAGTGATACCATTTGACAAGTAGGCCTACGAAAATAGACCAAGATATGTTCGATATCGTTTCAGGTGATGTGGAAAAGCAGTCAGCTGTTTGGAAAGAATGTTGTGCAGCACTTGTAAAGAAATGTTAGGAGCATTGAAGTTTGCACTAACCGTTCTAAATATGACTGAATAACAATTGAAAACGTTGTAGGATCCAAATCTGGCATTATACTTAAGTTTTCAATTGTCGTATTCTAACTTTTTGAATACAGAGATTGTTAACTTTTGTTCGGTGAATAAATAAATGCAGAAATAGAAGACCGGTTTTCTAAACCATAGAGAAAAAAGATAACTCGTACTCATCATTCGATTATTCTCTTATTGTTTCAAATACTAGCTTTTCTGATTGTCTGTTTCGATCGTATATATGGTGTTCAAATCAACAGCGCTGGAAATGGACGTAATTGCATTGAGAAGGGTGAATGATATGTGATATGCTTCAAGCTTCCATTTGGGGGTAGGGGGTAGAGATATTTGTAAAAAATAGTACAACCGAACAACGTGTCCGTATTTTGTAAAGTCACTCGTAAAGTTCTACTCCTCTGAACATCTACGAAACACTCGTATACCTTGTGATTAAGAAAATATTTGATTTAATGTACTTAACGTATGAACAATACTAAAGGCATACTAGCGCTCAGAGAAACTGCAAAATCGGGTAATACGAGTTATACATTGTGATAGAATATGTTGAAACATAGCAAAAAACTACTAGATCATGACAATAAAACACCTGCACTATTTATTATCTATTTTTCAAAGTGCTATTTTCACAAATTTGGTGCCCACCAATTCAACTTCCTTGTTTACATTCGAGTTACATCTAAATTAGCATGGAGCGCTCAGATTAACGAATGGCGATCACCTGGTTAGAATAGTTATGTTAAACACATACAAATACTTTCACCTATCCAATATTAACAACGTGAACATCCAAAATGGAGAAACTCTCAGGGCTTATTGATTCCTGACATTTCTCAGCTGACCTTGTTTTATCGCTTATTGTAAACAAACCTTATTGTATTCACTCTTTCAAAAGCATCATGTGAACGTGTCACCATCTCAATTCCTTTGTTAAAGGTAATTTTTAGTACTTTTAAGATATCTTTTAATTATTCTAGAACTTTCACAACTCAAGTGACTATGAGCGCAAGTATGGCTTTAAGATAAATGACGGCTTTACTGTTTCTTACAAGAACTGGCCAATGGCTCTGAAGTGACTTGTCGATAGACACTGTTACGATACCAGATTCGTACATAAGGTTCGAACCTCAGACTCCAATGTAAATATGTGTGTGCCTTAATCACCGGGCCACGCAGGACACCTTTAATGTAACCTTCTATACAATATAATTAGACGTGCGCGAATAACTCAATTGGTAATGCCTTCAAAAACAGGACAACATGGATCCCCAGTTTAATACTCGGCTCGACCGATGTTCTTTACTTAATGGAATCAAAGAGATATTGATTTATTCATCAAACATCACCTATCAGTTTGAGGCTAAGAAATGTTTGTATTGTAAATTTTATTTGAGGACAAAGACATTTCAGTTTACCCTTTAAATGTCAGCAAGTTAAAGGCAAAAAAAAAACAAAAAAATACAACAGAAAATAACAATACAACAATATATCAAACAGGTTTTAATCAGTAGTTAATTTAAAGGTTAATCACTGCATGGGTGTTTTTTATAGTGTTCACAAATCTTGTTTTTTTCTATCACTTCCTTTGTCTTATCAAACGTGTGATTTTCGCATTCAGACAGGATCATTAACGATGATTAAGGTCGCAATTAAAAACCTCAATAAAACTCTCGCAAAAACTATACATCAAACGCCCTCGCTTTAATCATTGTACAAGGGAAGTTTCCATCACTGTACAAGTTTATACGCTCAATATAACACAGCCACGTTCTTTTGTCAATACAATCGAAAAACCTGACCAACAATTAACTAGTTGTTTTCGTATCCTGCTTCCCTCATGTCATCGCTTTACCGTTCCCACCCGGTCGAAGCATTGATTCAAATGCAAAATCTTAAACCTTAGAGTGCTGAGTAATGTTCTAAAAATAGATTTATGTGTCGTCTGCTTTTCGAAACTTTATATATCTGCTTGGTTTTGATGACAAAATATACTCAGAGTGGCAAACAGGTTAGATCACAGGCCAACCGTCAATTTTCTTGGCGGCTGGCCTGGATCTAACACGTTTGCATGAGCATGACGTCAGTTTCAGCACTATGATTATTTGTTCATCAGTGCTCCTCATACCTTTCTCACACATTTTGAAACCTCACTGTGAGACGTCATATGGGCCAAAACACCTTAATTTTCCGTAGTCTTTTATTTATTTTTGTTCGCTTTTTCATTGTTGAGGATCTTATGGAAGATTGTCAGTTTAAATTGTCAAAAAGGTTTCCTCATCAAATAAAGCCCTCATTATGATTCGCAATGAGACACCATGGGGTACGCGAGATGTTGTTTCGTGTTCTATTTCTCACGAAATATGTTGGTTTAGTGGGCGAATGCGGGTTTAACCCATATAGATCCTTCCATATTGGCGTAATGCGATAGGCTTTATTTCGCTGCCCTACGAATGATATAAAGTTCATGGCTTGGACATTCACACAACCTGTTATGATTACCAAACTCTGCAGTATAATGGTATGAGTTATTCAGGTTTTTTTAAGATAGATAGATAGATAAGTTTCTCGTTATAATATATACATATACAACATAATATACATTCACGTGATCAATGCATTTCTGAAGTTAATGTCACAACATTGTTTAAACAAATCAAGGAGGATAATCCAAACTATGTAATCACACATCATTATACGATGTCGACATTTTGAATTGATCCAACATTGAATGCTTCATATACACTTTTACCAAGATTTTTTTAAGGAAAACATCGGATTCTCGTCTCGCCTGCTTTAAATCTTGACAATTGTTATCTCGTTCACATTGGGGTGACTTCTGACAAGACACTGTTTCCTTGCCTATTACTGATACATTACAAAGGGAAAATGTGTAATGATAATTTAGAATTAGCATTGTTCATAAATTGCTGAAAAAATCTCTTTCGTCTGGTTTCGGTTATGCTTATTTTCTCGTATTGCTTTTGTTTATCGTGATAACACGCGAGAATCTGATGTCTCGTTTCACGAAACCGAATAACTTGTACTATTTTAACGCAGTCAAATCTGTGATGTCACTCAGAATAGCTGTTGTTGACGATGTTATTGTTGATGTTTTATAGTAGTTTTTTTCTCGATTCTGTTGTTGCAGTTCCTGTCTCTTGTTCAAAAGCTTAAAATGGTCGTCATTGAATGAATGTTTCACGATTTTTTATCTGGTCCCCAAAATAAGTTTATTTCACGGTTGACACGATTTGGTTTGTCTTTTTCTGACGTCATGACCACTCTAAAGAATATGATCAACAAACTTATATCCGAACACTCTTGTTCACGTTACGATCATCTTGTGCATCGGCGGTGTTTTGCCATCGTTCCAATCATTTTACTTCTTTGAAATAAGAGAGGTAACTCTGCATGAAAATGGGTTGTTATTAACAGAATTAGCTACCTTTACAATATTTGACTTGGCTATTGCCAAAGGAAGCATTCCCTCCGATTTTCAAACTTTTCGCAACGAGGGGTTGATCATATGCTTATCAAAGCAGTCTTTATCTAAAGGTTTTGTGATCAGAACGCATCGGTGAGATGCCGAATTTCCTAAGGCTGCATTCCATTCATTTGATGGTGGAAAAATGCTCTCCGACAAGGGGAAGTGAGTTGGGGTTTTTTAAATCACAATCTCGTTTCTCTCACAAAATAGATGTAATATCACATTTTTTTATGATTATTTATATCGTTATGCAAAACGTGGTATCAGAACACTTGACATTTATCCAGATGCTAAACACGTATTTCCGCCATAAACTTTGTAATATCAATCAAGCTTGTTCTTGGCAAAGCTATCTATCCATATAGGAAACAGAACGGAGCCCATTAAAAAGACAAACTATGAGCGTTGGCTAGAACATTTACCAAAGCATGGATCAAGTTTTATATAAACGAATATTTATTCCAGCGATTGGCATTCTAGTCCGGCGAATAACGGCGATCGACGATAACCACCGAATCATCCGCGTGGCCATCAATCACATCTTGGACAGGGGTAAGGTGTACATACAGGAGGGGCGTGACTTCGATCTCTGGACCAACTCAAGCTGTGTGTGTCCGGTCCTCAAGCTGAACAAGCAGTACCTGATCATCGGGCAGGAGGACGTGCTGTACAACCGTCTGATCTACACCGCCGACAGTCTCGTCACACGATGGAACAGCAAGTGGGAGGTCAAGGTCAAGGTGAGTGGCGGTTACTAGGCAACACGGCTCAGGTTCATTTCTCGTATACGGCCAATAGTTTCGACCTTGAAAAGTCCTTTTGGCAAGCCACATTTTATGAAGCCAGACGTTTCCAGTTCAAACTCCTCACAGTGATCATACTTTATGGGTTTGATCATTGCAACCATGTGTCCCGTGACCATTTGATTAGAAACGAAAATCGCGTTTAAAGACGACAGTGGAACCCAAAAACGTATTTCGTAAAGATATTGAAGGTTCTTAACTTCATAAGTGATTATTCCCGAAATATTCACTGTTCGTGTACGTCGTTCACTAATCATATATGATTAATAGAATATATCTTAATATTTTTCAATTTAACTGGTCAAAAATCAATACAGAACAGAACAAACTTTATTAGAACCTTGACATACAGAAGCTCATTGTTCTTAACCCTTTCCCAAACAATAACGACATTTGACCACTTTGTTGCAGACGACTTTAGAAAACATTGTGGGAAAAGGAGAAATTGCTCGTAACGAGCAATTTCTCCTTTTCCCAGAATGTTTTCTGCCCTATCAGAAGATCATTTTCCTATTTCATCACATTTTGAAATGTCGTCTACAAACCCTTTCAAATTGGGACAGTAGAAAATTTGTTGTTTGGGAAAGGGTTAAACATGTTTTAACTGCATAGAAATGAAAATAGTGTCATTTCGTATATAATATTCAACTTAACAAAAGGCATTGCACTGAAAAAGAAAACAACTGCTTTTATACTTCTGTCAGAAAACCTCAACAAACGTTTGTATAATGATAATAAATTGATCATCAATGGTAGGTCTGTATTGAATCTTTACAATAAGCATTTAATCACCTAGTTATGACGATATCTGGAGATTAATGTATATGTCCCCTGATAAGAATGGTAGCAATTATATGAAACGTTGTCGCATTGAAGATCTACAAAAATGGAAAGATTTTACCGAGATTTCTTTCTTTGAAACCTCAATTAACGTATTCAATAGGAAAACCATCCCCCTTTATATACCACAACCTCATTCATATTTTAATGAATGACGATAGTAATCGTACACCATTAAGAAAAAAGGTAGAATGTGCTTGAACTAATTGCACTTTGAATACTTTTTTGTTTTTACATATAGAAATGGATAGAAAGAAGCAAACGGAAGGAGAGGAAAAACAAGAGAAAACGATGCAAAAGGAAAAAGTGCAAAGGAAAGAAAAAGAAAAAGAAGAGGAAGTGTAGACATCAAAAAGGCTCCACACAACAGAAGAAGAAATGTCGACGCAGACGAAAAGAAAGTGAATTGACCAAAGGCAATGCTATTAAAAAGAAAAACAGCCGACGTCGAAACAAAAATAAAATGTAAGTCACTGGAGCAATTAAACTATTTCCCCACTTTAAATAGGTGGATGGGTCCAATAATTGACAAAAATGTGACATATTGACGACAGTTGCAACGTTCTTTTTAAATTGTCAATTGTGCAATGTTGTCAAGTGGGCAAGGTTTTTCATTTATTAAAAAAAAATAATTAGTTAAATGACCCATTAAGTGTAAATATGTTTGTAATAAACTCGATCTTCAGATTCCATGTTAAATTCCATATCCCTGAATAAGACTTTAGGACAAAAAGAACAACATAATAAACATGTTCTATTCACACATATGTAAAAACTCCGTGATAAAAGCCTTCGGATTGCAAGCCTTGACTTATTTAACTACCACAATGGTAACGTGATCTGTGTTCACCACGTAAACCACCCTATGTGCTTAATGTTTGCCTCAATTAGTTTAGCTTTTGATTTCCTTTCTGTATAGCCTCGCACTAGGACATAGTAAACACAATAAAAATTGAATCACACTCTTTTTATTTTGGAATTTTTGCCAGCCTTTGACATCTCACGGCTTAGCAATAGACAGTCACTTTTTTGTGACATTGCTTTAAAGATAGATCTGCTTTTAACCCTTTCCCAAACGATAACGATATCTAACCACTTTGTTGCAGATGACTTTAGAAAACATTGTGGGAAAAGGAGAAATTGCTCATGACGAGCAATTTCTCCTTTTCCCACTATGTTTTCTACCCTTTCAGAAGATCAATTTCAAGTTCACTACATTTTGAAATGTCTTCTGCAAACCCTTTCAAATTGGGACAGTCGGAAATTTGTTGTTTGGGAAAAGAGATAAATACATGTTTTCTTTTGCATTTTGGACGCCTCAGTACCTGCAGCGCTTTAACTCTTCTGCTTTGTTCTTTTTCTTTATGACAGTAGAAAATCCAACTCCAACGCAACGTAAGGACAGAATAATGACCGACCTTTGATTCTGTGACCCCGGTGAATTATTGACTTCCGGTGAAAATCTCACTTCCGGAGAAACATTGACATCCGGTGAAGCATGACTTCCGGTGAATGTTTGGAGAACTGCTAATTCTGTAGTTTTACAAGAGGTGATACGTTTGTTAAAACGAGGGAATTAAATCCCTCATGAATTGTGTTTGTAATTAAACGAGAAATATTGTGTTTACCCATTCCCTTATATGAAAATCAGTGAATGGTCCAAACTTAAAGGAAAATGCATCAACAGTAGCATGAAGAAATGCATTTTATTTACGATGCAGGGTACAGACTATTCTAACGAAAGGATGAATCGCTTTATCGTATACAAATCTTTATTTGTGTTCAACCTTGTTTCCATTAGAATATTTTGTGATTGGTTCAAATAAAAGAGGATTTTCCTTTGTCATAGTGGTTCCTACCCTAGACTTTAATCAGATGTTGATAATCTTACTTAGAAATTGGTCGAACTTATAAACTTTATTTCTTTTGTTATGAAAGTGCATAATTTCACAGTTCATCTTCATTTGAATCGAGACGAACCGTTTTTACTTTTATTTCTAGCAACTGTATAAAATATATTTATGGCTGAATTCAATTCACATAATGCATTCACTTTTGCATTGAAGACTCGCTCTATGCATCTGTTAATATCAAATATCAAACAGAAAGGCTTAGAATATAAGTATATCTTTGGCCAAACCGGAGAAAGGATTTTGAGGTTACTTCAGAGTTTAGATTTAAAAAGAAAAAAAAAGAAAGGAAAAACAGTAACCTTGCAGCTTTAATTTTGGTAACTGTTGAATCTAATGTACATATACATGTATGTAGATCAACACTTATTTATCTATTTTGAAACAGAAATCTTTATTTTTCAACCCTGCACAAAGGTTAGATGAATGTGAATGTAGTTTTTGTGTGTGTAAAATACGTAGCTGTTTTTGACGTTTTGTAAATAAAACATTTTGTTAAGCATAAACTGTGATTTTATATTAATGTAATAAACATCGGCGCTTTTATACAATGTTAGTGATTTGTATGCCTAGAATGGGCAATACCATATCTTCATCCCTGGAGTTTATATATGAGAATCCGATCAATTCTCTTATCACGTGATGCTAGAAATGTACGTCCAAGAGCAACCCATTTATAAACCCATGTATTCAATCAAAGCACTGAAGGTCCTTATGCTCGTTTCACAGTTATTCAAAGAAAATACAACTTTTCAGCATCTTTGGAGTGTATATGTTGGAAATGATCATTTATCTAGCAATATGGAGTGTTTAAACCATCCTTTTTTAACATTGGGAACTCGCATAGTATATTCAGTGAGGTATTCCCTTTAAGGGTTGGAGCTGGCTTTTCAGGCATAATGACTACCATTGTTTAACGGTTTTTTGTATGGCTTAGTGCGGTGTCGAACCTACAAACTAAATCACGCATGACAAACAAGCCACCGTCGTCAAGTGATAGAGCATCGATCTCCAGACACAAGGGTCATGGGCTCGGGTCTCGAGAGAAGCGGGCTCCACCTTGCGATCCTTTATCAACCCAGTCTTAATTTCCTTTAACACATTACTAAACAATACCGACATTTAACCAGTTTGTTGCTGACGACTCTGGAAAACATGGTGGGGAAATGATAAATTGTTCTTAACGAGCGATTTCCCCCCTTTTTAACAATTTGTTTTCTGTCCCATTAGCAGATCATTTTTCAATTTCACAAAATTTTGAAATGTTGTCTCCAAACTCTTTCAATTCGGGACAGTAAAAATTTGGCTTTTGGTATATGGTTAATCAATATTTGGCGCAAGACTGGTTATGATCCTGGAAGCAGAATCAAGAGTGATTAATCTAATTGTAAGAACTTGTGTTAAACTTAACTAGCACGCTACCTCTGGGCTTGAAATAGTATTTTTTACTCTACAATCATTTTACCCCATATTAACCTGGTCACGACAGAAACCATTATACGAAACAAGAAATGTTACCACTGGGATACAATCTTTATAAGTAATATATGATACAGAAGTATGTGACAATCGAGAAAGTCATTTTTCTTGAGATGTCTGATCCTAATGCACCAACCTGGACCAGGAACCGGTATATCATCTTTCTTGCGGAACACAGTGGAGCCAATACATTATTAAATGAACTTGACCGTCGTTTGAGAGCTTCACACATGAATTTGGTAATATTTTTTTTTTAACTGTTTTTTTGTTATTTGACATTAAAATATTAATAAATTTGAACATATTTGGTAGAGTATATAGTGACCGTTTAAAGCTCAAAGCCCTTAAATCACAAAAGAGCGGACAAACTAATAGAAAATGGAACTCATCCTCGATTACATTCAAGTTTCAAAATAGACACACCCTCTGGTTTCTTTCAATTCTATTATTTCCATATCGGCCCGCTATTCGAAGCGGATGTGATGAAAGTCTAAATTTCGTTATGCGAGTTCTCCGTTTACAAGGAAGAATATTGAGATAGGTTTCCATTCCAGTTCTGTTAAAGATATATTTATATGTAATTAGTTTCGGGATTGTTTCTATATATTCAATTAGTTTTTGGTGGAATTCGTTAATTACCCGTTGTTTGAACTCATTATAGAACCATTTATGGTTAACCAAAGACGGATTAAGCCAAACATATCCAAAACCATACTTAAATAAAAATGTTTTGACGTCAGAGCACCAATTATCTGCCCCTTTACCCATGTCTTCAACTAAACGATTATATAATGAAGCAATGATAATGTTATTTGTAGAAAGTATTGAACTCCAGTATTTAATAATTTTGGCATATCGGTTTATATAGAATGGAAACCTACCTAGCTCATTATAGATAGCTTAATTATAAGTTGTAGTCTTAACTCTCAATATTCGTTTGCAAAACTTCAAATGTATGCGTTCAATCTCTTTTGACTTAAAGCAATCCCAGATTTCACTAGAAAAATCTAATATCGAACCACCAAAAGAATCAAATAACTGACATATAGTTGAAATATCATAATCAAATAGGCGTAATATACATGTGATCAAAGATAATGTGAAAAGGGCAAAACATAATTGGAATTTGTTTGGGCCACAAGTTTTAACAACATTAGCGACTGGCCTTCTTCTTAGCCTGTTATGTAACTTAATATAATTTTACTTTTAAGATTTCAATATGCTTGATAAATAATGCACTGGATGGTGTAGACACGGCTTGTCCCACTGAACTTTGCAAACACCTTTGACAAAAGAAGCTTTGCTCATGATGAGCCATTGATACTTTCAGTGGCGTTGACTGAATACAACCCCCCTCATTCAATAAAGATTTGCTTCTTATGAGTAAAATATCCTTCAAGCACAATGGTATCTACTAAACATTATAAGGAAATTGTATTTTGTTCATACTTCTTTGCTGTTGATTTCAAATTTCAAATTGAATTAAGCCTAAAAGAAATCAATTAACATTATATCTGCTTTAAGAAACATGTATCATTACAGCAAAATTTCAATTGGCTTGAAACAGCAATTCATCAATTTGCAAGTTTATGTATGTATCATCAATAAGTTTATCATTTAGTTTTATATTGAATGATTAACCGATTAAACTACCCAGTCAATTAATTGATTTTGAACAAGATAAGATATTCTAATTGCATCAAAAATACGCAATTGTTGTATTTGTATCTCGTCATCAGAGAAGATAGCAATACATTCCATTTTATTTGATGAAAGAGAGACAACTCTTCAACCCAAATAACTCAAATGACAATCATAAGAGTTATCTCTCGTTTTCTTACAACTAGAGTAACTGAAAGCCAATTTCTCACTTGCTTACAATTCGAATGTCATTTTATTTATTACTTTGGATGTAAGAAAATAATGTTATATGAGTATGATGCAAAAGCTCAAATCATTCTCAAAAGGTTGAGATGAAACGCTATACATATCAAAGTCGATTACATCGAGTTAAACGGACATTTCAAATTATCGATATATGTCTCACTAATTTGGTTGCAACAAATCTGATCACTGCCGTCCCTGTACATATTGGCGATAACAACAGAAATAATATTCTGGCAAATGTTGGTGGAAAAACGAATAGTGCAGATACTAGACAGTCATCAGACAAAACATGTAAAACTGACCCTGATACCTGCAACCCATTATTCATCCGATATCTCACCAGTTTTCTACTACGGCAATCGGTCTTGACAGTTCCAACAAAGACAATAATAAACAACAAGCGTTCTGTTGTAATCAATATCTGGAGAAGTGTGTATTACAAATTATATTGTGAGGCCCGGTGATAGCTCATTTATATTGCTTTTAACATCGCGTCAACATTATTTTATGTGGTCCGGTGATGAAGGTGTCGGAATTGTGATAAAATGTTCAGCCGGTTCAGTCTAATTCGACACAGAACTGTATAGTTTACGTCTTGAATAAAATATTGTCATTGTCTAAATAGCGGCACTCCGATTTGTCGTGGGAGTATCCTTCACCAAGACACTACATACTATAGTACATAGCCCTGCCTAGTACTCATGAAATCCAGGAAATCCGTAAATAATTGAAATTTGATATATATTCATCTGAATAAATAGATGTCGAACAATACAGTAACACAGTGGGCGACAGTGGCACAGTGGTATAGCGTCGGACTACTGTACCGATGGTCCCGGATTCGAATTCCCGTGAGGCGGGGTGAAAACTGGCGCGATTACTGGTGTACATATTGTCTAGGAAGCAGTCATTGAGAGTGACACGATGGGCCTATATAGCCTCCTTCACAATCGGTGTAAAACAAATTAAACAACCAACCAACCAAACAAACAGTGCTTGTCGACAGGAGTGAATAGACCTTCATGAATGACCCGGTTACACTCCAGTCTATAACTCATAAACACATGTAGGTATAAGTACAGTGATGTCTCGTTAATCCGAACATGTCCGTTCCCAACAAAATGTCCGGATGACCGAATCATCCGGACTAATGAAGCAGAGCATGTTCTTATACACATTAAGACATAAACAGTCTGTATGCACGTGTATACTTATAACCCTTTAGCAAACGCCAAATTGTCGACCGTCCCAAATTGAAAGAGTTTGCAGACGACATTTCAAAACGTGATGAAATTCAAAAATAATCTTCTGATATGGCAGAAAACCTTTTCGGAAAAGGAGAAATTGCTCGTCACGAGCAATTTCTCCTTTACCCACAATGTTTTCAACGTCGTCTGCAACCAGCTGGTCAAATAATTCCGTTCCCTTACAAATTCGTTCGGATTGTGAGATATCCGGATAATCGGGGTCCGGATAAATGAGGCTTCACTGTGTATACCATACACCAGCAGAGACATTTTGGTGATATGAAATGACTACAGTATGATATAACATAATATTAATTTGATATATGCCTAAGGCTGTATGACATTTAACGGTAAGACCACCACCCTGGCGACTTCCGATGATACATACATGTACATAGTCATAATTAAAAAGCGTAAATCACATTCGACTAATTCTAACGTTATATTATATTTTATTGAGTAAAGGGTAAATAGTCCTTAAGCTATTTCAAGGACTAACATTCTGAAATGAAATTTGAGCACATGATATTGAAAAACATTGTGACATAAGGAAAACTTACTCATCATGAGTCACATTTGTTTTAGTGTTTGCTACATTAGGAGAATAAACATAAAACTATGTTATCTATTTTTGTATTTCCTCTTTTTGCGTCAACGTCGTCTGTCGGAAATAGCTCCGAGCGTGAAGGGTTGACGCGTACGGAAATAGTCGACATACCTCAATACATTACAACTCAATGGCGTGTGTTTTATATAAAACAGCACATAATTGCAAAGTCTACTGCGAAAAAAGGACTCGAGACTAAAGAAACAACGTTTTCCGCGCATGTTTGAAATACATGAACGATCGTACGAGGTCAAATGGTTAAGGTGGACTTGAGACCCGGCTTCAACTGTCCTTGTTTGAGCCCTACCGGCACTTTCTTATACTTGTTAATCCCAGGAAAGCCGTAATATAAACTGAATATTTGTTGACACGCCTTTAACACATTACCACATAACGCTACATGTTTGCATCTTTCAGCAGACGACTTCCAAAACGCATTGTGGCAAAATTTCTCCTTTTCCCACAATGCTTTTTTCAATCTATTCACATACCTCAGCATCAGAACTAAAACATTTTTCACCTGCTTACAAAGCGTTTCTAAATTCGTCTGATTCAAGTAAAAATGTTGTCTGCAGGTGGTAAAGTGTTAACATTGAAGCATACCAGTCTTGATTCGCCAGATTTACAAATTCACCGGCGATTTTTGACTTCGTGATTCAGCTCGGTTAGTATGCTGCGCGCATTAAATGAAGTCAGTGCAATATGATTTTTTCACCTCTCACAACTGATCCATTAAGTTCATCTTGGAAAGCAGTCACAAGTAAGTCGTATGCTTTCTAAGAAAATTGCGCAGTCCTGGAAATCACATAATCACGAATAAGTGCGCTAACCGCAGCGATAAGACTGAATTACTGTTGAAAAGGGCTTAAAATTCCATTCCATCCAACACCGAATTTGGAGAAGTCACTGGTTTCCTAATTGTCGATGGGCAACTTAGAACTTAGAAACAGTCAATTGTTACATTCTTCATTACATAATCTGCTTCTTTCTATTGCGAAATTTAAGCCCCCCCCCCCCCACCCCCCCACCCCCGATAGAAAAATAGAAAAAAGGTAAAATGTTTCGCGTATGACTGATGGCATATCTATTTTGCAGAATGTCAAATCGAATTCATTTTAATTAAATCGGATCGAAGGGTTGAATTCGTGTCACATGACTAATGACAAAAAAATGAATACATCACTACTTGAGTATCGCATAGTATAATAACAGTGTTTGAGTCTTACTTCAGACGATATTTTTCAAGTATTGATGTTGACTCTTCAAAAAGGTTAACCAAAATAGAAGAAACGGCCACATCGTATTACCATACTTTTCCAAGGTAGTCTACAATCACGTTTGAGTTAAAGTTTCCGCAACTTGTTCAAGGCCGTACGTTCGAACCCACATCAGGTCATAACAAAAACCTAACAGAACATGGCTAAATTAGGAAAGAGTTTTAATTATGCATATACATGTAATTGACTGTGTATAAGAAAATCTTCGCAAGCGATCAGCCTAGAAAGAGGCAATGGAAAGTGTTAAAATCAGGAAATGTCTTATCAAAGGACTCATGTCATACGCAAATATCCACAGTATTTTTTTATGGCCCGCCTCCTATGTTGTAGTTAGCTAAAAGCTGTCTCATTTATTATTTTGGTTGAACAATAAAGTGGTCGTTCAATACAGGTCTAATTCTATCGAAAGTTCGGTGTATTACTCTTTCTAACAACCAATTATCCATCCATCATTGGAAGGTAACTAAAATTGCCATACTTTCTATAACTACCGACGTCGGAAGCTAAACGTGCTTTCAAGATTTTGGACCGATCGTAAATAAATAGCCGCATATGGATTCAATTAACATATTGCCATCTGTAATTGGTTCTGATAGTGTTGAGTGCCTTTAGGCTAAATATCACAAGCAACACACATTAGTTCTATAGTTTTCTGGAGAAACATTGTCGGAAAAATCAATCCTCAGACAATTTAAACCCTGGTTTTGATTGAGAAATAAATTAAAAATTTTATCAAAATTATGTCTTCTGCTATGTACATACTCTATTTACATAAAAAAAAGTAGGGAGTTAATTTCCATCTATATGATCTAATCATATGAACTATATAACTATCTTAAATATTTCGAGTCAGCTTTTTTTAGAAAATAACCCTGTATCACTGATTATTTGGGTCATTCAGCCTAAACGCGAACTTTCTGGAAATTCTGCTAGCATGTTTTTTATTCACACGCATAGGCCGACAGATCTGATGTAACTTTACGTCAGAATCCCTCCTTCTTACGAACCAACTCGTGTTAAGGGTAGTCCGGTTGATCCAGATGTAGATATTCCTTTCTACAATGTAATGCAATTACAGCTTGCATCATCCAAGATATCTTAAAGATGTCGGTACATGTGTGAATGAGGTTATCGGTTCAACGTCGACATTCAACATTTTCCAGTTGTAGCCTATGACAGCTTTCCTGGAATTCACCAGTACTTATTAAACAAGGGTATGCTCCGGAGTAATTCCCACAAAAGCAGCATAGTCTGTTGGGAACGACCCCGGGTATTTACAAGTTCATCACGTAAAGGGTAGATTTCTTAAAAGATAAAAATCTTGAGAATCAACATATTTACGAACATAGAATTTAGATGTTATTGTGTCTGTTTCTTCAAAGTTTTGGGATTTCAAACCAGTGAATAGTCCTATTGGTAGCACACGAAGTGATGTCTGCTGTATGGGGTGTTTTGAGTCTTATGTCATGATCTTGTTTTAATCAATACGCTAAACAGTGTAAAATGACTGTGGCTTGAAAATAATTCTAAATCGAACTGTTCAGGTCTACGACGTCTTTTCGATTTTCTGTAGCATCCGATAGGTCTCTCTGAAACATGAATATATGCTAAGGAAGAACTATCTATAGAACGTTAGCATTTGCATCCTTAACCCGCTTCATATTAAACCCCTAACATATTTCCTTTTATCATTTCGTCCAAATTGATTCTGAACCTAACGATTTTGAAAACTATTTTAATTGGTGATTTTCGTCAAGAAAACGATAATCGCTGAATATTTTGAAAATATCCAAACAAAGAATACTTCTTGGACTAATTTGTCACATGTGTATATGTGTTTATATCGATACAACAATACACGTTTTCATGATTCAGCATGTTCAGTGTGTCTATAATGATAAAGACATGCAGACATAGTGTAAAACTTCCACTCGTAATGATAGAAAAAAGAACGAGCGACTTATAACTATCTGAAGACTGGTCAAAGCCAGTATCATAGCGAAAATACGGTCGGTATAAAGGGTTAAACACTATCACTCTTTGTTTACTTCTTAATGTGCAATCTGAGGATGGAAACGTGTAAAGCTAATTTCGTTTGATATATTTATGCATCTAATTTTGGAAAAATATCACTAATCCTTACAGGCGTTCAACAGTGTTTGCAAATTGGTCCCTTTAAATAGACAAACACTCAACTAAAACGCAATCTATGATTGTAAATTCAACATATACATGTATTTTGTAAGCAACAATAAAGTAACATTCAGTGAGCAAAACTAAAGAATGCTTGCATAGGCTTTCCCCGTGTCTGTATCAAATTACAGTGCCACGCAGCAAGATTGCTATAACCAATGGGGTACATTTCTGATTTGGATCATTTCCCGCAAAATCTTACAACTCATTTCCGCTTCCACGTTGACAAAATCTGATTGGTTATTAAAAGCACGTGGTAAGAAATCGATATTCCGATTGGCTGGTAACCGTCCTAAACGTCTTAAGACACCGATTTGGATGCTGACTCTAATATCATAACTCGCGAAACTTTCGAGCAACATAAAGTTAAAGATCTAAAGGGAACAAACTATTTTTCGAGATTGTTTTAATATTTGTTTATAAAGAGTATCAATTGCAATAGAGGTAAGTGAAATCATTTCTTTCCTTTTTGATTCTATTTGAGGAAACTTCGGAAAATGATCTTGATCACGAAACGCTCATTCAGATTTAGTTGCTGTCATTGGTTGTGTATTTGGAAAGAAATATTTAAGAAATTAGTCTATTGGAAACGTTTATTTTGATGTTTTTGGCGATCTTTTTGGGAGTACTTATGATCTTTTAACAAAATGCAGACTTTGAACCCATTTCTTGTTTCTTTTTGATTACATGGCATATATCAAATGCGTTCTTAACTTTTTATTTCAACTTCAAATGCTACTGTCAGCTACAAAATGTAAGTGCTATATCATTGAGTGAAAGCAAAAGGTAGATTTGATAAAGATACTTCTTCCATTATAAAGATCAATGAATGGTGTATGGGTCTGTATTTCATTTGTTAAGTTTTTGCACTTGTAACTCAGTGTTGAGTTTGAGCCAAACCATTATCACTGGCACTATCAGAGTGAAGAAAGGACTTTAGAGCTCTATCTGTGTACTGTTGAATACCGTTTGAAGTTGTGATATAGCTGAATGATTGTTGACATGTGTAAAAACTACAATAATAAATCAGATACTGATTCCTTTGCAATCAAATCAGGTTACTCACATATGATGATATGCAAGAGGTGAATAACTGTGCAGCAATTCATTATACATTGAAGTTTCTACATGTGAAGTGTCTTAATTCGAAACCCATTCATCCATATGAGAACATGGAATTTGATAAAAATGAAAGCAGCAACAGATGAAAAAAATTGTATAGGACACTCATAAAGTTATCATGAGTTTTGGTACGAACCGCTGTGACAAGATCTTATTGCTCATTAGCATCAATAAATTTGTGTGGAGGACAGTGGTCAAGGGGTTGAGTGTCAGCTTCTGGATACGAGGGTCATGGGTTCAAATCCCGTGAGCGACGGGATCTGCCTTTCGAACTCTCATTAATCCACATTCGGCACACAAACTGGTTATGTATCCAGCAAGCAGAATTGAAAGTGATCAATCTAAGTTGTAAGAACTTGTTTCACAATCGATGTAAAACAGATCAGTTTAGACTAAATAAATTTACTTGTCAGAGTTGTTTCTCAAATCTTCCAGGGCAGATCTGGTAATGTAAAGGATTATTGAGAAGTGATTGCCAAACCTTGCCAAAGATTAATGATTAATGATTAAAAAATGACCTGTCAAAGCTAGAATAGAAGATGATGATGATATTATTTGTATTAAATATATTGCACTTATGTCTATTTTGTGATGGGACAAACTGTCCCATAAGTCAGCTTTATGGTCTTATTATTTTAGTAGGCATGCGGCTTAGACATGGACACTTGTTTGATTTTTTTACTTATACACCATACCATTTTAAGCCAGCAATTTTGTAATCAAAGACAAATACAGAGTAATTTTTGACACTGTGGCATTTTTTGTAAATTTTAGAATGGGTCCGATACCAGGCAATTTGGAAAAGATCATGAAGTTTTCTCTAAATTTTGCAATCTTTCAGGAATTACTAGATTCAAGCGTAAGCTTTTTCACATAGTATTTGCTGTTGAGAAGCATCACATCATTTGCGAAAACACATTAATAACCAGTGACAATGAGCTTGGGTTGTTTTGTTCAGGTGCCTGTTTGAAATTAGTTGTTTCAGCAATGATTATCATCATATATACAATAAATCTTGTAAAAGAATATTTATGTGATATCAAAGTTGATGTTGTCCATAGTTGGTCCTTTTGGGTAGGAGATTCTCACAATTATTTATGCGACTTTGTTGGTTAGAAGCCAGGATATATTTCCACGCAAAATAACTTTCACATTTACTTTTCAGCCATGAAAATGAATTTGGGTACAGCTGGATTAACCTTGGCCCTCTTGACGTCTTGCTGGTGTTCTGCTCTTCCCCCTAAAACTGGCGACCACAAGGACAGAGCAATTGATCCTGTAAGTTGGTTTAACACAGCAAGTCACAACTAAATCATAATGTTATGCAGTTATTGTTACAGACTGATGTATCAGATAACAATAGTAGTTCATTTTCACAGCTATTAACAAATCTATTCTCTAGAAATATTTGAATTTCCAAATTAACCTCTTTGTTGCTTGATGTGTGTAATAAAGAAAAGTAGATCAATAAATACAGATTTTTCATTCAATTCAAATGTTCTTATTGAATTAATAACAAGTCATGTATGCAGTTTCTTCAAAACTGTTGTGACCTTATGATTGGCTAACTCACTCTTGACTTATCACCTCTTAATAATTGACTATAACGTATCGGCTGAGAAGGATTTTTCAAGCAGTGCGACAAAAGAGTAGCCTGTAAAGAGAAGTTTATCCTTTTGTCATGATTGTCCATATCCAATATCTTAAAGAACTTCATTCTATACTGTTACTGGTCATCTATTATTGATGTCTATTTGAGCTTGTTATTGTTTTCCATATGAGGAAAGGGGTAATTCATGATTATTTTTTTTCAACTAGAGACTGAGTGACGAGGATCATGAGTTAGATGGTGAACACAATGAGGATTACGATCATGACGCCTTTCTCGGGAAAGAGGAAGCAAAAGAATTTGACGAGCTAACTCCAGAGGAAAGCAAAGAACGACTGGGGTACGATTTTTTCTGATTTAGAGTGGAACTTTCATTTTTAGCAGTTATCTATACACTATGCTTGAAAGACTTGCATCTTTTAAATGTTAGCTAAGATTTCCTGTGAGGCAACATTATAGTACCAAGGTTTACTAAACATTTCCTTTCTCACAAACTTTATTAACATGTGATAAAATAAAGTTGAATGTCAGTCCCTTTGAATATCAACATGAATATTCTAATGTGTCCCAAAAGTAAGGAATTTAAGTGCTTTTGAAAACTCATCAGCTTATCAACCATACTCTATTTTAATTTGCAGGAAGATTGTTGATAAGATTGACAAGAACAAAGATGGTTTTGTGGAAGAGGAAGAATTACAACACTGGATTCAGTATGTCCAGAAGAAGTATATTACTGAAGACACGGAGAGGATGTGGAAAAATCTTGAACTAGAGGATAACCAACTCTCATGGGACTCGTATAGAAACAGGACATATGGCTATCAATATGGTAAATCATATTTCTATTTGTTCAATATTCTTATTTACATTTAGTGAAATGTTTGTGACATGATGAAACGTCTATTACCACTGACTAATTTTAGTAATGTGGGACAAGCAGTCAGCAGATTTGAAAGAATTTTGTGCAGTATTGGTAAAGAAATACCTGGAGCTTGGTAAAGTGGGCTGACTGCTATGTTATTACCGATATACAATTGTAAACAGTATAAAATGGGACTCGTTGATCTGTTGTTGTTTTTATAAGCTTCATGTAAAGGACCCAAATACCCCTTATCTTATATAGCCCATTGAATATGAAGCTTTTAGAATAAATAAAGATATATTTACTTCCAGGGATCAGGAAAATGCCTTCTTTGTTGGTTTTGAAAAGATTTTAATTATACTGGACCGATTGAAAGTTGAGATTTGATGAACAAATCAATAAAGATATTACAGCCAGATGTGTATTGATAGTATCTCAGGATTTCCAAAATTAGTCTGTTAATTGTTAACCCCATGTCAAACAATGCCTGAGGCATGTATTAAATTGGTGATTTAATCATGCAAACAATCAGGCTAACCTTATTGAGAAGTACACATGGTTATAACCTTTTACATTAAAGACATTTGGTCCAATATGGAACAATGCATTGTAGATGGCGAGAATATAAGAAGATTTAAATTTTAAAGTATGATAATAATAAATATTGAAAGTCTGCTTCCCTCGCTGATGCAAAGCATATTCTTAACATTGAACAACTTCATTGATCATAATTCTAATCACCAAATGGGAGCTTTTTAAAAAGACTTGAAAACAAACAAACCACTAATTCTATTTTCCTTCTATTTCAATTGGACCTTTAAAGTAATTATTGAAACCAATGATTCAGGAACAGAATAAGATTAATGTTAAATTTGTATCTCAAAGAAAAGGTTCATTTTGATTTTGTCACCTAAACTGACATTGATTACCCACTAATCCTATCATTATGGGACCTTGTAGATCCTGAAGAGGAGGAAGATTTTGCGTCCATGGTGAAGAGGGACCAGCGTAAGTTTGAACAAGCCGATAAAAATCACGACGGTAAACTCAGTAAAGAAGAATATACAGACTTCTTACACCCAGAGGAGGCTGAACACATGCAAGATATTGTTGTACAGGTAAGGTTTCAAGGTACTATTATACGCCACTTTAGAAAAATATTTGCATAGGTCAAAACTGTTATACAATGATAGCATCTTAGATAGGGTTGCAATTTGACACATCATTGGAAGCGTCTGAAAGAGACGATTCCTATGATGCATCACTTTACAATATTGCTTATCTCAATAATGAAATAAAAGGGAATATGCAATATACTGTAGTACATTAAGTTTAGTCAGGGTATTGTTTTACTAACCATCTTGTGCTAAGAAGCTGTATATGTTAAAAAAAAGATCCCTCTAATGTTTTAATTTTGTCCATGGCATATCACTCCAAGGGTCAATTTAAATAAATTATTTTATGATGTATTTTCTTTTGTCTGTATTGTATTTTCTTGCTTTCAATTTGTAAAGACCCTTACATTGTGTTAAATGAAGATTAACATTATCTTTTATCTGATATTTTATCTATTTTCTTTCCTCAGGAAACAATTGAAGACATAGACAAAAATAAAGATGGCTTTATAAGTCTGGACGAATACATTGGTATGTATTGGGCTGAAATGTTTTGCAAATAAACCTGGTTCCCAATTGCACTGTGAAAGAGTGCTTAAGTTCCACCAGAATCACAAGGCCCAATTCTTGCTGGGATAGATTCTTGGTTTTGGCAGACTTGGATTTTTGTAGGGGGAATTCCTCTGGCTGACATAATGAAGGTCGATGGTTCTACTAAAATGTTAGTCTAAGCATTTTTCTATCAGAACAAGTCTGAAGTCATAGAACATTGTCGATGCAGTGGTAATTTCTCCATCACCGTAACCCATAAAAGAATCATTTGCAGGCTCAGGATTGATTGAATGGGTTTATTACCTTAGTACTTTTTTGATACTGTCTTCAATCATAAGATGTTATGGTAATTTACCATAAGCATTTCAGATTTAGGCCAGGCACAGGCCATTACCCACAACTTTAAAAGTATGGCCCACTGTTTTCTACAGTCTTTATTCATGGGCGTATCATTTTTGATAAAGAAGTTCATTAAAAAAAGTTATCTCAGAACTATATCAAAACATGAATAAAATTTAAGGTATTCACAACCCTAGAGCTGTCCAAAATAAGAGACAAAAAAGATTGTTTTTGTCAAAAATTTGAAAAGCAAGTGGTATTGTCACTTAAAGGGCAATTATGGTATAGGTTTGAGCCAATCATGTAAGAAAATGACCCATCATTTTTGCACAATCGACATATTTGGCTTACCTTTATTTTTGAAAAGATTCTGAAGCACCCACCATTTAAGATCATCCTAAGTGATGATCTGACTCCATTTTGTTCCATCCTTATTGGTCATGTGACTTAGCAGTCTATCATCCAAAGTAATCATGTGACTCGCAGTTTTAAATTGCCCTAATTGATCATGTGACTCTCCTAGCTGACATTTATGATGATGATGAAGATGAAGAGGAGGAGGAAGATCATGATGAGGACCGAGACGGTCTTCCAGACTGGGTCAACTCGGAGATTGAACAATTTAAAAGTTTCCGTGACCGTAACGGAGACGGTCACCTTGATGCTGGAGAGGTGAAGGAATGGGTTATACCAGAGGAGTACGACAGTAGTTCCTCCGAGGCCAAACATCTCGTAGGCGTGTCTGATGTAGATAGGGTAGGAAATTGACAGGAATTGTACATGTCATAACAAATGGTGTATCCAAGAGGTTTTAGCTCTTCACCAAATTGTCCGATTTCAGGGATTCAATTAAGTAGGAATAAATACAATTTCACTGGGAAATATAACTTGACTTTTTTAGAATTTGTGCACCACTTTAAAATGTATCTGTTAACAAAAGTAAATCATGACAAAAACAGTAGCTACATTGGAAAAAATGAGAAAAAAGTGAAATAAAAAGATTGTCATTTTTAAAGACACTTGTGTTTATGGTATGATATGTTACTATAAATGCATTGTAACTAACATTTATTGGGCTGTTATAATAAATATTTATTAGGCAATGTGTAAAGGGACAGGTGAAACAAAGCTAAAAACTTATGGATACCCATTATCTTAATGTTGTAGCTAGCTGCCATGAACATACTGACCTTGATATCATTGGTAACAAATGGCTGCATTTATGTACACTGCATAATGCTGCAGTCTAAATGCCGTAATGATGTTGTTTGCGAGTAATAGACTATGTTAAATATGAAGAAGGGTCATTGTTTTCATAGGCAGTTGTTGCTGAAAATGCTCCCAGGAAGGATGCCATATTTCAACACTTTTGATAACCCATGAATACGGTTTGGCAAATTATTTCTTCTCTGATATAAAAATTAGTTTACTCTTTGGCATTATAAGATGACTGTATGATTGATAATGATAATCACTGAAAAGAAAGATTTACTTCTTAGAGACAACTCTCAATTTTTTATGCATTCTGAAAATTCTCCTTTAGATTGCAAAAGTTTTCCAGTGAGTGATAATGAGAAACCTTTTTCAAGTCGTTTTCAAAATTTGAATTGTGTTGGAAAATGGCATCTTTCAAGGGAGTATAGACAGCATTTGTCTCAATAAAGCCATGTTAATTGATTGTTCTGACTGATCTGCCGATTGTAGGGGATATGTGGCCAGACAAAGATACCGACGAGCCAGAATGGGTGAAAACTGAACGGGAACAGTTCAGCAGTCATCGTGACAAAAATGGCGATGGGAAAATGGATGTGGATGAAGTTAAAGAGTGGATAATTCCTCCAAATTATGACCATTCTGAAGCAGAAGCTAAACATTTGATTTATAGTGCCGATACGGCTGGCGCTGGGGGAGAAAAGGTTTGTTTTGAGGAACTTTTAATGAATCTGTTCTAAACAAAAGAAAGGGGTGGCATGTTCTGAAGGCTTTGCTTTGTTACTCATGATTTGTCTGTTCATGTCTGTTTGAATGTTTATGTTGGACAATTCTCCCATATGTGGCTGCGTTATCTAAACAAAAGAAAGCGGTAGCATGTGCTGAAGGCTTTGATTTGTTATGCATGATATTTCTGTTCATGTCTGTTTGAATGCTCGTGTTTTATAGTTATTTTATGTTTGTGTGTTTGACTGTTTTATCTGATGGTTTAGTTTTAAAACTGAATTTGCTTATTGAATATTTTTTCCAAAGTTTGGGATGAAAGAAATACGATATTTATTCTCAATACTACAGGCCCATTTCTTGCCATAACAGTTACATGGTCACCTACTCTTTAAAGGACATGATCCTGTTTAAGGCATTTCCTAAGGTAATGTGGTTCTTTGCTTTGTTGTCTTTAGAAAGCATGGTGCTTTTGTTCCAAATATTCCCGATTATCAAGTTTGCAATCTGAATAAAATCATAGCATTGTCATAAAATGCTTAGTAAGCAAATATTTGAAATGCATGGTTTGTTTTAAAGCTTATTGTCAAGTTAGTCTGGTGCAAGTATTCTTTAAGTTGCGTGTCTAGTTTAATAGAATACTACCATTTTCGCTGGGGCACATGTTGTTAATCAACTTTTAAACTTTCCAAAGATCAAGCTTTCCTTTTTTCAAAATTATACAGTTTGTATATCAACTTGGATGGCATGCCTATAAAAGGTTATGGTTTTCCAAATTTAAAGGGTTGATAGACAATGATAGAATTCTGAATAATGCTTCACTTACATGTATTAGTGCATTTTTTGGTTAAGGACTTACTGGCCCTTGAAGCATGATTTTAACTTTGGCTGATACATGTTATCAATAAACAAATGTTTAATAATCTTTGTTGCATGTCGTAAAGGTAATCATTTTTCTTTCAATAATTGTTATGCACCATTCTGTGGTGTTGGTAAACTTGTAGATTATATAATATAAAACAGTATTTTTTCTCGGCAGACTATGATAGAGTAAAAAGATGCTTTGAAGTCCATTGTAATTGGGATGGAACTAGAAGTTTACTTGCCTAATTTTTATAAACATAAAGAAAGAAAAAACAAAATACCTTTTTATTTTTATAGTGGACAGAAACCATTGTGATATACTGATTAACTTCTCGTTAGAAGAAATCTTTCCTTTTACATTGGTTTCTAAGGGACCTTCATGGCCTAGTGGTTAGAGTACAGAAGTTGACATCACATGGCACCTCTCTGTGAGGGTCCAAATCCCGGTGATGGCATTTTGATTCTATGAGAGACTCTACAGACCAACTGATGGCAAGCTTGACTAGCTCTTAAGAGCAATGAAGTATGGGAGTCTTCCTCAAGCATTAGAAGTCAGGCATTGCATTATAACTGAAATAATATCGATTTTCTGCTTTTTTTCAACAGCATTTGTCATATTACTCCTATCCATACTCCTTATATTTCCTTACCAGCATTGTACAATATTCTTTATAATTGATGTGAGATGAATAAATCATATTACTTTGACTTCATTAAGTATTCAAAAGAATGCAAGTCGGAATGGTGATAATGGAGTGAGGGGTTAAAATTGCTGCATATAGAATTGCCAATACAGTGGACCCGCGATAATCCGAACGTCGTTTATCCGGAATATTCACCATCCGAACAGAATTTTGAGGGAACGGATCTTACCTTCATCAATTTAACTGTTTAATGCGGAAAATCCGCGTTCCGGAACCGGACAAAAATATTCGGGAACCAACAGTCACTTTTCATAGTATATGCGTATGGCTAGTCCGGAAACCAGTAAAATCGTTTATTTTGCGGTTACAGTTGCGAATGAAGGGATCGGTCTTCTGTTGTAAACGGCATTCACACGTTTTGCAAACTGTCACGTATGCTTGGCCATAACATGTCACCTAGTGTAGTGTACTGGAAGGCGTTGATTGTTTGTTAATCGGTCATTCTGTCAGTTGATTGGTCTTACATTATTGTAATTACGGTCGCCTGTCGATAGTTAGGTTTGTAAAAGGTGTTGATCGGCTGATTGGCTGCTTAGACAGCGATCGGGAGACAATGTTTGGCGATCATTTTCAATTATTACTCAATCGATATGCTCCTTTTCCCTATAAATAAACTCTCGACAATCCCTACCTATCTCATTTCTCGATATTGAAATAAGAAGATACAACTTGAAGATGTCTACACCCACAGCCAAACGAAGACAGTTCTTTTCAGAGCTATCTTAAGGAATTTTAACTTCTCGAAAGACATTGCTTTAAATTGTCATTTTTTTTTTAAAATCCGTTTTAATCAAATAAACACTTCTTAAACACACTTTATATTTCCCTTCAAAAAAAAATAATTGTGTATTTCTTACTTCATAGTAATGATCATGATACACCGACACCGTGTAAAGGTAAACATTTCGCTGTAACTCGCATATTCTTTATTCCGGAAAATTCGTTAATACGAACATTTCTCCTGGGAACGAAAGTGTTCGGATAAACGAGGGTCCACTGTATATGTATAACTACTGATGCATGAATATTGTTTGTGACAGCATGGCAGATTTAATCATTTAGTTTTCCATAATCTAATACATTTTTAAAGGCTTCCTACAAAAGACATCAGGAAAAATCATTATGACAAAAGTAGAATATTGTCATCATAAGTTAGGTCTTCAAAAAAATTCATTTTTTTTTGTTTATGAATCCGATATGCACTGAAATTGTTGGTTACATTGATAATCATGTACAATGTTTCCTGTTAAAAAATAAATGGCGGAGCATGGGAGTTGTCATGGAATATTTGAAATATTTTGTTTTTGCTGTGATTTGCAGTGGCGATCTTCTGTTGAAAGCTATTCATTTATCAAATATTTTTAAAATGGAGTAGAATCTTAGCAGACTTCGCTATAAGAAGTTTAAAAGGCCATTTCTAAAAGAAAGGCTGTGGTGAATGGTCATATTTGGAGGGGTTTTATTCTTTCTTGTTTACTTCTCCTATTACATTGTTTACATTTATATTGTTTTATGTTTATAAGAGGGGCTTGAGTCTTATTTCATAAGGACTCCCTTTGATGCATATAAAGTTGTCGATTCTAGAAACCATTTTTACTAAAGGAGAAATTACTCTTAATACACAATTTCCCCTTTTGTTAAAATGGCTTCTATCCAATATCGTTTGAAAATTCAATTATTCTTGGTTTCAATTTGTTGTCAGCTTTTGCTATTAATTTAGGCTGTAACCCAAATTCCATTTTGGGGAATTTGTTTGGTGATCTAGGAATACCCAAGAATCTACTTCAGGAGCTTATTAGCAGCTACAGTTTTCATTTTCAATGACGACATTGCTGAAATCAATGTATGATGAAGTAAATGAGGGACTTTATACAAAACCTATAAGGTTAGTCTACCAGCTGACTTTTTGAATGCTGAAGGTTCTCTTTGTCCCAGCCATCATGGAAGGTAAAGTAATATGGGGTCCTGCATGGCCCAGTGGTTAATGTGGCGGACCTAGAACTTGGGGGTCCGGGAATCGAGTCAAACCAACACCCCTGGTTTCTTGGAAGCAAGTTACTTCAGAGCCCTAGCCTAGTACTGGGAATCCAGGAAAGCAGCTGTAACATAACTGAAAAATTGTGTGATTGGTATATTACAAATTTGTGAAGAATGTTGACTGATTCATATGAATGTGCTGTTAATCCCTTTTGACAGGCTCTAAATTAACTCAGGTTTAAATCCTGTTGATTTGAGTTCTTTTGTCTTTTTGAATTCATCTTGATTCCAAAGCATGCTTATTGTTTCTTGCCTTTTTTTACAGGATGGAAAACTCACAAAAGAAGAAATTCTCAATAACTATGATGTGTTCGTCGGCAGTCAAGCCACAGACTTTGGGGAAGCTCTGAATCGTCACGACGAATTTTAAATGATAAACATTACAAAGTGCCAAAATGTTTTTACTAGTTTGTTTGTGTGTAAGAGTCGTTTGAGTACAGTTTGACAGCCATGGCTTGATCACAACCTTCAACAAACTATATCTAACTACATGCATTATGGCTGGCCTCTCTCAAATCACAGTAAAAGATTTTGATTTTCTTGTGAGATAGTCTCCTGTCTGACTTATGGAAAATTATTTGTTCTGCCTGGCTTGGCAAGCCCTTTAGACTAGGAGTCATTCATCCTATGATTGAAAGACTGGTTAATGTGATGTAAAACCCTACCAAAAATCCCTATAGACTACTGCCTCTGTCATCTTAAAGGAGAGAAAGCAATGGCCTACATAAACTTAACACAGTTTTTTGCATGGTAAATTTGTGGTCACTCATTATAATTATCTCAACAAATTGATTCTAAAGTTTAGCAATGGAATTAAATGATTTGATGATGTGTATTTACATGTGAAATTGTTGCTGAAGAGTGATTTTCCAAATGAACAAATTGTCTCCTTGAAATTACACATTTTGTAATGCAATATTTTTGTTAGCATATGCACAAAGTTTGTTGAATGTTGTCATAAATCCGTGGTGAAGTCAATCTTGTACAGTAATACCCAATAATTGTGTATACTCTACAATTAATGTTTCGTTTTGAAGTATTACTTTACTCATTTAGTCAATTAGATCCTTGACATGTGATATTTTTGTAGCGATAATGTAGATTGTTCGTATTTGTGCTTAGTGTTTAGACTACTTCCGTGATAAGATTAGATGAAAATATAAAGGGTTTAATGCAAGTCAATAGAAAGTGCTTCATATTTGTGAAGGACTTACTCTATAGTCTTGCATTGAACCCTGGATATTATGTTTGAAGATCACACATTTTCGTAGATAAAGATTATAACTCTTTGGATATAAACAATCTGCTAATTAGATTATCATGAAAGTGTTTGTGTTACTCACTAGCTTTGTATTTTTTTTTTAAAGATTATACTTTTTTGTTTGATTTTTTTTGTCTCAACGGGATGCTGTTGGCCAAGTGAAAATATCTATGTGAACTAATTTTCCTAATTTTCCTTTTTTTCTCTTTTCAAAATCATACTTATACTTTCTGCAGCAGGAGTTTTCATGAAGTAAAGGGTTTTGCATGTTATTGAGCGAATTTCTAACAAGCTTTTCTTTGATATTTCTGTTCAACTAAAGATATCAGTTGTACATAGAGAATTGATAGAGTGATGTGACAGGCTTCATACTTTAACACAATTATTTGCTTTCTCAACAATTTTAGGTTTAGTTTATAAACTAACTCCATAATATTTGACTTTGCCATAAATGCTGCAAAAGTCTTTAAAACCTGTGTGGTAAAGGGATTAATCGCTCCTAGAGAGCAGTTTATCCTTTTATCACCTTGTTAGATAGACAGATAGCAAAAATAATGTGAGTTTTTTCATGCTTGTTTCTATTAATTGTAGATGCTTTTAATGTGCACATGTCATAAATTTTCAACATTGGTTGAATTATTGACTTAAAAGCAAAAATTTGTGTCGTAGATATAAGCCAATGTCTTTGGAATGGTGATGCCATATTCTTGGTGCTTATAGCTTTTGAAGTAGCTACTCAATTCAAATTACTGAATATTCAGTGACTGCAATTGATTTCAGATATTTTATTCTTTGGTCATTTGAATGTTTGTAATCTTTTTATTGCTTTGTGTGCCAAAAACATCTACTCGGAGCTCGTTTCCAAATCAAATGTCAGTTATTGTGCTAACTGGAATTTTTTTTACAGACAACTAGAATTGAGAGATTACAATTCCATAAAACTATCTACTTTAGCAAGACACAACTTTGTAGCCTTTTACTGGAAGACTACCATGGAAGCCTTATATACATTTAAATGGTTGAAATCAAGAGCATTAAATTCAATTTACAAATAAATGATAGGAGATGACCCTATGAATTCTAATTCTCTTGCGAAAAGCACATCAAGAAACCTACGAGACATATCGCTCGCAACAAGCAATGTTTTTATCATTTAGTTTCTCTGATTTTCAACAATATGACAAAGTTTTTTTTGTTTTTTTTTAATTTTTCGACATAATTTGAACAAGTGTGCTTATTTCATGTGAAAGTATAAAAAGAGAAAATATGTATTAGATATATTCAATTTTCAGATCAAAATTTTAAACCAAACAGCGTCAATTGTAATTGTTTTATCATGTTTTATGAGTTTCTTGTTACATGATATATTTTTTTAAATGAAGATATGGGAAATGTGTTGTGACACAGAGTTGACATGTGTGTATGGTTTTTTCTTTCTCATTATAAAGATTAACTTACCTGTTATAATGAGTTAGTAAGTTGTTATAAAAACAAGATCATCATAACATGTTTTACAACAAACCATCAGATTGTTCATTAAACTTAGTTATAACTACTGAAGTATCTCATTATCCCACATGTCTTCTCTATGCCACTGTGAAAACAACATACTCAATGTCTTTTTTTTACCTGAATATGGTCTGTTTGATATCTACTAAAAAAAAAAAATTTACAAAAGTAGAAATTGCCTGTTACAAGACATTTCTCCTGTTGACACAATGACTTCAGATTAATATTACCTAAATCTTTTGTATTCTTTATATTGAATTACAAACAATTTTCATTTTCAATTCAGACTAAACTCTCAAAGGAGAGAATCAATGATCTCGCTCCCTTAAGTGTAGTTTTTCTAAGCACTCAAAGAACGTATGTAAATAAAAATCAGCTTGTCCGTCCATTCTCAAAAGCTATAGATCAAGTCTTACATCTTCAAGATGGTCTAACTGGCATCATGCATCAAGGTTGATTTATTGCCTTTGTTTAAGACAAATCTGCTGCATAAAATACATATCGAGGGTTCAGTGCAAGACTATAATAAGTGCTTCATAAACATGTAGCACTTATTATAGTATTGTGCTGAACCCTTGATATCCTCCTTTCAACCCATTGTCCAATATAACGGAATTTGCAATAGGTCTTATCAAAAGCACCAGTGCATTTTCCTTCTTATCATTGCAAGAAACCCTTGTTGGGAAAGGATGAGGTTTTTAAAGAGTGATTCACCTATTGTTACAGGTGGCTTTGAAGTCAGCTGCTGCAGATGCATCAAATTGAGGTACTCATGTTGTCCTTAGTGAAAAAGCCCAAGACACATATCGCTTATTAATAGGCTTTAAGTTGAATGCATTTCATGTTACATTTGAAAACAAGTAAAAAATTAAGATTATCACAGGAAAAAAATGACACTTTTAAAACAGTTATAAATAAAACTAACTGATTTTCACAACACAATTTGAACTTCTTATTTTACAGACTTTCTTAAATGCTTCTATGCATTGTTACAGAGATATATATCAGCACATTACTGTCAGCCAATAGAGCAATATGATGTACCAAATAATCAGAGCTCTGCTTGCAAGGATAAAACAAGTACTCCCAAAAGAATTGTACCTAATCAAATCTAGTTATAAAAGTAATAATCAAAAGTTTATTAACCTTGAATGTACATGCCTTCAGTGGGGCTCTGAGTGTTTTAAAACAGTGTTAATTCTTTTTATCAAAATTGACTACTTGCTAGTTTCATGATAAGCATAATTGAAGTTTCTGTTCATGTTTGATAAGCAATTTTTACATGTAATAAACCCCATGTTTTGTATTGAATGATGTGTTGTCTTCTTAGTATTGATACCCCAAAACACTGAATCAGTAGTGTTGTTGTTAAGCCTTATAGCGCTGAAACCGACTCCATGCTTATGCAAACAGGTTAGCTTGTGATCTAACTCGTTTGCTACTCTAATTATCTTTCCTCGTCAAAATTAAGCAGGAGGAATGTTTATATGGGTCAAAGAACTCTTGACTCACAATTTTCTTCAGGGTCTTGGAGTGAACGGCACAGCCAATATGGAAACAACATTCACTGGTGGTTGCGGAAAGTTGATCATCGGAACATGAGAAATATAAAATAGTTGGAAACATAATAGTTGGAAAATAGTCTGCTGAAAAAATGCATGAATACCTACTCATTCATGGGCGCCGCCATTTGCAACCTGTTTTATATCGTAAACATGGATCACCCTGCCAGGATAATGGCAATTTTTCATAGAAAGTATGTTCCATATACCACATAAAGGCAAAAAACAGACCAGAAAAATTGTTGTAGAAGTAATGTATAATTTGGCATTCATCAAGAATACTTCCCAGGCAAAAATAAGAGATCATTGTCATGGTTTCTCATTGTACCAACAGTATATCTGTTAAATTACCATGCAAACCTCATAATGATGGAGAAGACCCAAACCTTCACATTGTTTATATGGTGTTTTACTCAGTGTCAAGTGTTTCAGTTATTTTACAGCTTACACTAGCACTAGGATGCCTGCAGTGTCTTGCCCATAAATGCCTAAAGGGCATGTTAATTTGGGTTAAGCAATCAATATTTCATTAGTAAACCTTGAGACTACCACTGAGTCACCAGGTTTGCAACATCTTTCCTGGATCCTTTAGTACTAGGCAAGGCCTCTGAAGCGACTTGCAAAAGGTCACTCCCGAGTATGATCCCCTTTAGACAAGGTGAAAATTACCGGGACAAACCCATGCATCGGCGCAAGTACTGGTGTAGTATCCAAAAAGCAGTCACTGAGAGTGAATTTAATAAGCTTCGAACTTCCGTCACAATCAATGTAAAATAAATAAGCCTAAAACCAAGATTCCATAACAAGCAAGCTTTCCTTTTGGACCATCTCATAATGATGAAGGATGACCCAAAACGTATCTCCCCATTAGAGCTGGTCAAGCCACGTAGAACCATCACACTCCAGAAGTCAGTTGGAAGGACTGGCTCTCATAAAAACCCAAATGCTGCACTGGGATTTTATTTTTACCCACACAGAGAGGGGTCATTCGATTTCAAGTTCTGTACTCCAACCTCTAGGTCATGGAGACATTTTTGTAAGTTGTTGAAAGCTGTTTCAACTATTTTTCAGCTTTTCTTGATCAACCAGTATAGGCAAGGGCTCAGAAGTGACTTTCCAAAGGTCACTCTCATGAACCCCGAGATGTAAGTGGGGCTCGAACCCTGACCATGGAGAAACCATCATGTAAGTCAATATTTCATAGCAAGCAAATTCGTCCTTTCTGCACATTTTTGTCATTAAATATCATATGAAATATTTTGCTAATTTTATGAAAAAGCTGTCTGCTTTGGATCAACCACAAAGTCCACTATGATGGAATGGGTCAAAGAAAAGCTGTTAACCCTTAGAATGCTGGGTAATTTTCTTCAATAGATTTGTGTGCCATCTGCTTTCCAAAACCTTAAATATCTGCTAAATTTCGTAGAGGAAAGATACCAAAAGAAGCAAATAGGTTAGATCACAGGCCAGCTGCCAATTTACTTGGTTACTGGCCCGGATCTAACCTGTTTGCATAGGCATGAAGTTGGTTCCAGCACTAAAACAGTTAAGGTGATGACCTGATTCAAACAAGCAATTAGAAAATGCCTTCATTCTCTGCAGACAAAGCAGAATTCAGATCTTAGAACTTGGTAATACACAAATAAAAGAACATTTTTGTTATCTTTTCATTGCACTTTATTGACAGATGTTACTGATCACAGATTCCAACTTGCACACATGATTATTGTTGTAATGTATTTACAATTCCTGTTCTTGGCTCGAGGTTTAACATGTCGGTATTAACAAATTTCCCCAGTTTCAAAGTCTTCAGGAGATGACATTAATTTCCATATCTCCAACTCATAAATAAAACTACTATTAAAAACAGTTATTCTATTGACAATAGAAATAGAAAATCTTGCAACAATAGAATTTACCCATGAAGAGAAATTTCTTCATTGATGTCACACTGTTTTTTAAGCCACTTTCTACATTGAAAAAGTTAAAGAAAGGGCACATAGATGGAAAGAGAAGCATGAATAACAAACAAATTCATACAGGAGTCTTCTATTAAAGGAAGATGGAACAATTTTTCCCCGGTTAAATTCTCAATGCGCACAAACTCTTAACCTATTTGAAATTCAATGTATTTGTATAATAAAATTGACTGTTAAACCATTAAAAATTGAGTTCCTCTTTAAAACAGAGTGTAAGAATATTGCAAGATAAGACCGAGGTGAATTCATTCCACATGCAATATCTTCATCCTTAAACAATTCACTTAAAGAATTACATAATAACATTGAGGAGGACTGACATGACATTGTGTTAAGTTATCACACATTGAGAATAAACCTGCATAAACGCCTTCTAGTTCATCATATTCGATTGCTTATTCTTATACAGAAATTATGATAGATAAATTCTACATATCTAAAGAAACCATAAGATTTAACACATTACCACTTAACGCCACATTTTTGTGTCTTGCAACAGACAACTTTCAGAAAGCATTGTGACAAAAGGAGAAATTGCTTGCAATTTCTCCTTTTGCCACAACGCTTTTTTGATCTATTCACACATCACAACAGCAGAAATGAAAAGTTTTTCACATGTTTACAAAGCTTTTCTTTAGTCGTCTGCTTCAAGTTAAAAGGTGGTAAAGAGATCAGCCTTAATGCTTCCATAGCATTTATGTGTAACGGGGAGGTATTTCATGCAAGCAAATTTTTTTTTGTCCTTGAAATCACACTTAAACTGTTCTTATTGATCACATAACTTATTCCACAATTATACCCATATAAAACTGAGGGTGTTTATTCCATTTATTCATTATTCGATCAAGCTTATCAACACAAAAATAAAATGGAAAACAAAACAAAAGTCTCAGCAACACACTCCATATACACTAATCAGGTGAGGTCGGATGAAACGTTTCTAATGAAGTTTTTAGATTGTGATATAACGATACAGACAACATCTTAAACACCTTGTCACTTTCTTCCACCTCATTGTTGTTTACACTCAGCAGGCTTAGAACCGTCAGCCTGAAAACATAAGAATTAGATCATGAGTTAATAAGAAGCATCTGAAAGACAACAAAATAATGTTAATCATGTCTTTTTGGAGTAAATCATGTGTAATGAAGAAACAAATAACAGGCTAGGAAACACTTTTTGATAATGATAATTGTGACAAGTTAAAAATACCTATAATTTATGTATAGGTTTTGTTCCTGTGTCAACAGTATTTCTGTTATTTTCTTGCTTTCCTGAATTTCACAGCTACTAGGCAAGGCTCTGCAGTTTCAGGCCCAAAGACACCTTAAAAATCTTTGGTAAAACTTAATTGAGAAAATTCAAGGATCAGATTCAAAACAAATTTCAGAGAACAGCTTTCCTATTTACTAAGAAAAGCATACAAAACAAATACAATTTAATCACATAAGAACTTATTAAAACATGTTGGGCTTATTTCTTCACGGGGATTGGGGTGGGGGAGGAGACAAAAGGAGTATGGCCATAATGAATATTACTATGACCAAGCTCCATATTAACTGCATGTTTTCAAGCAATGTGTGAACCGTGTGAAGGCTTTTAAAAGACCTTGCAGTCTAGGGTTAAATAGGGTAACAGAAGGCACTAAGACATAACAGAGACCGTATGCAGATCAGATTCAGCTAGATTTTTTTATAAATACATAATGCAATCAAAACATGACAACACACATTACACTTCATAGCTGTGTTGCTTTTAGTATAACAAGATTTAAGATGAAATCAATCCATGCAATTAACCCATTACCAAACAATGACCACTTTTAACCACTTTGTTGCAGACGACTCTGGAAAACATTGTGGGAAAAGAAGTAATTGCTCAATACGAGCAATTTCTCCTTTTGCCACAATGTTTTCTGCCCAATCAGAAGATTATTTTCCAATTTCATCACATTTTGAAATGCCGTCTGCTAACTCTTTCAATTTGGGGCAGTGGAAAACTATGGCGTTTGGTATAGGGTTAAACGAGTCATAACAGCCACTTTCTCTAGAAGAATAAAGGGTATTTTGTGCTGATAAATGAATATATGGTTGGATGGCATTTCGTGTGAAAGGATTATACTTATTTAAAAAGTGTACATGGACCTTAAAGCACTAATGGCACCAAGTCAAGTTGACTCCCTGGGTGAAGGGGATTAAATAATACCTGTTGCACAAGGACTTTCCAGACATACATGTACTTGTAAGCAAACAAACTTGTATTTCTTGAATATTAATTCATTCTAGCCGTGTCTATTTCATACATTTTTGTATCAGGGTAGTCGACTAATATTAGGTCAACAAAAGTGTCATACCAATGACATTTTTCCTATTCCCATAATCACGGTTCATTGACTATTTGAAATTGCACACAATGTTCAGCAGATGACACTTAAAAAAAAGAGAAAAAAAAAAAAAAAACCTTCTACATATCAAGGGTTCAGCGCAATACTATAGCAAGTGCTTCACGTTTGTGAAGCACTTTCTATAGTCTTGAGTTGAACCCTCGAGATGCAATCAAATCACTTCATGATATACTAAAGAAATAATTAAGCAATGCCTGGATCATGTTTGTTTATATGGGGTTTAATGTCTTGTCAGCAGTAGTTCAGTTATTTCACAGTTTTCCTGTATTGCACCAGTACTAGGCAAGGCTTACCTTGCCCTAGAACACTCCTGAAAATAGCCCCAGTGCCACTGGTAAGGATTCAACCCGCTATCCCTGTGTTAAAAGTCCTACACATTAACCGCTGGGCCATGCAGGACCGTTGAATCATATGTACTGGACCAAGCAATGTACTTGCCAAGTCTAATGTTACAAAGTATAGAGGTTTTAAAACCAAATCAGAATGGTCTAAAATACTTAGAAATAAACTATAGCCAAACTGAAAACACAAAGGATAGGCGCAATACAGGGTATACATACTACCACAAGACAGAGACCAACCCAAGCAGTTACATACCTCACTCAAGCAAAGTAAGTATTTCTACAGGGTCCTATGGGCAGACAGAAAAGGGACAACTATTAAATTAGCAAACAAACAAATCCTCTCTCCCTTCCCACCCATACAAAGGATGATCTAAAACTATTCCAAGCCAAGTCTGGGTAGTAACCCAGGTCCACTGTAGGTGGAAAACAGTTGCCCATTATATCAGTACTCATTAAAACTGTTTGAGACATTCTCAAGAAATAGCCATATCCTGTCACCAGCGCCATTTCATGACTGATGACCAGGTGCCACTATAACATCCCTGATATCCGACACTAATCATATTACAAAAAGTCACATGAGGAATGTGAAGTCATGACATGTGACATCATATATGTATCATTCTCTACTCTTATTGAATTTCCCTTTTGTTTCCTGGTAATGCCCTTATTTTCAATTTTCGCTTGTTTACTTAAAACAATAAAGGTGATAGGATAAATAGAAGACGGTTTGTCTTCAAATAGTGGATATTAACGGGCTTGGCGTTGGATGATTAATTAATATAATTAATACACAATTTGGCTTTCGCACATCGGACAACATTCTTGCACCTTGCCATATAACATTTCCGAATCAAGACTACAAACATCTTTCTTGCAAGTTTTCAGACAACTTTGGTATCTTATTGAGTACATTTTGATAATGTCTTTTTTTTTTAAACAAAAAAGCTTGTTTATCACTATTTTGTTAATATTATCTGCTTTTACTCCAATTTTGGACAAGTTTTAGGGGTATTAACTAACACTTGTGATCAGATTAAGTGTATGTACAGTAACAATAATGATTGAGAAATGACAGTATTGGTTACACAATGGCAACTGATTATGTAGTTTTTCTAGATATGATTAAATAATTACGCATTACCAACAGTTCAGAGTTGATATCATCTCTTAAAACACTGACTGAAAAATAATTGTACCACCAACAGACAATTACTCAATTCCTTTTATATCTTTATTTGACATTAATTAACATGATGCTACCAAAATAATTAAGTTATTGAAATTTCAAGGGTTTTTTTCCATATGGGTGTCGTGTCAACACCTACAAAAAATGGTTTGAATTTACGTCTTTAGAACTAATTATTAATAAGTGTATAGATTGTATGAATAAATAATTTATCTGTTTAACTTCAAACCAATTCAAGTTAATACCAGAGTGCTCAGAACAACAAACCAAGTGAGGTAGGGGCAGGTACAGATCCATCAGTTATTGCCAATTGGGAAAAATCAATAGCCAACCATTTGAATAACCATTCCGATACTTGAAAACTAAACAAAAGAGTTATTCATGTACAGTTGATTTCTTTTGTTTATCCTCAAGCAAGTACCAATTTTATCTTATCACTAAAAGACCTGAAGAGGCCTTGGCCTTTTGGTTTTTTTTAAAGAATAATTGCTTGACTTGATTTGTTAGGAAACCCAACATCTGTTGGAACTATGGATATGCAGAAAATACTATTAAAGGAATTAAGGAAATTTACAAAAGGGACAGGGCCTTTGTCTAAAAAGCCATCATGTTTAAATATTTGGAATTTCTTTGTGAACACAGAAAACGATTTTGTACAAAAAAAAAGAAGAAACATGTTCTAACATTTTGAATGTCTTTGTGAGCACACATGTTAGATGGATAAACACATTTATGGAGTAACTCTGGTAATAACAAAACCTATTTACAAATATCCCTCAGGCTGTAACTAACAGCCTCACTGGTTCCCCTCATATGTCCTACTCCTGGAACTAGCACTCTCTCTCAACCTCACTTTCCCAGACATTAACAGGGGATTCCCCTTCAGGTAGGGGCTTTCCCGTAGTTTGGGGTGCAGATTAGGGATACCCGAGTACTCCATGTGACTAGTGTCGCTTATTTCTGTATCTGTAGCATCCATTGATTCACCAACCTCTGTAGCAATCATTCCATTGACAAGTCGGACACCTTTCATACTAGCAGAAGGTTGTTGGCCTGCATGTGTCCTCTCATGGGGATCTGTATCTTGGCCTTTCCCACCTGTAGTTCTACTGTTACTTGTGGACAAGGCACTACTTGTATCTCTTGAACTATCTTCTCTAGTTGATTTGTCCAACTTCTTACCAGATGTCTCGTTCTTCCTGCCTGAAGAAAAATCTGTTTTATGAGGGGGAGCCGACTGAGGCTTTGAATTGTTGCCTTGTTTTGTTCTTTGCATTCCAGAGCTTGCCCTTTCCATGTGCTGGTCATGTTGTCTAGGGTTTGTGGCAGAAGTGGATTTTCCCGCAATAATTGATGTGTTGTTTGAGGACCCTCCTACACCCCACGGTTTATCAGCAATGATTGCCTGAATCACTGATGATGAAGAGGGGCCTGTCGGCTTATCAAACCTGTAACGTCGGACAGCTGACCTCTGTACACTTGGTACTTGTCCGGGTTTGTGAGGGGTGGGTCTTGCTTTGCCAGTCAACTTCTTTAGTATAGAAAACGCCTCATCTTTGGTGTCAATGCCTTTCTTACCATGCTGGCTATTTTTGTGCCCTTGCCTAGCCTTGTCTTTAACATCACCAACAATACTGCCACTTCCAGGGATATCTGTCCTGGACCTTGTGTTTTTCTCAGCTTTGTAATTGTTATCAGTCTCATTTCTTGTCAATTTCTTATTTATGTTTACTTGACCAGTATTTTCAATGTCCTCTTCTATCAAATTTGTTTCACTTTTAGGATGTTTTCTCAACCTAGATAAGCCTGTATCTGTTTTAGCTCGCACAATTTTTAGAGACCTTTTCTCATCTACTTCTTGAACACAAACAATGGAGTGGTCATCCTTCATTTTGGATTCATCATTTTTACCAGAAACAACACCTTGTAATTGCCTTGATTGACTGTGTGAGACGAGGCCATGTTTTGTGTCATTTGACTTTAAGTCTGCAGTTGTGTTTCCTTTTTTTAACATTAATTGCATTTCTACTGACTCTTCAGACCTTTTAAAGCCTTCATCAGAATTTGGCCCAAAAAATGTTTGTTCCCTTGTCAACTTGATATGCTCATTACTTACACCTCCTTTGTTTGGTATATTGACATTATTTGACAGTATCATTGTTTTCTCACTTTCTAGTCTTGGAATATCAGCCTGACTCTCAATACCAACAAACTGGGTCGTTTTAAAGGACACAGATTTAGGACGAGCTGCATCCGAATTTGATCTTGTAAATGCATCAGCCTTTACAGCTGGTTTTAAAGTATCTTTGGATGGATTTGTAGCATTTACATGTATCACACTTTCTTTAGACATGTCTCTCGTTGAGGGTCTGGGAAAAGGAGCTGTAACTGGTCTAACATTAACATCATCGTTTGTGTGAAGAGGCACCTGACTAGCGACAGACACTGACTTTGGTCGCGGGTTCGATGCAGAATTTGGACGGAGAAATAAGCGAGTGTCACATGGAGCACTAGAGGGTTTAGTGGATTGAGAGAGAGCTAGCTTGGCACATTTGGCTTGAAACCTTGGGGTGATAAACTTCCCATCCTATAAATGGATAGCTTTGTTTTGTGTTTTGTTTTATCCTTGTTTGTGTTTAATTTCTGAATCTTAACAATGGTTTAAATGTGATACAGAGTTCTGGTCTACAGAAAATGGTCTAATCTCAATTGATCACCATAGTAGCAAAAACGTTTTCATGTTGAGAATTAAGGATAAAGATAAAAGTAACTGCTAAACCATTTTAGGCAAATTAAAATTGATGCATCCCTTTCATAAAGATGACTTATTTACTAATAAATGGTTTCTCCAAAACAAAAATTATTCCAAATAACCACAGATGACCAGTCAAATTTGAAAGAGAGGAAGGTATTAAATGCACATTCTTTTTTAATCATTATCAAGAAATGACCCGCACAAATGTCAAACTAAATCTGAATTTACAACCCAAACTTATATATCCAACAATTCAATTAAATCTTTCCGAACTATTCATTAACAAACAAGCACCAACCCAATGTCACAGACAGACATCCGTGATATACGGCAGTCTGTTAATAGCGCTGATTTTCTGTCCCCGAAGGTCCGCGTAAAAACGGAACTCAAGAATAACTTCATTTATAATGGTTTCATTTGCAAGAGACTAACTGTTTCTATGGAATTTTCCTAAGAAACTATATTGAGGGTGGAGTATTAGAAAGAATCTATAGATTTTAAATACTATCCACATTTTGTGCAAACAGCCATTAAATAATCATTTACTTGTTTCCATTTCTGCTGTGGAATATGTCTTTAATACAGATGAAAAAGGAGATTTTGTTTACAGTTTAGGGATTATTGGTCTGTATAAACATACAATTCAGTATATTCTGTACCTGTGGATTGTAAAACTCCAACATACACCCTTATTTAGACCTCTGTTATAAGACAGTATATTCTGTATCTGTGGATTGTAAAACTCCAACATACATTATTTAGACCTCTGTTATAAGACAGTATATTCTATACCTGTGGATTGTAATCACCATTACTTATTTAGACCTCTGTTATAAGACAGTATATTCTGTACCTGTGGATTGTAATCACCATTACTTATTTAGACCTCTGTTATAAGACAGTATATTCTATACCTGTGGATTGTAATCACCATTACTTATTTAGACCTCTGTTATAAGACAGTATATTCTGTACCTGTGGATTGTAATCACCATTACTTATTTAGACTTCTGTTATAAGACAGTATATTCTGTACCTGTGGATTGTAATCACCATTACTTATTTAGACCCCTGTTATAAGACAGTATATTCTGTACCTGTGGATTGTAATCACCATCAGCATCCTCATCATAATCTTCATCACCACCTTCCTCTTCTTCTCCATCTTCATACTGAAAAATCACATAACAATATTATGTCAAATAAATCGTCCATCATCCAATACAGGGTAATGATACTAATTAAGTGGTTGTTTGTCCGTCCATGGAAAAGAAACCAACTTAAAGGTGAGTTCAAGAAGGCCGATTCACAAAATTGTTTGTAATGTATATAATGGTGTTTTTTTCATTGAATAAAATATGTTTAAACTAAGAAGGCCGATTAGACATACTTTGGTCTACTATTCCAGTGAAAATGATAAGATTCTCTTTCAACTTGTCAATACAAGATTATTTAAATTTTTTCAACCAATAATGTGGCAATCCATTATCAATTACATGAATGTCCATATTTAGCCGTTGATTTTTTATAAGTAAGATTTCCCGTTCAACAATTATTTTCTTAGAAGATTTCTTGAAACTTCTTGTTGTACATATAGTTTTACAATTTTATTATTTTACAACTGTAGAGATGTCCAGAGGGACAGTGCTACAGTGGTAGAGCTATATCTCGGAACACAGGGGCTCCAATGCCATGAGTATCAGGATCAACTTTCTGATAGTTCATTGATCCAAGTACAGGTAATGATCCAGGAACCAGAATCAAGACCAAGTAGAAAAGTTGTAAGAATTTGCTTCACAATCAATGAGAAATAAATAATATGAAAGAATTGTTCGGAACACTTTTTTCTTCAGCCATCTAGAAACTAAATGTTGAACCATATGTAGTAAAGCCACTTAAATTCACTACTTAGCAAGGGCCAAAATAGACTATATTTTTCCTCTTGATAAAGGGACGAATAAAAGTTGTCTATAACTTAGCAATAATTCGTATAAATGTAAGACAAACCTCATCATCATTTTCTAATGCCTCTCCAGTAAAGTACAGTACCGCCCGTGGAACGATTCTTTCGCGAATAAAATGGCCTATTTCAAAATCAGCTGCTAGAAGAGCCTCTGTGTCCTCATCCTGCAAGGAAATATGTTTTAACACGTCGCCTCCAAATGCCACAGTTTTGCTTCTTGCAGCAAACGACTTTCAAAAAGCATTGTGGCATAAGGAGAAATTGCTTGTCACAATGATTTTTCAATCTTTTCACATATCAAAACAGCAGAAGTGAAAGATTTTTCACAATCATGTTAACAAAGCTCATCATTATTTTTCCAATAAATGAAAGCTTTCCTCTGATTCACCAATACGAGACAAGGCCTTTGACAGGCCAAAGGACATTTCAACAAACCAGTGGCGCCAGTGTTTTTCAAAGGCTGGGATACAAGTCCATCACCTTAACATCTTGGCCACACAGGACCCTTCTTAACCCATTACCAAACAATAACGATATTTTTCACTGTGTTGCAGATGACTCTGGAAAACATTGTGGGAAAAGGAGAAATTACTCTTTAACAACAATTTCTTCTTTTCCCACTAGATTTTCTACCTTATCACCAAATCATTTTCAAATTTCGTCACATTTTAAAATGTCGTCTGCAAACTCTATCAATTTGGGACAGCCTAAAACACTGAGTTTGGTAAAGGGTTAAACTGTGTAAAAGATAATTTAGTCCAAAGATATCATAATACAGGATGAAAATCCTACTGGAGTTTTCCGAAATAAGCTTGTAATTGTCTAAACCCAACAGCCCTGTCACATGCATTGTATCTATTTCATCTTAACTGTTTTCTTTATAATGTAAGTTTATAAGACATCATAGAATGAGCTATTTGTGTAGATATTTGTAACAGAACCAGTAAAGAAGTAATCGGTATAAATTTGTAAACTTACCATTTCTTCATCATCTGGAGCTGTAAATTACCAAAAGAAAATCATTTAGTTTGGACTGTGCATAGCTTTATTATTGTCTATGATAAAAGTTCTCCTGTGTATGTTTGCGTGGGTGGGTGGGGGATGGGACCCTCAAATATTCACCCTTCAACAGATATCTTGGATTCTTACAGATTTCCCTTTTTTATTTTGAAAATGTTTGCATCGAAGGTAACAGCAAACAACAATAAAATAACAAAGAACATAACATTGTCTTCTAATAATGAAGTAGAAACCATCATGCCATATCACTTTTCTCCAGTTGTTTCTTCTGCCTACATTGTTTCTTGTGATGTCTTCAACAAATGCACTTATATAAGTGTTCATGTTAATTGCAGGTTAAAAGTGTTGGAAAGTAAAATTTTGAAATATTTAAATACGGATATAAATATCCTGTAATTGTAAATACTTATAAAAAACTTATAAACGCATCAGACTATAAGGGGTGATATAATTTACCATTTTTCCTTTTCTAGTATCAAAGCACTGTTGAGTTTATTGGATAACAGATTACAGGAATTAACACACTTGTGAACACTTACGAGTGGGTGGATTAAAGAAATTGAAGAAGGAATCACTCTGTACAGTTTTGGAGATGGTTCTTGTAGTACCACTAGCCTTGTGCTTTTGCTTCTTTTTTACTGTTTTAACTGTGACATTTTTGCCCTTTTTCCAGTCTATAGTGCATCTGTAACAGCAATAGTCATACATTAACTCTTATAGTGCTGGAACAAGTTTCATGCTTATGTAAACAGCTTAAATCCAGACAAGCCCCTAAGGTTGAGCACTGGCCCGTGATCTTACCGGTTTGCTACTTTTTCTTTTGTCATCAAAACATCTATCAATCATTAACATAGTTCTATTAAAAAAAAAAGGCTTCTCAATTTATAAACCTTACTAAAGGTTGGAAATATCTGAAATCTCGTAGAAAAAAATTCTAATAAAAACTCATTTTCATTAAGATTTCAGTTCAATATGGCATCTGTTCAGTTTTTCACACATGATGAAGAAATGTGAAAATGATTCAAAATGCAAATAAACATGGAGAAAGAGTCACAAACTTAGTTTTATAAAAATTAAATTTATATCAAAATTAATGGAAACAATAGAAAAATATCTGAAATCTCGTAAAAGATGATTCTAACAAAAACTACCTTTTGTAGGGATGTCAATTCAATATGGCATCTGTTCAGTTTTTCACATATGATAAAGAAACGTGAAAATGATTCAAAATGCGATCATACATTGATAGTCATAAACCTCTTTTTATATGAATTTGATGAGCATCAAAATTAATGTAAACAATAATGAACTTTACTCAACTAAGGTTAAAAATATCTGAAATCTCGTAAAAAAAAGATTCTAACATTAACCTTCTTTCATAGGGATGTCAATTCAATATGGCATCTGTTCAGTTTTTCACATACGATGAAGAAACGTAAAAATGATTCAAAATGCGAAAAACATTGAGAAATGGTCAGTAAACTCTTATCATCCAAATTTGACTTTTGACTTAATCATGTGTTCTTACGTCACTAACCTAAATAAACATAAAAAATATCTGAAATTTCATAGAAAATTATTCTAACATTAACTATCGTTTGTATGTTTTTTAATTCAATATAACATCTGATCAGTTTTTCACATATGATTAAGAAACATGAAAATGATTCAAAATGGGAAAACACTTAGAGGAAAGGCAATTCATTATTTTAATATCAACTTGCTGGCAAAAGATAGACACTTATTTCATAATCCTTTTTAACGTAAAGGTTGGAAATATCTGAAATCTCGTAAAAAGTAGTTCTAACAAAAACTACCTTTCGTAGGGATGTCAATTCAATATGGCATCTGTTCAGTTTTTCACATGTGATGAAGAAAAGTGAAAATGATTCAAAATGCGACCAAACATCGTGAAAAGGTAATCATCTTTTTTCAAATAGATCTAATTTGGGTTAAAATTTATGTACTCAATTGTAAATCTTACTTGGGTAAAGGTTAAAATATCTGAAATCTCGTAAAAAATAGTTCTAACAAAAACTTCCTTTCATAGGGATGTCAATTCAATATGGCATCTGTTCAGTTTTTCACATATGATGAAGAAGCATGAAAATGATTCAAAATGCGACCAAACATCGTGAAAAGGTAATCATCTTTTTTCAAATAAATCTAAATTGGGTTAAAATTTATGTACTCAATTGTAAATCTTACTTGTGTAAAGGTTAAAATATCTGAAATCTCGTAAAAAATAGTTCTAACAAAAACTACCTTTCGTAGGGATGTCAATTCAATATGGCATCTGTTCAGTTTTTCACATGTGATGAAGAAAAGTGAAAATGATTCAAAATGCGACCAAACATCGTGAAAAGGTAATCATCTTTTTTCAAATAGATCTAATTTGGGTTAAAATTTATGTACTCAATTGTAAATCTTACTTGGGTAAAGGTTAAAATATCTGAAATCTCGTAAAAAATAGTTCTAACAAAAACTTCCTTTCATAGGGATGTCAATTCAATATGGCATCTGTTCAGTTTTTCACATATGATGAAGAAGCATGAAAATGATTCAAAATGCGACCAAACATCGTGAAAAGGTAATCATCTTTTTTCAAATAAATCTAAATTGGGTTAAAATTTATGTACTCAATTGTAAATCTTACTTGTGTAAAGGTTAAAATATCTGAAATCTCGTAAAAAATAGTTCTAACAAAAACTACCTTTCATAGGGATGTCAATTCAATATGGCATCTGTTCAGTTTTTCACATATGATGAAGAAACATGAAAATGATTCAAAATGCGACCAAACATCGTGAAAAGGTAATCATCTTTTTTCAAATAAATCTAAATTGGGTTAAAATTTATGTACTCAATTGTAAATCTTACTTGTGTAAAGGTTAAAATATCTGAAATCTCGTAAAAAATAGTTCTAACAAAAACTACCTTTCGTAGGGATGTCAATTCAATATGGCATCTGTTCAGTTTTTCACATATGATGAAGAAACGTGAAAATGATTCAAAATGCGATCAAACATTGAAAAATACATGTAGTCATTGATTTATTATCATCTAAATTTGGCTTTTGTCAAACTTAATCATGTGTTATTATTTCATTATTCTAAGTAAACATAAAATTATCTGAAATCTCATAGAAAATTATTCTTACAATAACTATCATTTAAATGTATTTCAATTCAATATGGCATCTGTTCAGTTTTTCACATATAATTAAGAAACATGAAAATGATTCAAAATGCTACAAAACTTTGAGTAAAGGCAAATCACCATTTTTTAAAATCAACTTGCTTTTTGGCAAAAGATATACCCTCATTTCATAATCCTTTCTAAAGTAAAGGTTGGAAATGTCTGAAATCTCGTAAAAAGTAGTTCTAACAAAAACTACCTTTCGTAGGGATGTCAATTCAATATGGCATCTGTTCAGTTTTTCACATATGATGAAGAAACATGAAAATGATTCAAAATGCTATCACACATTGAGAAATGGTCATCTTTTTTTCAATTAAATCTGATTTGGGTTAAAAATAATATACTAATTTCACAAATCTTACTCTAGAAAAGGTAAAAAATATCTAACATCTCGTAAAAAGTAGTTCTAACAAAAACTACCTTTCGTAGGGATGTCAATTCATTATGGCATCTGTTCAGTTTTTCACATATGATGAAGAAACGTGAAAATGATTCAAAATGCAACCATACAATGAGAAAATGTCATACACTTCTTATCTTATTTTGATTTGTGTTAAAATTCATGTACATAATTGTAAATAGTGAACAAGTAAGGTTAAAATTATCTGAAATCTCGTAAAAATTAGTTCTTACAAAAACTATCCTTCATAGGGATGTCAATTCAATATGGCATCTGTTCAGTTTTTCACATATGATGAAGAAAAGTGAAAATGATTCAAAATGCGATCAAACATAAATATGATTTGTGTCAAAACAAATAAACTAATTTCATAACCCTTACTCTAGGTTATAAATATCTGCAATCTCATAATGTCAGCATTTCTTTTTTTAATTTTATTTATGTCAAATTCAATGTACTGTACTTGATTCATAAACCGATAAAAATCAGATATTGATTTTAATACAATCCAAACATACTTCTGATTTTCCAATTATGGTATACATATTCTTAAATGTTTGAAATCCTAAATAATGATTTGAAAAAGCAAATCAATATCATTAAGATTCCAATCAAATATGGCATCTGTTCAGTTTTTCACATATAATTAAAACAATGAAAATGATTCAAGATGCATTTAAAAGAAAAATTCATTTTTCTATTCTTTCTTTATTATACTACTGCTTTGATCAGACTTTGAATTAACAATTAACACATTATGAGCAACTTATCAATTTAGCAATGTAACATTAACATTGCTTAGTAGACAACTTTATCCATCAATTCCTTATCTTTTCCATAATTTATGCCATGTAATATTCAAAAATAATCTTTATTAACAGACCATGTATAGAAAGAAACCACCAAAAAAATACGAACACAGAGCTTATTCAGCCATACATACCCTGTACACTTGACTATTTCCGGACCTTCAAATGAGAAGGGGTCTGTTTCATCAGGCACTGATCGCATCACATATTCTTTTGTTAAGATTTTGTTCTCAAAATAGTCATTACTTTCAAAATAAAACTGCAATTTAAAACCCTGAAATAGAAGCAAATGAACAGATCAGTCCTGTCAACTTTTTATTTTTCTCCTAACAATTTTCAACCATGTTCATTTTTTTTAAATACCTTTTTCAATGTTTGATTTCCTGTTAACAATGAATGAAACAAAAATCATTACTTAAATAAGGAGATAGTTTTATTTGGCATTTGTTCAGTTTTTCACAAATAATGAAAACTGTGAAAATGATTCAAAATGCGTCTTTTGAAAGTAAACATGAGGAAAATTGCACTATAAATGATTGTTTATACTGGGTTTAATGTTATGTCAACAGTATTTCAGTAACTTTGGTTTTCCTTGATTTCACCAATACTAGGCAGGGCTCTGCAATGTCTTGCCCATGTCACAAGTCCTTCAGTTTGACCACTAAGATACTTCAGACACACACTGTACACAAACCACATCATCGAGTTTTAAATCATTTCAAAGTTACGTTGATCCATTGAAACATCACACGTATCCATTATCCCCTATGGTTGAGTAATAATGCTAATCTAGGCAAGCAACTTTTGTCAAAAGCTCTCAAACCCCTTTCTATATTGTAAAAATCTTAATTTTTTTATATGGGTTTTACATCACATTAACATTACTTCAGTTATGTAACGATGCCCGACTCTTAATGATGGAGGAAGACCCCATACTCAACTGCCCATAAGGGCTGGTCAAGGCGGGTAAAACCACCGGCATTCTGTAAGTCAGTCGGGAGACTGCCTCTCATGAAAATCCATATCCCTCTCAGGATTTGAACCCACGCAGAGAGGGGCCATGTGATTTCAAGTTCTGTACTCTTACCACTAGGCCACCCCTTGATTTCAAGTATTCTAATCTGAAGTGTTCCTCAATTATTCTGACTTCCTAATATTATGTATCACAAGTCATTTAATATTTACCAAGCACTCATCAAAATCACCAATACTTTGTTGGTTCAGTGCTTACAATGAACCTTTCCTGAAATTTAACCCTTAAAATGCTGGCTTGTTTTCAAAAAACAGATTTTTTATATATCTGCGTAATTATGATGAGGAAAGATACTCAGAGTAGCAAACAGGTTAGATCTCATGCCAGCCACCAACTTACTTGGCGGCTGGCCTGAATCTGACCTGTTTGCATAAGCATGAATTCGGTTCTAGCACTATAAAGGTTTTTAATAGAAATAGATTGAAATCTAACAAATTCCAAACCGTAGCAGATACTGTAACTCACCATAGGATCTTTTTCTTCCTTTACATCATTTACATCCACAAATTCTACTTTAACATCGCGTAACATGTTCAGTATAGGCTCATCCGGAGGTTGAATCATCTCAGACAGCATATCCACATTCTTAAAGATGGTTAACCAAAACCCAGGAATTCCTTTAGCATCGCTCTCTTTCTCTGCAAGGAAATATATAAACTTATTCCGTGCCCAGTCTAATTAAAACTGACAACCATATTGAAACTGTCCGATATTGAAATAGTATGCTAGAATTCTTTTTTTTTAAGAACAAAATAGGCAGATTTGCCATTACAGGGGAAATATCTCAAGAAAAAGGTAATACCATACAAAAACTTGATTCATACATTATTTTACATCCCATTAGTATTTCAGTTCTGTGACTATGCCCCGCTTAGGATGAAGACCTCAAATCCAACTGCCCATAAGGACAGCTTAAACAAAGAAGAACCATCACAACGCTGTAAGTCAACCAGGAGATTATCCATTAAAAATAGAAATGGCTGTAATCAGCATTTAAACCCACACGGAAAGGGGCAATGTGATTTCAAGATCTGTACTTTAACCACTAGGCCATGCAGGTCCCGCCATACTAGAACTAAAGGCTTGGCAGATGATAAACTGAATGTGATATAGAAAGTGGACATTCTAAGGAGGTAAAAATCTAAAATGAAATTGTATTTGCTTGTAATGATATTTTTAATCACAGACCAATAAGCACTGGCATTGATTGGTTATCGACTTATTTTCAAATTCAGAGAATAGACTCCTAAAAAATAATCTCTTTTACATTCAGATTCTTTTCTAAGCAGTCTAAACAGTCCAGAGTTTATGAGCACATCAGAGCTTTTGAGCTTGCAATGTTTTAATACCTCGTTTTAAAAAACAACCTATATGGGATTTGAATGAGTACCCACAATATTGGAATGATGGAAAAGGAAAGAAATCTTTCAAAAGAATTAACCTCAATTGAATTTGACCTGGTTTAAGCCTGAACATACCTTCATCATCAGCCTTCTCTTTCTCATCCTTTTTCTCCTCGATGGAAGCCTTGTTTTTCACATCCTCCTGAGAAAATAGAAAAATATTCAATTTCACTTAATCATTTCAAGCAAAAGTGTGTTTAAACTTACCACTTTCCTAGACTTTACTTTTGAAGTTCAATCTTGATTGTTTGATTGTTAGGGTTTTACATGGTGTCAACAGTATTTCATTTTGATTGTGATGATCTGTTCATAATAACTAGAGGGAGACTCAAACCTTAACTAGGGCACTGGCCTAGCCGGGTAGAACCATCAGTGTTAATACATCCAGAAAATCACCTCCATTGAAAATCCAAATCCAATCCCTACCATTATTTTAACTCAAGGAGTGACTTCACGAGTTGTACTCTAACCACTATGCCCAAGGCCCCTCACCAACATTTGTAAAGCTTGTACATGTTTGAATGATCTTGTTGAAACGATTTTCTTCTATTGAGGAAATATTACATTACGACACTGTATCTACATATTCACCTCTGGATTACTCAGGGAGTAGGACGCATATTCTAGTTTCAGATATCAACCTTTAAAAGTCAATTAAACTGTATATCATTACAATTTCACAATTTTATAAGTACATCTTGAAAGGGTTACATGTCCGAATAAATAGCAAAACACAATACCTTTTTTGATTTATCTTCATTGGTCTCCTCCTACAAAATTTAGAATATCTCTAATCATGAATCAGCATCTTTTCTACATTTCTACAGCATGATCATTTTTATAAGTACAAGTCAATATTAAAGTGAGCATTCAAATATTCATACTTTTGATTAAAAAGATATAGTTTTAAAATTGTCTTGTTCATTAAATTTCCAAACAATGGTATTTCATTTACATAGATGTTAAAACATCACAACTGACCCAAAAGGAAAACTCACTGATCATTTTATGCTAAATAACTTATGTCCATGATTAATAATTGATGTTTTGCTATTTTTTCACCATGTGACAACCCTGTCAATGTATGCAAAGTATGGTTGTCGAGTTTGATTAAAATGTAAAAACAATAGGTAACTTACGCAAGTAATAAAGAGACAGATTGATAATTGTAACGAGATAAATTTCATTTATTTCCTGTCCTCTCTAAATTTGAAGTGTGTCGAAACCTGAGAAATTTTATTTTCATTTTTTATGGCTATTAAATTGCCTCAATAATATTTCAGTTATGTAGCAATGCCCAGCTTTTAAGAATGGAGGAAGACCCTTAAATCAACTTTGTTTGGTGTTAAATGCTGTGCCAATATTTTTCAGTTATGTTGTGGCTTTTCTGGATCCACCAGTACTAGGCAAGGACTCTGAAGTGACTTGCCAAAGGATACCCCCTACAAACCAGGGGTAAATGGGGCTGGAAGCTTGGACCCACAAGTTCTAAGTCTGCAACCTTAACCAATGGGCCTCACAGGACCACCTTAAATTAACTTCCCACAAGGTTTGATCAAGTGGCTTAATACCATCCTCAATCTGGAAGTCATCTTGGAAACTACCTGTCATGAATGTTCAAATGCTGTCTTTTGCATTGGAACCAACACTCAGCTATGGAGGCCAAAGTGAGAGAAAAATCAATATTGGGGAATCAGAAAAAAAGAGCAAGGAGTAGCATTCCAGAACAAAACACAGGGATGAAAGTTGAAGAATTTCAAAACCTGGATGCTCTAGTTCTTTTTCTTAAAAGGCATGTTTGCCAATTGTTATGTACAGGGATAATTTTTGCTACGGGTTTTGCATTTTTCACTCATAAAAATCTCAAAATACCAATTGTTTTATTTCCTATGAATCCCCCAGGACCGATTGGGAAAAACCCCATACACTTGTCTCAACCACTAGAATCACTTGTAAAGCTTTTACTTTCATGCTTTTTATACACCTACCTATTTGGAAAGGTTCGTCTTCCTCTTTTGAGACAAAAATTGAAACAAGTGTCACTTACCAGGTAGTCAGAGAAGGTATTTCATCGAGTTTAATTTTTTTTTTTGCAAATGATGTTACAAAAATGGGACCCATTGTTTTCCCAAAATACTCGTTTCAAATCCTATGCATCACCAAAACCCATTGTTATAACTTAAAAAAAAATAAACCTGTATATAGGGCCAAAAAGTCTCTTAATCCTAAAAAAAAAACAGGAACAATCCTGAACACTTTCACCCATGATTACACATTAGTACAGTAGGAATTGTTTGAAGGATTCCACTTACAGAGAGTTCCTCATCTTTTTCATCATCACTCGGCCATTCTGACTCGTCATCATTTGGCTCATAGTCCCCTGTGACAATGGTTGATCTCTGAAACATTCAATGTGAAAATAGGTACACTCTCTCAAAAGTCAAATAGTTAAGTTAACAGAGATCCAGATGAGAGGTCAGGGATGGAAAAATCGATTGTTTGTATTGACCAGCTTGTCCAAATGTCTTCATAGACAAGTGTATATTTACTGAAATTTACTAGAACCATTATAATTATAGACATGCTCTGCAGAAAAAGATTTGACTTTTAACGAAGAAGTTATCTACAACAAATTTCGCTACCCCTGCAGGTGCATGGTACTAGCTAACTTTCTCATAGTTTCTCTTTACACTATTCCGTATTTATTTACTAGAATCATCTTGGAAAAAAAATACTCTACTAATGACAAAAGGAAAATAAGACTTCTTTAGTTTTTTGAATACTACGTGAAGACCCAAATACGCTTTCTTATCTTGATCACTGATTAAGTTATCATTTAATGACTGCATTTGTAATGAAGACATCTATCTTTATATCTGAGCCCTTATATAAAATAGTTCTTTGAAGAACTATCCTTCAAAGGGATTTCAATTTGATATAGCATCTGTTCAGTTTTTCACATAAAAAAGAAAATGTGAAAATGATTCAAGATGCTTTAATTCAGCAAAATGCAGCCAGTTCATAGGAACTGGTGTGTCATACATTTTCTATCAAAAACTAGACAGCATGGTAGCTAGTTTTCCTCCATGACTCTCTGCCTATTGATAACATTTCAACAATAAATACCAGTTTTAAGTCAGAAAGTGCTGTATTGTTGGAATCGGATTAACACTAAGAGGCAGGGGAATCATGTCACCAACGTTTACAATCTTATGTCAGAACAAGATGACCATGCCCATGTCTAAACAGGTATTTTTTGCTTTTTTTAACATATTTTTACCGTTGATAGCACATTGTATACTCCACATCAGTTGACTACCAACTTTCCAGTTCTGGTGCTATATGATAACCCATGCTATATAACAGTGTTACGTCTAACAGTTAACAATCCGCAGAGAAATGGTAGTTGAAGACCCACTGTTTTGGACATGTGCATCCCTCAAATGCGATTTCAGACGTTTTTTGGACCAATTGGAATTTGGAGATTTCCTGATCCTTGGTCAAAGAAAAAGGAAAATTGTATTTTTTAGAAAAAGTTCTCCAGACGATGACATAGGTGAAAGTTTAGAAATTTCAAAAACCTGATAGCCCTATTTCTATATCCTGAAAAGGCATGTTTGCTATACTGTATCTATATAGGGACGAAAAATGTTTCCAGATCCTGAAAATCAGGAATAATCCAGAACACATTCACTCATGGATTGACAACAAAAACCTTTAATATACTGGTACTTGCTATAGACTATCTAATAAGATGACAATGTTTTACCTTTTCATAAAGTGGGGCATATCTTGTGGCATATTTACATTCCAACTTGTGAACTTCTCTGTAGAATTCAGCCTCTATCTTTGTAGCATTAAATTGGATTTTCTTTAGTGCTTTGATCCGCCTTTTAACAGGCTTAGGTAGACTGAAATAAAAATAGGTACTTTTTAAGTTCCAAAGAAGACACACAAGAAATTCTTCCTATTGAGTCCTTTCATAACTTTCAAAAACACATTATTATGTATATCATTAGAACTGTCCAAAAGAGACACTTTTAATGGTTGGTATAAGGTATAATGAAAGCCTTGTTAATGCAGTATTTCAAAACAAGTATAAAAAATTATCTTTTGATGCTCATCATTAGAATCTTGATGAGACTCGGAGGTTTAACAAAAATTAAAGCATCAAAGAAACAAAAGGAGAAGTTGGCAAGGATTCTTTCCTATAATAATTCATATACAGAATGATAAGATAGAACACACATATGCATTATTTTTCACACTGTTTGACAAACCAGATGTAGATGGGGCTCGAACTTGGACCAACAAGTTGGAAGTTGACCTTATGAAGTAAATAACAAGGCATAGGGATCGAATTTGTAACATTTCATAATTTGTAAGGTAAGGAAAGAAGGAACTGCCATCCTTTGCTTTAGATTTGAATCAGTTGCAGAATCAAACAATAAGAAATAGTGTTTAATATCCATCGTTCCATTCTGAATGTTTAGAAATTTTGCCTGCATTGAACCCATCTTTATTTCGGGAGTTACATTTTTAAGACTGATTGTTAATTATATCTTATGATAGTCATGTCCATTCCTACCTTTGTATATATCCTGAGGACGATCCTACAATATCCCCAAGTCTATTTTGGAGTGCAGCTAGCACCTGAGGATTCTGCATCAGTTGGCTTGCAAGTTCAGCAGGTTGGGGGTCCCCTTGACCTAGAAACACATGGTGGTAAACAGTTAAACTTGTAATGATAATTGTAAGTCAAAATTGTAGATGGGCAGATGTTATTTTTTGGGTCTTTACTCCTCAGTCTATGCAAATGAGGGGAAGAAAGCAGGACATAGGAAAAAGGAATTAAAGGGTTACAACAAATATTTTTTTGTATAATGCCAAAAAAATGAACTGCTTATACTATTAATAAATTCTTGATTATTTACAAGGGGTAAAATGCCTTTTTAATGTTTCATATATTCAGTTATGTTATAACTGTTCTGGATTCAGCAGTAAAATACTATGGTTCTAGAGTGTCTAGCTGAAGGACAGTCCGACACCTAGAGATACTGGTATAGCTCAAATCTAGTACCCAACTTGCCCCTGAATACTAAGACCGCCATCTTAACCACTGGGGCAAGTAGGACCCTAGTAAGGGTTCTAAAAGGTTGCTTTAGAAAATCTTCATATAGACATGTAAGACAACTTACTGCTGGGTTCTTCACTGGTGGGCTCCTCAGAGTTGTCACCCTGACCCAGCTCGTCAGCTTTCCTGCAGAGATAAACGGTAATGTAACGATTCGCCACAATAACAACTCACCACAATAACGACTCGCCACAAATGATAACAATTCGCCACAAGCAAATTAACGGTTCGCCACAAACCAATAACGATTCGCCACAGTTTTGAAATGTTCTAATTAACGCCCAATTAACAGGTCGTTCTTTAGTTATGATTTAATTATGAAACAGTTATAAAACTAAAATGTGTTGAACTTGAAAACGGCGATGATTGTGCAACACTATTTAATGATAATAGCTCAACCAAATTTAACTGTTGTTGTATTTTATAATAATAGGTACGGATTAAGGTAAAACAGTCTATTATAAGATAATATTTAAAGACAAGGAAAACAAAAAAAAACAATGTATTTATTTTACTTTATAAACAAGAAAGCATCAACCCAATAGTGAAAAGCTCCCTATGCAAATCAATCGCGATTTCGTCTGCACTCTATGGTTGTGAGTTATGGTTCAGGATTTCCGCCGTAGACCTGCTTGGAATTGAAAAGCTGTGGCGGCTCTGTGCCAACAGGAACTAGGACCGACATGGCATTGGGATTATTAGGTTGGCTTCCATTGGAAGCTGATATCGACAAGCGGAAACTGTCTTTCCTACAAACTCTGTGTTCCATGCCATCGGAGAATCTTTCCAAGGAGTTACTTACTTTCAGACTTCATCTATTCATTTCAAAACAGTACAAAGACCATTACGGATTTCTCCCCGAAATCTTCGAAGAAAATCGCTTCAAAATCCGTAGCACATATGTATGCTCTATCACGGGAAAAAACAATTCTAAGTGACAGTGATTTTGACCGCTTTAGAAATACACACAGAACATTGAGACCATTAGTGCTGTGGAAGAACACCACAACAAAGCAAGAAATAGACAATGCGATCAGTTCTGTAAACATTTTAACCAGTCCAAAATACATAAGGAGGAAATCAAGCCCGTGCATACACTGCATTTTCAGGAAAGTACGACGTATTGAACATTTACCCTCAGTATGCATAGCTGTGTATATAACTATGCCATGCTGAGTGTAAATGGTTCTGTAGATAACATTTGAGTTAACAAACTTGGTAAAATGAAAGTCTTTAAACATTCAATCAACATCCACTTATCTATTAATCAAGGAACATGATTAACACTGTCGTATTATCTAATCTTTAATGTACAATGATTAAAGCCACACCGAATCCATCGATAATTGTGATATTTTTCACATCTATGACGGGACAACTTTTCTATGGACTACCGGTATATACAAATAATGTTTGTTATTTATATAAACAAGGAATGACAATAAAATAAAGATTTCCAATTTGAATAATGATTGTTTATTGAAATCAACAATATATACTACAATGCAATATTTATAATCTGTGGCGAATCGTTATTAATGTGCGGCGAATCGTTATCACTCTGTGGTGAATCGTTATATGAACCTGTGGTGAATCGTTATTGTGGCGAATCGTTACATATTCAGATAAACAGAACATCTTTGGGTTACTATGAATATAACATATCAATTTGCAACTAGACATTCAAATATAAACTGATAACTTTTGATATGCTCTTCCAGCCTCAACAACTAAATCCTTCAACCCAGATAATGACAATTGATAAATTACATAAATTATTGTACACTTGTAATTTTCATTACTATAAACATTAAAGAGATGTTCCTTTACAGTAATGGTTATTCAAGGTAATACTTAAATAAACATTTTATTTTCAAAAAAGATACAAAGCAAATCTCAAAAAAAAATACTTGCTATTTGCTTTGTGGAGATATCTTTGAACTAATGTTATTTTATTCACATTCCGAAAATTTAAAAACAAATGATATATCTAGAAGTTACTCCAAAAGATTAATTCTATACAATGGTTTCTACCCTGTTGTATTGTTCTATCCAATTTGCAAATTGTGCAATGAAATGCAGCCAGTGACAATCATTTTAGATGGAATGAATTCCAATTTCAATTTAACCATTCATAACTCATCATGATCATGACATAAGTTGAAAACTGCACAATGGAAACAGTCTCAAACTATAAGCAGAATACCATGGGTGAAAGGGAGCCACAAAATAAGCTAATCAACCCACTTGAAACCAAACCAGGTTGCTTTTCCACCCAGCTAAACCAATTAACAATGTTTTTTAATCAAATTTAAATAATCGCCTAAAACACTCGCAAGACAAACATCTTGCCTTAAACAGTTGTTCCATTCTTTTTGAACACTGCACTTGCCATTAAAATAATGTTTGACGGAACATTGCTTGATGCAAAAAATTCTAAATATTTCCCACCTAAATAAGTTTGACCAGCCTACATCATTGTCCGATAGTTTTAAAAGTGGACCCAAGAATTAATCTATTGTGATTTGCCATTTGAGGTTTTGGATTAATAAAAGAAAATAAATCATGAATTTGATGCAATGGTCAAATATACCCAAACTCTGTTCTTGGAATATTAATTTCTTTGTTCTAACCTTGGCTTCAATGAAGCATCCGATACCACACAATTTCTGAAATATGATTTCCCTTATATCTATACTTACACAGCTTCCTCAGATTCCGACATGTCTGCTTTATTCAGATCTGAAAAGACAAATTTGAGTTTAAATATAAAGGATCGCCACTAATTTGAAAAGGTCAAATTAACAAAGCGGATTCTTCAACAACATCTCGACCCGCCATGTCCGATATTCCATCTTGAAATAACTTGACATGGCCGTACATCCGGATTAACAACATGTCTGTGTATAAACATTTGTTTCGATGTAATTACACTCACCGTCATGACTAGAACGCTTGCCTCAGTGAGAGTGTTCACGTATGCATTAACCGTGTTTCGTTTTCATTCCTTTTCCGCCAAGGTGTAATCCGAAAGAAAGCCAATTTTAAGCTAATTTACCATTTGTAAACAACATTGTCAGCAATACAGAAGAAAATGTGAATGTTTAGCGTTCGAATTCACATGCTAGATCTCTGTTGTAGATAAACAAGTCAAATAAAATGTTAAATTACCGTCGGTATGTTGTGTTTCCGAAAACACGAGGGACAAAATGGCTGTAGAAAACTTTGGATGAAAGGAATTTTCTTATTGGTCAACCAAACTGAAATAACCAATAGGCATACGTGTAACAAAGTGCACCTTGGCATTCCATTTCGCGCGGATTTGTGCCAATTTCTAGATTGGGTCTAAAAAAACAAGGTCTACAAAACGGAGAATATTTGATTATTTTTTTTAATTTGAATATCTTTTATATATATAAAAATCAAATATCAGACTCTACTCATTCACAATGTCAAATGAATTAAAATCAAATTTCAGACTCACCTCGAATCGGTTTGAGAATCTCAGGTTGTCCTAAAGTGAACTTCCTCCGTGGATCAAAATTAATGGTAGACTTATAATGATAAAAGTATGTAACACTGGTAAAGGTTTTTTGTAAAATGACCCCCAAACGCCTCGTTCGAATCTTAAATATAGCGGACTCAGTCGCTCTTTTTGGAAAACTTCTTGGATGTTTTGTACGTTAAATATACAGATACGAAACGAGTTAGAAGAGATCCAAAACATTTCAGAAAGAAAAAGAAAAGACAGGCCTACAAAAAAGAAAATTGGTGTGATTATTACATCCATAGGTTCTCAAACATAAGATAGACCAGGGAAATAATGTTAAAATGGACCAATGTAGAGCAATATTCATTTATGCTGCATCATCCAACATGGTTTCTGGGTTCCTATGGTTATATGGACATGCTTAAAGTTCTAGGACACGTCTTCTATGATAGGACTAGTTAGAGGGTTTGGATGTAATTGATCGTTATTTGACTTAAAATTTGCAGAAAATTTACGAATATGATTCATAGTCAGAAATCTACAAATGAGAAATATGTAAGAATAATTGAGTTTGAGTAAAATTTAAACATTTGCTTCATGGATATGCGTTCGAATTGATTTGCGCACATATAATAGACCATATTCAAGGAGAAATTATGACAAAAGCCTCGAGCAATTTGTACTTTTATCTCAATGGTTTCTACTTTACAGTGTTTTTCTATCATTTGCGGTCACCTGTACTTCTTTAAGTTCAAAGCTGTCATTAGATTCTATATGAGGAAAAATTGTAAAAATGCGAAATGATATGTTGGGCAACAGTTCATTTATATCAAAACGGCATGCTTTTTCGATTTCATTTGTTGCATTAATGTTACCATTTTTGGTTAACATACTAGAACCAGTTTTTCTTCCACCATTTGAACGTAACTGGCTTTTAAGACGTCCTTCCATGCTGATTATCATGGCACCCATCGAGGGAAGCCATAACCATCGTTTGTCCCTAGAGGACGATCCGACTGTTCCTCGACCCAACACAACATGGACACTATGGATATCTGTAGCGGATGAGTCTTTCAATGGAGGGGGTCATTTGAGTGGCCATTGACTCCTTGATGCCATTGATTCAAAGGCGTGCAGTATTGAAACAAAATCATTTTTACGGATTGTTTTGCTCGATGTTCAGGGGTATTTCCCCTTTTTAGACCAAACGGCTCATTTTCGATTGATGATTGCACTAAACTTTAGAGTCAACTCTGTTGTTATTCAACCCGCATGTACTTCTATGAATAAAATAAACTGACACACTATGAAAACAACTATCCATACAGAAATAGTACACCAAACAAGAAGGAGTTAATCCTATTTCCGTTTTACCATGCGGGAATATGGGTCTAGCTGCCGATAACAAAACAAACCTTAACTACAACTCAAAAAGCATACAGACTCCTTTATATAGACTTCAAGATAATGCGAGCCTTATATTTATTCTTTTGCCATTTTAGATGACAACACATTATTTTCATCACCCCAAACTGAAAGAGTTTGCAGACGAACTCAGAACGAAATATGACTAAAAGATATTTCCCTGAATCGACAGGAATTAGAGAACAACGAGATGGATATCGTGATTCCTAATTTCGCTGTTATAGAAAATAGAAAAAACAAGTAAGCCCAAAAAACATAAAAAGTAAACGATCAGATAGCTTGTTCAGGAAGCATGGAATAAAAAACAACCAAATTGTTGCATAATAGCTGATGAATTGATAGAAGAGCATTAAGAACCTAATGAAGAACCATAAAGGCTCATACAAGGAGATTAATGCTAATGCTACAATGCTTTTTTTCCTCAATCTATTCAAACACATGTATCAAGTTTCCTAAAAATGGAAAGTCACGCCTGCTTTTCTGTTTCTCAATTTACAAAATTTAAGTGATTAAACCTCCCAAAATTGACGGCCCTGTTAGGCAATTAAGCCTGAGTCTCAATCTCCCAAAATCACAAACAGGTCGAACATCGCACAATAACTGACCTATTGTTGAAACCATGTTTTTGAACACCGAACCCATACTAAGCTTGAAACCTCTGTGACTAAGAGAATAGGCAACGGCGATTTTAACAGTTTTGTTTCAAACTTTAAAAAAAAAATAGAGATGAGTTGAAATCTCAATTGGAAATTCGTTGGGGGAAAAGGACAATGAGATATTAAATGTGCTGTCTGTCTGACCAAAAGCACTGGCTCGATTGACTTTGCTCGATTGCATTGTGCGAAAATGGGATATATTTTCGACTGAAAGCCAAGTGACCAGGTCAAACAAACAGAGTACCGGTTCTGTTCCTTGTAAACTAGGATATAACTAAAACCCACTGAAAACAGCATTAGATCACAAACAGACAATCATTTTGTTGGACCGCTGGGTGGTATGTATATTGCTCAGGAATAGCGGGGTAATTAGTACAACATCGCACAGTTTCAACGCAAGCTTTTTATTATAATCGCAACTGACAACAATAATACTGATATAGAAACATAAACATATGCCCATATTCGATATCCAAACCCTTTAGTTCTTATACAGTTGTTAAACGGCATTTGCAATAGAATGCATATGAAAACTTTCTGATAACAAGAGTCAGTTCTTTATGTATAGACAAACATTACTTTCGTATGAATGTTTTCAATTCTAAAAGTATTTCCCTTGTAGCACGATCAAATTTCATATAATACCATGCATACTTGGTTTAAAACCTGACGGCGATCCAATACATGTAGCGTGATATGTACAAAGGAGGTCATAATACGTTTCTTTTCAATCTTTATTTTTGAAAAGGGTTATTCAATAAAGAATATTAGTATATTATTATATTTATTGTTTGAACATATAAATACTGTAAGGGAACATTCGTATAAAATAATATAAAAGGAAGTTAAGGAAATACTGTGTACGATACCTAATACTGTAACGAATTTGCCCTGTGTATAAATACAACCTATAGCAAGGATTATGAGAGGCAGAATTACGACACAGCCCTTACTAAATACGTTTGAATAAACACTCTACCATAATAATACTGTGAAATACTTCATATATTTGAACAATCTGAGATCCATACCTTGTTATATATATGATAAGACGGCGGTTAACCCTTTACCAAACGCCAAATTTTCGACTGTCCCGAATTGAAAGAGTTTGCTGACGGCATTGCGAAATGTGATGAAATTGGAAAGTACTCTTCTGACAGATTAGAAAACATCGTGGGAAAAGGATAAATTGCTCGTTACGAGAATCATCTGCAACAAAGCGGTAAAATGTCGTCATTGTATGGTAATGGGTTAAAACGAACAATATTATTTCAATAATTAGACCATTTCTGTGTATATGTCATAATTTGCCTCGTTGTAGATAAATATATAAACAGGTCAACAGCAGATAAAATTATATAATATTTCATAAAACATTTTATTTCTACAAACGTGATTGGATCGATTAATTAACAATTGGTGTTTTATTATATGCATAAACTCCTTTGTGTTTGTTTTGACTCTGGATCGCCAACTTTCGGTCTCGCTCATTCGAACTCATCATGGGTAATTCTTCAACGGCCGGCACTGTGAAAAAGAAAGTTTAACGTTTTACCATAATCTGGAGCCTACTGATGTATTTCTATATAGATTTGTTTGCATATTGTTACACTTTATATAAAGATTATAAATTATACCAGCGTGTAATAAAAATGCAACAACACTGAACTGGTCATTAATTGAATAAATGCAGACCAGTTTCTCTGTTTGTCACGATGGTCTCATGAAATGTATCCCTACATGAGTGTTTAAAACGCATTCATATGAAGAAAGGGCTCAGTAAACAGTACATACAGTTTCGACTGAAGTTTTGTCAAATATCAGATTCGCAACCTTCAAGGCTGATGCATGATTTCCAAACTGACAACTTAATCCTTTTATGCACGACTCCTTTGTAACACATTAACACAATACAACCTAACGCCACTCTTTTGTGTCTGACAGCAGACGACTTTCAAAAAGGATTGTGGCAAAAGGAGGAATTGCTCGTCACGAGCAATTCCTTCTTTTGCCACAACGCTTTTTCAATCAATTCACATGTCACAACAGCACAACTGAAAGTTGTTTTCACATGTTTACAAAGGTTTTCTTATGTCGTCTGCTTCAAGTTAAGAAGAATGTCGTCTGCAAGTGGTAAACAATTAAAATCAATCATTATAATGATTGAGATATGACCTTTTGGCTTTAAAGCTGTACGGTGGTTGTACAATTGTGGTATGATAAATGCATGTTCCCATCAGTATTGCGCAGTCATATAAATCCGTTTTAAACGGAAACTAAACGATGTCACCGATGTATATATTTCCGTGCACAGCAATACAGGCAAGGGAACTCAATACATGCTTAATTAAGAGTACATTGTATGTTGCATTGCAATGAAAAAATGCACCAGAGTAAAGTCCTGCATGGGGTAGCGAAATCTGATTTTGATTCAATTGTCCGTAAATGCAAAACCCTTTCCTTTACTCGTCCTTATAGAATTATAAAGTTTATTTGGGTACAAATTCACTTGTTCGTTAAGGCTTTTAGACAACCTGGGTAATACTGACGATTGGTTTTGCCAACCACGAGTCATTGTATTTACATCAGCTACAAACCTATGCACGTGAATCTCTTAAAAATGGGAAAAGACAGTTTTTGTCGCATAGTATTGCTTTTGTAACAAGAATCATCTATTCAATGCTTTGAATATACAATGGCCGTTTTCTACTTATGACGGTGGGTATTGATAGTTTGACAAGATCAAGGCTTGATTACAGCTCAAGAAGATGTCGAAGCCTTCGACATCGACCTTTCATTATGAATTTCCCAATCTCATATATAAATAACGTTTTGAGATTACACTCCGCAACATTTCGGACGCAACATCGCTGACGAAGTTTGGAGAGGTGTACGAATTGATTTCGGACACATCTCCAAACTTTGTGAGTGATTATATATCCGAAATGTTGCGATTCAGTAACGCAGTTACCACCTGAATGGGACAACCTACATTGAACACCCTGGGTTGAGCTAACCATCCCTGTACGCCCGTAGTTGGCGGCTTCATGATCGAATCCCCGGTTAGCCGAGTAGACCTGGCGGCGCAGATGAGGCCTGAATGGTGATCGGGCCTGTAACTGCTGGTTAAAGTTCTCCTCGTCATACACAGCAACCAGTCCTACAATGGCATCGAATAGATTTAGTGAATTGTTCTTGTGAACCATATACAAAAAGTTAAATTTCTATTTTTCTTTGTTTGCACTTAATTGATTTACACAGATAGTGAGAGAAGTTATTGTAAAAACCATCGTTTCTGCTACAAGGGTATATATAACATATACTGGCAAATTGTGCGAATAAATTATAAGTCGCAAAGGTTGGCCTTACAGGAATTGAACCCTCGACCCTCCTGTCCGGAGGTCGACGCTCTATCTTTGGACGACTGCCCTCCAAACATTTATTCAAGAAGAGCTGGCAAATGTTTTACTTGATATTTTATTATAGAAATTTGCACACGTTCGAATCAACATTTCCTCTTATTTCAATATTGGGCTAAGCAATAATGCAAAGTCACATTGCAATATTGATACTAATCATGTTAATGACTATTTTCACTAACGCAAATATTTTCTTTTTGTTGTTTGGTAAAATGGTACCCTGGAGCACCAAAAGGCGAGCTTACGATCACGATACATAAAAATACATTTTGAAAACGGCTACAAATAGCTTCTCTAATCCGAAACACATCAGTCATCCCCCTTTTTTATTTGATGGTGTTTGCAAAGGGAGATCACTGTGAGGATTTTCTCAAAAAGACACAAAGGGAGATCACTGTGCTGGGTTTTCTCTAGTCCAACAAATTGAAGCTTACCATCGACGTAGCACACACGACCGCCCCCGTGTCCGAGCACCTCTTTAATGTGTCTCCACGATCCTCCTATACTACCCTGACGTAACCTGGAAAAGCATGTGTAAATACCGAATACGCATCCATACACGTTAACCCTTTAACCGACGCCAAATTTTCGATTGTTTAAAATTGAAAGTTTTTTGAGAGTGTGCATACGACATTTCAAAATGAGATGAAATTGGAAAATAATCTTCTGATACGGGAGAAAAATCTGTGGGAAAAGGAAAATTTGTCCGTTATGAGCAATTTCTCGTTCAGCCACAATGTTTTCCAGAGACGTCTGCAACAAACTGGTCAAATGTCAGTAATGTTTGGTAATGGGTTATTTGGTAATTTTCTAAACAGATTTTTGTGTCGTCTGCTTTCCAAAACCTTAGGGTAAATATCTGCTTAATTTTGATGAGGAAAGCTACCCAGAGTAGCAAACAGGTTAGATCACAGGCCAGCCGCCAATTTATTTGGCGGCTGGTCTGGATCTCACCTGTTTGCATAAGCATGAAGTCGGTTCTAGCACTATAAGGGATTAAGACTGTTGCGCGCTAGAGTAGAGGTAGAGTGTCATATTTGTGAGAGAAAAGTTGATGGTTCGGTAACTGGACGAAAGGCCACTCCAAAAACCAAAAGGATTTGAAAGTAATGTCTTCCACTAATGACACTCTACAACTTTGGGATATCAAGACGTCGTTAAAAGCCAGTGCGATGACGGACCGAAGCAGTACTGGTAGAGTCCATGTGAATTAAAAGTGTATAAAAACGCCTGGAATGTATCCAAATGCGGAGAAAGCACTGTTTGATTCACCAATTAAGTCAATATCGTCTAAAGGGACTGCCAAAAAAACATATCAATGCCTAAGTAAAGGGTTATGGTTTAAGCTTGTGGAGGAAACAGCCTATATAATGTTTTAAACATGAACACATTGAACGTTTTTTTTTAACGTACCTGGGTAGACCTGGGTTGGGAAATCTGTAGGCGATCTGAGATGTTAAATCGGCGTAAGAGTCTCGGAATCGGACATTATAATCGTCTTTCGGATTCTTGCGTGTAGTCTCCGTCTGAAATCATACCAAAACTAATTGGTTGATACATATAAGTTATTAACAGTATCGCTGTCGGTCCTCCGCGTTGGTCTATAACTAGTCTCGCACTTTCAACGACCTTTCATTGCTCTTGGTATTTTCCAAACTGGTACTGCACATTATCTTTAATAACAGCGTTCAGATACGAATTTGATTGTTCTATGGTAATAGACGAACGAGCTGCATTTGTATTATAACCCATTTAATCATATGGGAATTGCACGAGATGCTAAGAATTGAATAGCAAAACTAGAGGACCATAAAAAACCTTGGTAAGTATCATTTTTATGTTTGATATTGGATGTAAACAATTATGAAGAAAAAGGACAGTATTTCAGCCATATTACTGCGTTTTCGGGATTCACCAATACTAGCCTAAGGCTCTGAATTGTCTTGCTGAAGAATACCCCCAAAATACGGGAGGCAATGTCTTTGCGAGAACCCGATTCATCTGGGAACAGCCCCTTAACTCAATGGGCCTTGTAAGATCATTCAGTATTAACAGTCTGTGTGTAAGGTTTATATGAACACACCTGTTTTGTCTGCCTCCAGTTTCCGTCGGACATGGTAAGTGGGACGCCCGTTCGTGCGTCTGTACCTCCCGACATTCTCATCCATTCGTTCATCTTCCCATACGTGGTCCTGAAAACAATAAAAACACACTTAGTACATGGATAGGAGATTTGCATGATCCAAATCAAATGATTATGGGTAAAAGAAATCTAGTTTTCATCGTATTTCATCACAATTCAAAGAGTCGTTTGAAAACGTTTCCATGAAATGATCACACGGAATAATGAAGAAATGTCACCCAGTGCAGAATATGGACTTTTTAAAAAAAAAAAAAAAAAAAAATCTCCAACATAATCTATAGTTAAACCAATATTCTTGGTTAATATATTCAAACTTGCATTACACGAACAATATACCCGTTTAGGCGAAAGGAGCTATTGCATCAAATGGGCATTTCTCCTTTGTCAAAGGGGTTTAGATGTATACCGAGAACGACCTAAGTGGTCCGACGAAAGAATGGGTTTCAAAATGGCAGCAGAAAATGGGTATTCTACCTAAATGGTTAAACTGTATTTGTTTTAACATGTCGAAATGTGCCACGCTTTTATCATGTACTACACTATGGTTCTATGCTTCGAGCAGTGCATCCAAGATTGCGACCGAAATTTAAACTGTGATAACCTTGATAAACCATTATAATAATACATTTCTTGCTTATAAAAAAGGGGGAGGTATATAATGATATAATGAAAGCCTTTTTATCTTCTTTGTTCTATGGGACACGCGACAAATAATTTCTTTCCTTTTAATTAGTGAAAGGAGAAAGCATTGTGACTAAGGGAATGATGTCAATGGAGAAAAGGATTGTTCGTCTTTCGTTATAGTGTTAAACTTTTCATAAAAGACCTCTACCGGCGTTTGTCTTATCAAAAGACAAGTACCATAATTTGATCAATTTAACACCGATATGATAATAGTTAATGATGTAACTGGACACTGTCGTGGAAAAAAATGCTTTCAGAGTGATGATTTTTTTTTAATCAAATTTAACATCATTAGTTTGCCATGCTTGATATACATCTGGAGCGATCTGTTGTTGATCTTTATTACTTCAACACATTTGAAAACAAAACAAAACACAACCACAACAAACGAACTGTGGCGGCTGATGGAAAACGGAATGCCTAACACATTCAGTAAAAACGTATCTATGCATTATCAAAAAAGCAAAGACAACCCCTCTCTAATTAATTAACGAACGAAATCAATTTCACCTCATTTCTTTTGGGCGTGATGGCAAACATCGCTTCCTCAGCAATGGCAGCTTAACCGGAGAGCTCATTGCTAAAATGCCGGAGCTTAAAAGCCCCCGTTATTCCTTTGTCTCAAAACCGACCCAAATCCGCTCGTCTCCTTCCCCCTCGTTTTTAAATATAGAAAATGCTGTGTCGCCTGCTAACACATCATAGTGTTGTTTGTGATAAAGTAACGTCAAACGACGTTAACAACGTTGTGTCATTGCCATGACGAATAGATAGCGCTAACGTCATTACGTACGTCAAGTGCTTCATAGTGTATGCATTTCTTAAACTCTTACGTTCTTTGGGACGCATCGTGACAACATGAATAAAGCAGATTCTTAAGCCATGGCCTCCTTTTTGCCCTAGAATGCTTTCCAAATAGTTTCAGTATTAAAACGCACATATGTGTATATCAAACTGCTTCTTCCGTGATTATATATTGGCAAAACACAAACATAATTGCAAATAAAAAGCCTGTTAGGAAAGCACAAGAATTGAAGTACAAGAATATTTGGACGATATATATCTATAATGTGACAACTTAGTGAATATATAGACTGCAGTAAGAATCTTATGTCTTATGAAGGAGCTACCTATTTCTTTCTACCAAATTTTTACGACGAAATAGGTTTTGCATTCGCATTGGAAGAGAAGTTTTTGTTTAGCCAATACTCCATGACGTAGTGCCTCATTTCATCGCTTCTACTGCAGACGACTTTAAAAAAACCGCTGTGAAAAAGGAATACTTTTCTCCTGATGGGCAATATATCATTTGTCGCAATTGATACTACATGCACCTAGGGTTAGAAAGAACGTGTTTAGCTAGTTTTGTTGTATGGTGTTGCCATCAATTATGACCAGCCACAGAATGCCTTAAAATGTCCTACTTGAGGAATAGGATTACACTGAAGAACACATAGACGAAAGATCAGCCACGAAATGTTATAATGCCGATTTGTGACAGCCCTTTATGGAAGCATCGTAAATTATTCAAAAATGTACTTGAAACAAAAACCCTTTTTGTTCAACTTGAATCAAACAGACTAAAGCGACGTTTATGCTTGCGCCGCGGGACAACCAAATTAAATAATCAAGCACATTCTTGAACACATGGATAAAGAAACAACAACATTGATGCATTGTCATATTAGAACATTACATGATTTCAAAAAGACATTGTCAAATCCAATAACCAGATTCATTAACCCTTAGAATGCTGGGTAATTTTAAACATAGATTGTTGTGTCCTCTGGTTTCCAAAACCTTAAATATCTACTTAATTGTGTTGAGGAAAGATACCCAGAGTAGCAAACAGGTTATATCACAGGTCAGCCGCCAATTTACTTGGCGGCTGGCCTGGATCTAACCTATTTGCATAAGCATGAAGTGGGTTCCAGCAATATAAAGATTAAAGCACCATACCGATAGCTCTTGTTTTTAATCATGTAGTGGGATATTTTAAATAGCTCGTCGTCTATCGGCACTGTTTCCCAGAGCGACTCGTTTCCAAGGGGAAGATTCCACACCGAGTCCATGGGATGTTCCAATTGTTCGAATCGTTTCAGCACACGTTTACGGGATTGCTCGGGAACCTCTAGTGACCCGAGCCGAACACGTTTCTCCAAAACATTCGGTGTCACCCATTTCGGCATTGTGATTGGTTATATCAAGTTTTGGGCTAATAGCATGAAATGTAGATAAATGTATTGACAAGAATCGAACTTCAATGCATACGAATATTGTCTGTATATGAACTTCCTAAGTTCTTAGCTGTATCTTAACAAGTTTGCAATTAGCAAGACATCTCTGGCAAACGGAGATAATGTTTTCTGAATAGTCTGATTAAACCATCAAAACGGTATTAAATTGCTTAAAGCTGTCTGTTTTCTTGCCAATCATTTCAAAGTGCAATCCATATCATTTCTTCACTTATGCATTACATAATATTCACATTATCCACGTTTTAAGATCCAAGTTCATTCACATATATGTGTAAGTCTTCAGCAAATAGGCGTCATTTTTGTAGATATATCTGACTCAAAGACAAAAGTCATGCTTCTGTCTGTACTACGGTATCACTTATAGTCTTACAAATGACCCATTGAATCAATCGTAAAGACGATTTTACCGCGGCATTCACAAATCAACATTTCATTGTGAGGTAAAGTGTTAGTCTTGTTGAGTCGTCAGCTAGTCACAATGAGTGGTGCATGGTAACCATGCAAGATGGCGGAGGTCACACCATCGCTTTGTGCTCTAATTGAGTACTCAATATTGCATAGATTTACAGATAACATGGCTTTACAAGGGTTTGCCAATTAGACCATTTTTATGTCCTTCACATATAGTACCGTTCAAAGTATGTGCGTTTAAAAATGCTGACACCATTAGTTGCTCTGCATATACAAATGTTCTACTGTTGTACCATTATGTTGTATGATGCGTCGATGGTTTTAACCGTGGTTTGTAACATTCTAACAAGGAAGCATTCTTGTGATAATATATTTAATGTTTTAAATAAGAGTGAAGAAAAAGACAGAAACAACTTTGAAACAAATCATAAGCTTTAATGACATGAAGATTTTAATAGTTTTCAACATGCTTTTCGTACCAATACTTGCGAGTTTTGAGCGCATGATTTTGCATGATACATGTATCTTATTGCCTGTTATGCCTGTTGGTATATAATGCAACAAGAAAGCAATTTTTCTCCTGTCTGTGTTTTGCCTTTCTCTTAATTTTTTTCAACGTGCTTTTCGTACAAATACTAACAAACTTTGAGCGCAAACATTAGCATACATACATACAATTCAGCCGAGATAGACTTTTATTGACAGTTGATCCAACCACTTACTGAAGATTTCTAAAGAAATTTTTCGGAATGAAAAATGCCTGCTTTTTTCACAATAATTTGTCGTCCGTAGCATGCGAAACGAAATAAAAGAAGTAAAGGGTTAGGAAACTTATGCCTGTCTAAAGACAATAGTCTCCTAGATTGGTTTGTCTACCAGGCGGTCGGTATAAATATTGAATGAGGTGTGTACATTTCCCATTGTAAAATACTGTGGCTAAAACATGATATCTCTGTCATCAAAGACGACACTTTATCAATACCTTACCCCAGACTTCTTATATGAATGATACAAATCAAAAGGATCGGACAGACGATATGAACACTTCGGGAATGGGGCAGAAATCAAGGTGACAGATTGGACAAGGCTTTCTCATTAATCGCTGTCAAACCACAAAGCAGACGGTTTCATTGTTTTGAAGCAGAAATGGTGTTATCGTTGTTATTTGCAACATATGTTAATTCTAATATCATGTTTTGTGCAGGAGCAGTTTAACCATACAAACCATGAGCCTGTAGTACAGAATAATTTGTTTGGATGCAGATTAACTAGTCTGCTTCTGGCCCTAGGTCTTTCACAGGTTTTGACACCATGGGCTCGTTTTACTAAACAACTTACGGAAAATGTTTGCGTAAGTCATAATTGATAAACATGGATAGCATCTTCAATGAAAGTACAATGTTGCAATGTGACACTTCATTGGAAGCGTCTCGGAGAGACGAGTCCAATGATGTGTCACTTTGCAATAGTGCTTCGTCCAATATTGAAATAAGGGGAATTGTTGTTTTAGACTTATGCAAATCTTAAGCGTAAACTGTTTAGTAAAACGGTACCCATGAGTATACCACTTGAGCCAAAATCAGCCATTCGTTGAATTCATAAACGATTCTTTTAGACAAAGATGTTAAGTGCTACGCTGTTACTACCACCATTAAATGAAGCCGTTTCCCGCATTGTGTGTTGAGAGTAACGACCGACAACTATGTAGGTAATGTTGATCGATTACCCTGTCGCCTCTTGTACAGAATGATCAAGGCGCAGATATTCTTTTAAAGAACTGCGTCTGTTATGCATTTACAGTTTCGATCATCCGACTTATGGTGCCACCCTGAACGATTTCTTTAATTTGTGTATACTCATCCAAACAAAACACACGTATTCGATAGTAGACTACAACGCATAACAAGCAAACAACTTACAGAGGTGCCATGAAAGACAACATTATGAGGGAACGCACTTAAAAACTTCCTTAAAAAAAGCACACCCCTCCCCATCACCGAACAGTGCAATCAAACTAACGATACTCACGATTGAGTAGCATATGTTTAGACCAAAACATGATAGCGCCTTCTTTTAGATGGAAGAGATTCGACAGTTTGGTCTGATGGACCAGTGACGAATGACGTGCTGTTGACAAACGTGATGGATCATTGAATCATGATCCGTTATTTGAAACTCTTTATTTCGTCGGATTCCTACGGTCGTTCTCGGTATACATTGGTCGGTACCGGAACTATTTCGCTTTACAACAAACAGTTTTCCACAACGACCGATGTATGCCGGGAACAACCGAAGTAATCTGACACAATAAACAGTTTCAAAATGGCGGATTATGGGTATTCTACCTTAAACCAAAAACATAATATCTCCTTCTTTTGAGTGGAAAATAGTCGATACTTTGGTGTGGTGGAACAGTGATGAATATCGTGCTCTTGACAAACGGGATTGATCTTAGAATCTCTTATCTATATCTTAGATAGTTTAAGATAGAATACAGATAATTCGACTACAACCGACGTATGCTGTGAACAACGGAGTAATTCAACGATGTAATCAGTTTCTAAATGGCGGATTATGGGTATCCTATATCAAATCATTTTTTAAGTTTAATTTAGTTGTGAAATGAGCTTTCTGTTTTACAAAGTTATGAATCAGATACTTTCGCCTTCCAACAACAGATTATCATCAATTGGCTAATTAATTAACTCCCCAAAACGACTTTGAGAACGACCCTAGTCTTAAGTACGAAACATTCCCTCCTGAAAACGCAATTACACCTTGTTTATACCGAGCTGTGCAAACAAAACCCCACGATTCATTTATCCATTTGTGTGCATGAATGCTTGCTTTCACAAATAGGCTTGTTTATGCGCCTTTATCTTCATTAATCCATGTATTTCTGTTTGTTCGTCCACCGTTTAGACATTGCCTGTCCATTCACAGACATGTATCAAAAACCAAAACCTGTGCGTTAATGTTCGAAGCGAAATACATACCCATGATCAAATCGGAAAATCCTGTAACATAGAAATGGTAAGAGCTGAACAGTACTAAAATTACACATAATTGCAGATGCTAAATCACTTTCGTAAGTATTATGTTACTTTGATATCTTAACTGTTATATGGTCAGTCTTCCCCTATATCAAGGAGTGGCACCATCAGGATCCTGGTAAAATGGGTGTAATGCTGACTTAAATTCAACGCCGCTATAGAGATTTGCCACTCATTGTTCTCTAGCGTGCCATTTTAAACCCATCATGTGGCTTTTTTATTGAACCAAACCGTTGCATAGCTAAGCCAAAATATGATAATAACTGGAATCAAATGTTTCACTCCTGGTGAGGACAAATTCGTAATGCTTTCATTTGTAATTTACTTATTAACTCAGTGTGCATCTTTTCCCGGTTTTTAGTTGAATAACAGTATGTATTATTTGAAAAGGTTATCGTCATTTGTTTTGATTTAATAATTGGCCAGATCTCACTCACTGTAATGTATTGGCTCATTAATTCCCTTTTATTCTAATATGGAAAACCAGAGCTTCGTCAAGTCAGAGTGTGGTTGAAACTATGATATCATCAGATCGTATTGTCTTGTGGATAAATGAAATACGTAGAAAACAGCGTTAATCAACAATCAAACGAACAAAGGCGATAATAATCAAAATTTGAGAATTCCCTAACAGAACAAGAATCTCAGATATATATTGACAGGCACAGCCTTGTTAGATCCAAAGTTAAATCTTTGTGAAATATAACCGATTGGTTTGACTTAGATCAACATATTACCTCTGACCAGTTTTTACCGCGATAAAGACATTGTATTGTTTGTCATTACCGTTTACTGTTTTGGTACAGGACAAAGGCCGAAGCCTGTGACTCCTACGGCTTTACTGGATCCTCCAGTACTAGGCTAAGGTTCTGAAGTGACTTACCAAAGGCTACTACCACGAAACCAGAGATGTACCATGATATATATATAACAACAATCAAAACAACAGCCCTCTATTGACAGAGAAATTATTATTTGTCATCAGAATGTATCTTATAAATATCTATCCATGCAAAACAAACAGTAATTAACAAAAATGAGGACTTAAAAGTGTATAAATGTACCTCGAGTATTCCATTATCGTTGATATATAACAAATACAAATGTAGACACCAATTCAATAACCTAATGATCGAATAGATTCACTTTTCAATTCCAACTCAGTCAGTTACAATGGAGTTAATAGGCTGGATCAAAGTATCAATGGTTCGTTTTTAGTTTTGCCTTGCTCACTAATAACAAAAGGCTTATCCCGTTACTCCAAAATATACTCATGGCACTTCGCTCTTGACCGAATGCCTCAAAGTTTATTTTATGATAAAATGAAGCAAGTGGTTTGAAGCGCTCATTTGTTTTCTTTGTCACGATGATCGAAAAGGTATTTAAAACAAATACTTAATTTCGTTTTTGAATTTATGTCTTCAAATACTTTCGATTGTTATCACATCACCACATATTATTGCGTCTTGCAGCAGACGAATTGCAAAAAGCATTGAGGCAAAAGGAAAAAAATGCTTGTCACAAGCAATTTCTTCTTTTGCTTCAATGCTTTTTCAGTCTTTTCACATATGACAGCAGCAGAACTGAAAGATTTTTCGCAAGTTTACAAAGCTGTTCTTAAGTCGTCTGCTTCAAGAAGTAAAAATGTCGTCTGCAGATGGTAAAGAGGGAGAACACTTTCAATTTCGTGAAACGGGTTAGCCCTAACGACGCTTAGCTAAACAAGTAATTTAACAATAACGCGGAATACATCGAAAGCATACAAATTAGATACAGAAAATGAAATCTATCTCTGTCTCAAATTAATCATGAACCTAATACAATGTTTGACAGGGGAGTTTGAAATACCTGAATGGAAACGAATCAGTGTATACAAATGTGTCTATTTATCACTGAATGATTTATTCCTCGGTTCTTTAGAATATGGGCAAAGAGGGAGGGACGTTGGTTTATGAATTATCGGTAGAGCCTTAAATCATTTCGTAGGATTAAACCGGTTTGAATTATTGTTTATAACATGTATACTCGCTGTCGAGTCACGATAAAGTTTTTCTAGATCGATCTTCATGTATCTATATCATATAAAAATGATAATTCTTGATCAATATTCATAACATCATTTGATGATGCAGCTTTAAAGAAAGAGCTGACTGAACTGAAAATAATTATGAATAGCAAATACAAAGGAAACGATGTAAAAATTTCTTTAATTTCCTCCAGTATTGAATAGTATGCATATAATCGACTACAAAGGCATTAAATGACATACAGGAGGAATATAAATCAAATGAAACTAATTTATAAGGCATAATGAAATGGATTTAATCCTTAAAATGCTTGGTTATTTTCTAAAAATAGAGTTTTGTGCCGTCTGCCTTTCAAAACCTTAAACATCTGCCTAATTTCGATGAGGAAGGATACTCAGAGAAGCAAACAGGTCAGATCACAGGCCAGTCGCCAATCTACTTGGCGGTTGGCCTGGATCTAACCTGTTTGCATAAGCACGAAGTCGGTTGCAGCACTTCAACATTTAATCCTTTTGTCGAAATTGTTTCTAACGTTTTCCACAGTATAAGTGACAAAATAAGGTACAGTATAATGGAGTATGCAATTGAACGGTTGATTAATGAAAGTATTGACGGAATTATCTAGTTTTCCAGTGATCAATTGGAAAACACTTTCTAGTTATGCATTCTAAAGCAGACCTAACGAAAATCTTTCGATAACGGTATGAAAAATGTAGAATTAGCTTATCTTATACCCCTAGTGAATATATACATATCATTTTAGATATTTTGTGTTTTTAACAGTCTCCTCGTTAACTAGATCGCAAGTAAAAGACCTTTAATTCAATGAAAGGCTTTGCCATTACGGTCGAGGGGAGAAAGAAAATCGTATTAACACCTTTATCCTATCGAGCGTATTGAATTGTGATACAATGGTGGAAATAAAACGCGAAAACGACTTGTAAAAGCATATGTATAGAAATAGCTGGATTCCCATGCAATCCAATCCCGTTATCACCCCTACAGTCAGTGGGTCGATACATTTTAGATGATTTACAATGTAGGAAACTGTGACTGTTCCAAATTGAAAACACCTTAAACGGCGATAAACAACATTTTTATACTATGGGGTGAATCTCTGTGATAAAAGTATGAATTTCCCATTACGAACAATCTAATGATTTTCAAGAGTGGTTTCTGAAGACTGAAACCCGCAGATCTGTAAAACTTAGGTACATACTGGAGTAAGGGAAGATTGCAGGCAATAGATTAACCCATTATCGAACAAAAATGTCATTTGACAAGTGTGTTGCAGATGACTCTAAAAACATTTTGGGAAAACAAGAAGTTGATCTAACGAGAATTTTCTTCTTTTCCCACAATGTTTCTGCCCTATCAGACGATTATTTTCAGTTTCGTCACATTCTGAAATGTCGTCTGCAAACCTTTTCAATTTGAGACAGTCGAAAATCTGGCGTTTGGTAAAGGGTTAAGCCAATGTTGAAATAAAGTTATTTTTCTAGCATTATCGGTAGATGTGCTTTAGTGGTCGTCTTGTGAAAGCATTGTTTCGCGTTAAAAAAACAATGTTTTATGCTGTGCCAATATTTTCTTTAACTATTTGAAAACAGAGGAACTCACAAAACAATAACTAAATGGTATTTGAATCTAAATAGGTATTCCCTGGGGTCCCGAGCAGTACGTACATCAATTAGATTTGCGTATTTAAGTCAACTTATTTCTATTATCTGTCTCAATTGTATCATTTTATGCATGTGACATACATAAAATGTTAAAGATTATGTCTAAATACAGCAACCAAATACAGGACTATAGAAACACCACCACAAAAGTCATTTTGTTTGCAGATTAAACATTATTAGTTTCTAAAGAATTTTTAGCAAGTTTTCACTTGTGTTACGGCGATCCATGTAACCAAACCAGTAATACCAGTGTTTTCAACCCTTAGATTGCTGGGTTATATTCTAAAAATAGATTTTTGTGTTGTATGCTTTCCAAAACCTTAAATATCTGCTCAAATTTGATGAGGAAAGATACTCCTAATAGCAAACAAGTTAGATCACAGGCCAGCCGCCAATTTACTTGGCGGCCGGCCTGTGATCTAACCTGTTTGCATAAGCATGAAGTCGGTTCAAACACTATAAGGGTTAAACCTAAAATTTAGGTTTTCGAGTCGTTTTGCCGGTGTATCATGGTGATAAGCAATGTCTAGACTTCTTCCTTTAGTATGCTTAGGCAAGGTATCGTTCCTAAAATATTCATTGCAATTGAGTACTAATTAAGAATACCCAATTGTAAAAGCCTTCGAGACGAAGGGTTTAATACTTTCTATACATAAAGGGAAGTCTGAGATCGATTTATATGTACATGTATGTATATTATACACAGCCTGACATGTATGATCTTTAATTCATTGTAAGATTTTACAATTGGGCACAAAATATCGATATCCTCCATGAATGCGTTTTTCCAATATACTGTACATGTTAACACATCTGCCATATATATCTTATATCTTACAAAAATCAATGTGACACAACGAGGAGGAACAGATCGCTATAAAATACCCCTCAAGAAACCATTAAAATGTTTTAATGCTACCATGTAGAAAGGGTCATCAAACGTGACATCAGGATTCATAAACCTATAAAGTAATTAGGGAGTATGAATCATAATGTTAGCGTTTAATTCAATCAATCAACGCTATCAATTTTAGCTGCAGATGCATAATTTCTAGAATTTCTAGAAACCGAGATTCTCATGTAAACTATTCTTATTTATTCATGACTCTAACCAAAGACATTGATAACTTTGCCGAAGCTTATTAGCTCGGTTGGTAGAGTGTCAAGTATTTTTCATAAAAGAAACCCAGAAAGTCCATCATGTATTCTTATCTCACTAATGATCAATTATGTGTATATTGGGAAGCAGTATGCGACATCGAAAGAGACTTCTTCAATACTGGTGAGGAATTACCAGGAACATGGATAGGCCTATGCGTGCGGATCGCTTCGATATGACTGAAATACTAAAAAGTCATAAAACCCTAACATAAGAGAAGACAACAAACCAATAGAGTCGGTCCGGGTAATTCCGTACACATTTGGACCAGATCGACAACTGTGTCACTCGACATTAAACGGTGCCTATGGAAATGAATTCTTCGTGTAAATAGAAATTTACACTTCGGATTTAAACTTTTGAAAACGGCTCATTTGATTGGTTCTTCCATGAAAAAGCGGGAATAATGAGTATGGATGAGAGTGGCTAATTCCGTACATGTTGCGGGTAATTCCGTACATGTTGCGGGTAATTCCGTACATATTGCGGCTAATTCCGCACATGTTGCGTGTAATTCCGCACACGTTGCGGCTAATTCCGTACATGTTGCGGGTAATTCCGTACATGTTGCGGCTAATTCTGTACATGTTGTGGCTAATTCCGCACACGTTGCAGGTAATTCTGTACATGTTGCGGGTAATTCTGTACATGTTTCGGCTAATTCCGTACATGTTTCGACTAATTCCGTAAATGTTGCGACTAATTCCGTACATGTTGCGGGTAATTCCGTACATGTTGCGGCTAATTCCGTGCATGTTGCGGCTAATTCCGTACACATGCGTTTAAGTGCATCTTTTCTTTAATTGACATAACTACCAACCTGAATCAGTAAAGGTTTGTGTCAAGTGTAGCACGTATGCGTTTTTGAAGAAAAATCGCCCTCAAACAAGATACTGTATGGGGAAAATGGGACGCCATTTAAACATTTTAATCAAACAACTGATATTGCATGTGAGATATCGGATATAGAAAGATTAGATATTTGTCGCCCCTGAAGCTTGCACCATCTGCATTTTGAAAGCGTATGTAATGTACTCGCAACATTTCGGACATAGAGTCGCCAACCAAGTTCACAAATATTTCCGAATGTCATTCGGACACCTCTGCAAATATCGTTAGTGAATGGTTGTCCGAAAGATAGGGATTGTTAGTGAAGATAAAACAATACGTACCAAGGTCGTCGGGGCGGACCATTCTCCTCCCATAGATAAGCCGGTGTGAAAGTTCGGGCCATCTCGGTGAACAATGGATTATTAAAACACTATGTGTCAACTCTATCAACCACTGCTGAAATATGGATTGTTCGTAACACTGATTGTCTTTTAGAATAATCGCCGATGAATAATGGGTAGTTGGTGCACTAGGTCTGAGGTGTCAAATCAATCAGCAAACTATTAGTGAGTAATGGATACTTATACCACAAGATTTCCCCTTTATTATCCACTTGTAAAAATGGATGTTGTAAACAACATTAAAACATGACAGGTCTAATCAATCAACAGTTTGGGATTAAACAGATATGCCATGTGAAATCTTTGTTAAACGGAATTTAAAAAAAAAATCAGAATAAACTTTTTCAAAGATAAGAATATCCTTTTTTTTCTATATTCATTTTTTTTCTCGAAGAAATGTAGAAAAAGCACCGTGACAATAACAAAAACAGTCCGTCAATTTCTCTTGTTGTCACTCGGATACGGATCGAGCTGGCGCAGCAACGGTAAGTGTTATGCAGTTACAAGTTAACCCTTAGAATGCTCGGTAATTTTCAAAAAAAAAATGTGTCGTCTGCTTTCCAAAACCTTAAAAATCTACTTTTTCTTTTTTTTAGAAAAGACACTGAGAGTAGCAAACATTCTGATCACAGGCCAGCCGCCAATTTACTTGGCGACTGGCTTGGATCTAACCTGTTTGCATATGCATGAAGTCGGTTCCAGCACTTTAAGAGTTTAAGATAATTACATCATGTTGTGAAGATTTGAAAACCACGTAAATCCTATAAAAATATATCATACCTCGACCGGAGGAAAAAAATGTAAGACAAAATCGATCGAGAAAAAAAACAGCACCTGACAATAGCATATGAGGGAATAGACAAAGAGAAAATAGAAAACAAATTCAGTTGATAATGAACTGCCCCAACCTGGCACATATGTCCTGAATACACAACCCTTGTTTATTCTACAAGTTTACATTTCCAAAACGAAGCACGTACAACCAATATATTTCTTACAAGACTTCGAATCACGGGAATAAATGCACTCAATACTTTAAATCAATCGTATAGTTTTTTATGTTCTCACAGTTTAAAGACCTATTCAAATAAATCACAATCTGAACGGCGTATCAACATGCAAACACCGTGCTAAAACTAATAACCTAACCGAAGATAACGATCTTATTTCCATTGAACTCTTTTTTCTATTCGTCTGGTTATAAATGTTCACACTTATCCAAAATAAAGGCACATCTTTACATGGCAGACGACATCAGAAAACAGTGTGGTAAAGGGAACGAAACTGAAACTTATGTTTCACTTCGTAGAAAAAACATCAGAAACCATCGTGGCATAATCTTCTTTTTGCCACGACGGTTTCTTAAATTGCCCATTACGACAGTCCATTTCGTCGTGACGATTACAAGGCTGATTTAACGACGAACCCCAGCATAGTTATTGTTTGTGTTAATATGTCGTTACTTTATATTCTTATATACATGTAATTGTCAATCACTAAGATCCATACATAATGGTATGTAATCACAAACTTAAAGTTGTTATAATAGATGTTAGTATCACTTGCTTTTCCTTGAAAAGAAAAATATCCGAACACTTTCCCCTAGTTTACACACAATAAAAAGACCGTTCAGTAATCGATTTCACCACATTGCTAAGCAAAGACAAACACTTTTATTAAAACAAACCCAAAGACACTTCTATAGCGTAGAACAGCTATTTACAATATTTTTTTCAGTAAAATGACAAATGCGTCCTTCGGTATATGTATAAAGCGGTTTTTTTAATAGTCTGGGTCGGACCATACAAAAACGTACATACATTTGAAATTCGATTAAGCATACTTAAATTGAAACCAAATTATCAATTACTATAACCAATTAAGCATGCTCAAGAAAAATACGAACTCAGAGGCTTACGATTGGTCAATATTAGATTCCATTAAATATCGACAAAAGCAATTAGATATGTTGAGGTCTGGTCAAATATTCAAGGATGTTAACCCCATTTCTTTGAAGTGTTCTTGAACTTCATGAATAGGTTCAAGAACTGTTGTGTTCATTAGTGGCTTTTTATCGCCAATGAACATTTCGCCATGCACCGTGCCGTATATGTATAGACCAAACAAACCCCAGTCACTGTGTAGACGAATATTTATACAATTTTATAGATTATTGGTCTACCGCTTTAACACTTTATCAAACGCAAAATCTCCGACTGTCCCAAATTGAAAGAGTTTCCAGACGACATTTCAAACTGTGATGAAATTGGAAAAAAATCTTCTGACAGGGAAAGCATTGTGAGAAAATGAGAAATTGCTTATTAAGAGCAATTTCTCCTTTTCCCACAATGTTTCCAGAGTCGTCTGCAACAAACTGGTTAAATGTCGTTATTGTTTGGTAATGGGTTTACACTTTACCATCTATCAAATCTGGTTCTGTCCCTATAGTTCCTATAGCATTCAAGTATTCACAAGGATTAATATTTGTTTAAGTAGTATCCATCAAGAAACGCATAAACCATATTGTCATTATGCTTATGTTCTCTATAGCGTCTGGATTTTCAAATCGGGAAACTTCAACTTCTAAAGGCTAGATAGCATTATTCAGCCAAAGGGATTGCCTAGAGAATGAATGCATCTCTTTCAACAAGGTTTACCGATCTTTTTTGTCTTCAAGAATCTAGGGGTTCTCGCTTTATGGTTCATACCTTACAGAAACTATTGGTCATCAGAAATAATTATCAATATTTTGTTTACTCATACTCGTGAGATGGTAGATTTAAGAATGTTGGCCTCCTAGAAAAATGAAATGACTTTAGCATGTCTAGAATTACTTCACCTACATTTTGTCTAGGTCGGATAGATTTCCATTTTGACAAAACATGTACCAAGAAACTTCTTGAAATTGCTGCACATATTTTATTCGATTCAAGTGATGATATTTGTTTGAATGCGACCAATATGGATGGCCGGAACTATTCGGTACATAGCGAATAGTTCCGGCACTGACAGATGTTTACCGAAAACGGCCGAAGTGTTTCCGACGAAAGAAAGAGTTAAAGAATGGCAGATTATTGGTATTGTGCCTTATATAAAAGTCTCTCGTATGGTTATAATGGACACGGTTTAGTGTTCGCAATTGGTTGCAACGTGCCGTGACCTTATTTTTTCTTCAATTTCAAGGATCAAAATGGCGGCAATTATTTGCAACTTTCGTGTCGTGTTTTTGACAAATTTAATTAGCTATTTGCTTGCAAAGAATGTGTTTGTCAAGAAAGGTTGGCTGCTATGTACTTGGATAATTTAGCGAATTGACACGATAGCTGCAAATTATTTAATACTGTTTCTGAATGCACCAATGGTAAGATTAAAAAATGTACGAGTACTGTGACGCTACACGTGACGTAAAGCTGGCATCTGGATAGATAACAATTGGTAATCTCACCAACAAATATATGTTAAATGTGATTACGGATTTTTTTTCTCAAAGAGAATAACCTATTGAGTAATCTTCGGGAATGAATTAAAAAAAAACGTATCATCATCATCACCATGCTGATTATCATCACCATCAAAGACAGGTAACACGTAAGCAAGTAGTGTTGTTCAAAGGACGCTTATAGTTCATTCAAAGTGCTTAACTCTTTACCAAACGCCAAATTTTCGTCTGTCCCAAATTAAAAGAGTTTGCAGACCACATTTTAAAATGTGATGTAATTGGAAAATAATCCACTGATAGGGCTGAAAACATTGTGGGAAAAGGAGAAATTGCTCGTTAGGAGCAGTTTCTTCTTTGTCCACAATGTTATCCAGAGTTGTATGCAACAAAGTGGTTAAATGTCGTTATTTTTTGGTAATCGGTTAAATCAAGAAAGTCTTGTAAATCTCATTTCTGATTATTTTAATTTCACTTACCTTGGTCGAATTTGTTTGAGAAAGTCCTCGCTTGTTGACGGTGTAGGATACCCGCTATCAATCATTGGTAATAAAGTGGCCATGCTTGAAAACTACTAGTACAACAGAACAAACGCGAATGAAATCCCTCTGATATAGGTTTGATATACTAAATGCGCCTTTATATTCCAAACGAGCAGCGAGATTTCACTTCACCTTAACCCTTTACGAAACACCAAATGTTTGCCTGTTCCAAATTGAAAGAGTTTGCAGGCTACATTTCGAAATGGGATTAAATAGAAAAATAATACTCTGATAAGGCAGAAAACATTCTGGGAAAAGGATCAAATTGCTCCTTTTCCCACAATGTTTTCCAGCGTCTTCTGGTGCAAGCTGGTCAAATGTCGTTATTGTTTGGTAATGGGTTAAGCTGGGGTGTAAAGCAATGTACAATCCGTGATCCGTCTTAAGCTAATTAATAATCCCGCTAGTAAGCCGTTTTAAAAACTAACACAAATACAATGTATGTTCATTTGGCGGGTACATTTATTATTTGAAATGTGCCAAATAAAAATGGAGCCCAAGCATTTCAACGCTAAGGTATGTTTTGTAATTTGTGCAACCGCCAAAAATTACCGGCCAACACGAGTACCATACGTCAAATCAAGGTTTGTTAATTAATGAAAAATATTGCAACAAATACACTTTCGATTGTAATGAATGGTTCTGGTATATATAGTGTCATCGTATGTGTTTGAATTGATGGTCGCTTCGTATGTGTTTGAATTGATGGTCGCGTCAAACCAGATTTGTACGAATTTTCATAAATAAGGGACGGGCAGCAGAGAATCAATGTAGAATGTTTGGAATCCGCTAGATGCATTTAAATGGTGCAACGTTCATTCAACCTGTTTTATCTCGTGGTAGTTTGTGACTTATTAGAATTCCAAGCAACAGCAGACGACAAATTAATTTGCCAGAAATAACAATTTCTTTATGATACTGTGTGAGCACAAATGTGACGAATTGAGAAATTGCTCATAACTGAACCATTAAACGGACAAGAGCAGAACACGATTTAGAATTTACGAACAAGTAAATCAAATTCAGATTTCGCCATCCCTGAAGTCGTTTCTTAACCCTTATATTTCTTGAACCGACTTCATGCTTTTGCAAACAGGTTTGTTCGAGGCCAGCCACCAAGTAAATATCTGAGACGCTTCCAATGACACGCATATTGCACTATTGTACTATCGTCACAGGGGTATAGTGAATAGTGTATACGATGTAATGGTTAATGGATTTAAAATATAGATACATAGTGTACAGATAAGTGCGCTATTATCTAAACTGGAAGAACGTGTTGATACGAGTAGGCTAGAGTTATTTGTCAAAACTCCAAACTTGGATTAATATTCATAAATGTTCTTTGAGTCTAATTTGGAATCTGTTCAAAAGTAATGCTTTTCTGCATAACTAACATCAACCCTTTCCCCTTTAATGGAAATTGTGACGGCTTTGGATTGGAAAAAACATTGGACGACAACACCAACAAGAAAAAAAGAACCAAGAAAACAATCTTGTTATTGGGTAGAATACATTGTGACAAAAGATGGAGTGCTCAATATGATTTATCATTTGTCACAGTGTTTTCTAGATACTTTGTGTCGTAGGACCTGCGCAAGCGCGCGGATGTGTGTTACTTTTTTGTGTGCATTTGACGTGCTCACACATACCATGGTACGTTAATATGATAAGCAACTTTTATTTCGTATTGTATAAAACTGTCTTAACATCTAAACATTTACGTTCATGAATCACGAAGGTTAGCTTTCCGCCTACATAAATCTAAGAATCAAGATAATAAAAATAGCCAAACCCTCTGTTCATGTAGTGATTTTGGTATTTTCCCAGTTGTAGACTGATAGTGCGACGAGGAAAGACTACGACTACCACCTTTGAACATATAGGCCCAAAGCGGGCTGCTAGAAAAGAGAGTTCAAGCACACACCCTGTTTTCACGATGTTTCTACCCAATATCAAAAATGCTATACATTCTTTTCCATTTAATTTTATTATCTGCTGGTGCATTCACCCTGGACAACCCAATCTTTCCCTTATGGAGGTATGAGTAAAAGACAATATAGGCACCACAATTCTATTGACTGAAAAAGCCAGACGAAAAAACTGGAAAGTGAATACATGTTTTATTACGCCGTAAACACATACAGTAAACACAGACTCTGATAACAAACGTAAATATTATTTTGTCCTCAATCTACATATGTGTACATTGATGTCTCGTTAATCCGAACACGTCCGTTCCCAACAAAATTTCCGGATGACCGAATCATCCGGACTAATGAAACAGACCATGTCCTCATACACATTATGACATAAACAGTCTGAAGCACGTGTATACTTATAACCCTGTAGCACACGCCGAATTATCGACCGTCCCAAATTGAAAGAGTTTGCATTTCAAAACGTGATGAAATTCAATTGCTCGTCACGAGCAATTTCTCCTTTACCCACAATGTTTTCAAAAGTCGCCTGCAACAAACTGGTCAAATAATTCCGTTCCCTTACAATTTCGTTCGGATTGCGAGACATCCGGATAATCGGGGTCCGGATAAACGAGGCTTCACTGTACTTATAAAGACCCACAAATCCAAGAGAGACAATCCCTACTGCATTATGAATTCATAAACTATAAGTTAAATTCCCATATATGATATATGCTATATAGAATAGAACAATGTTGATCTAACACATTACATAGTTACATAGATACATGTGTAATACTGGTGTGAGACAAGGGGACATAACCAGCCCTATACTATTTAATATGTTTATGCAAGAGTTGTCTAACTTTATTCGTGAAAATTGTCGTGGTATATTTGGTTCTTCAGAAATAGACCCAATTCCTTGTTTGCTTTATGCCGATGATGTTGCTTACTGTGCAGACACTGTTAACAATTTACAACAGCAACTAAATAAATTATTTGTTTTTTGTCAAGATAATAGTTTAAATATCAATATGAAGAAAACAGAAATAATTGTTTTTAGAGATGGTGCTCCTTTGAGAGCATATGAGCGTTGGCACTTTAACGGCAAAATTATCAGCACAGCGTCATTTTACAAGTATATTGGAATTCTGTTAATACCTAAATTAGTATGGACAGCTGCCAAAAAGAAACTAGTGTGCCAAGCCAAAAAAGCCATTTTTTCAATAAAAAAGTATCAATAAATTTTGGCTATTTTTCATAAAATCAGTATTTCAAACTGTTTGATACTATGGTTACCCCTTATCTTACTTTCGGGTCTGAAATTTGGGGTATAGAATATTCTGAAATTATCGAAAGCGTTCATTTAAAGTACTGTCGTTCGTTATTAGGTGTAAATAACTCTGTCAATAATAGTATTGTTTTAAGTGAATATGGAAGAAAACCTATGTATGTTATTTCCAACACAAATGTGATTAAATATTGGTGTAAACTGTTACGAATGTCCAACAACCGTAATCATAAACAATGTTATAATATGCTTACTGCCATGATGCAATTGGTAGGATTAACTGGGCTTCCCGTGTAAAAAATCTTCTTAGTTTGCATGGTTTTGCATACGCATGGTTTTACCAAGATATTGGCAATATTGACAATTTGATTGTACAATTCAAAACAAGAATATCAGACTGTTCAATACAAACATTGCAAAACATGATAAATACTTCCTCAAAAAGTGATCTTTACCGGCATATTTGTTCTTTGATAGATCCGGAGAAAAATCTATGTATAGATATTTCTCCGCATCTAAGGAAGGCCTTCGCAAGATTTTGGAGTTCATGTCACAAATTTGATATTGAATTGGGTAGACACTTCAACATTGACAAAGAAAATAGGACATGTTATTTCTGTTTTTTTGCACAACGGATCCTTAATTGTCGAAACTGAGTATCATGCTTTCTTCCACTGTGCCAGGTACAGTCTAGAAAGACAAAATCTTCTATATACTTGGTATAGTGGAGGAAATGACATCCAGCATTTCTATAGTCTTATGTTAAATACCAATGCTGTCATTATTCGTAAGATTGCAAAATTTGTATCTGTTGTCTTGCATATAAAAGACATTTCACTACAATCTGCATAAAAGTAAAATGTTTTATACTTCAATGTGTTTTAAATATCAACATGTTTAACAATATTTTCTATCATTTATTTTGTTTAGGGACATAACTATTTGTTTATATATTTGTATTCATTCCAGTGGCCTTTATTTACAGCAATAAACTTTTGAACTTTGAATTTAATATTTTTTTGTACAAAAAACATATATTGTGTTTTCTAAGGAAGGTTTTGATTTAAATGAATATGGGATTGATAAAAATAAGATAGCTATGTTTGAATATGAACAGGTAAAATAGTTTGATAAGCCTGCAATGCTGGTTTGCTTATTGTATTTTGCAAAATAAGTTAATAAGGTCCATCATACACATATTTGTTATATAACACTTCGTTCATTGGTTCTCATATCTCAATGAGTAGTTTAAGAATAAAGACGATTTTTTAAGAGAACTAACCACATTTACGGAGGAGTTGTCTTAAAGAAGAATACCTGCAATCCGCCATTTGGAAATTTATTCTTTCGTTGGAGTACTTCGGTCGTTGTCGGTATACATCGATTGGGGCCGGAACTATTCGGTTAAATGCGAATAGTTCCGGCCCCAACCGGAGTATACCGACGACGACCGAAGTATTCTGACTTGAGATTGACTTTCAAAATGACCGATCATGACTATTCTACCTTAATGAGAAAGAGATGTAGTCTCACATATGTTCGAATTGTGTTTCCCCATCATGTTCAAGGGGAAATGCCTTTGTTTTGACTAAAATTGTAACGCAAAATGCACTCCTAAGTTTTTTTAAAACGAAAATTATATCTTTTCATATCTACTCGTATAAGTGTTGACAAATTAAAACAATTTCCCACTTTTAACCATCAACTGAAAAAGCGATGTTTCAAATATAATTTCACAATTTTTCTCAAGATGAAATATTCAGTTACGAGTAAGTGTTCATCCTTTTGTATCAATGATTCGAGCGAACATCGATTTATATTCTTATTCAATATTTTTATAATTTCATTTCATCATATTAATGATTTAAAATTATTTTGAATATAAACAGTGTTAAACACAGGTCAACATTCGGAAAAGTTGGCCGAGTCAAGTTAAAAGAAATCTTTACCGAGGAGTGTGTTAGGTAAGTTTTTATCTCATTTAGCATATCTATGACGAGGGTTCACTGCAAGACTATACAGTCAAACTTGTGTTAAGAGGCCAGGCTATGGAACTGAGAAAAATGGCTGTTTAAGACAGGTTGCGGCTTAACACAAATTGATGTACACTATAAATCTAATAATGGGACTTTCTGTAGTGGTTGTTTAAGGCAGGTTGGCTGCATAAAAGGGTGGTTGCTTAACACAAGTTAGACTGTAGTAAGTTCTTCACAAACATGAAGCACTTACTATAGTCTTACATTGAACACGGTTTGCCAAAAATAGTAATATTTTTAGGGTGAAGGTCATTTTGAAACGAGGCTTGCGAGTAAACAAACCGATTCCGACGTACTACACAGTACCAAAATGATCTGTGTCTCCTAGATACAGCATTCGGACACCTTTTGGTGCCGAGATTTCAATGAATTTTGATGTCCTGTCTCAAGAGGGTTTCAAGTATAAGCATTTGGCAGCGCTTTATATATTTTTATCTGTTTGAATACTAACCCATTACCCCATTATACCACACGTTACCGCTCCTCTCACAAATGACTTTGAAAACCACAGCGGCAAAATGCAGAATAACTCCATTTGTTACAATGGTTAACCAGAGGGAAAATGTTGCTTCTTAAATGTTAATTGGTCTTGCATATGAAGTTAGATAATTCACAAATCTCCATATGGGACAATGGTTAATCAAAGATAGTAGAATTATTTTTGTACAGAATTGAAGGAATAAAACAGTTTCAGTGGCAGATTTACAAAAAAGTTTTGTTCATGTTGATGATACATTGTACATAAGCAGATGACCTTAGAAATGATTTTTGAGAATTGAGAAAACGCTCATAAAGATTCTATCAAATACCACAAACAAGTCGTATTTTCATATTTTTTTTTATTATTTTCAGTAATTACTAGTTAGATCTGTCCGAAATCTAATTAGCAGGAACGAGTTTATGAAAGTTGTGACCTTTTTCCGATTTTTTCTTTATTGCTCTTTGGTCCCATACGTATTTAGTCCTTATTACATAGGCTATTTCCAGTTCACCATTCACCAGTTCACCATATTTGTTTTACATCGATTGTGAAGGAAGCTTAAAGCTTGTTCAATTCCACTCTCGATGACTTCTTCCTAGACACTAAACCAGTAATCGCGCAGGTTTTGTGGGTTAGTGCCGGAATTTTCACCTCGCCGTATGGGGATTCGAACCCGGGACCCTCGGTACAATAGCCCGACGCTCTACTGCACCAATGTCGCCCACATTTCGAATTAAAAAGGACAGAACAAACTAATATGGGGAATACACCTGATTGGAACTGTCTTTTGATGATTCTGAAAGGCCTCAATTGCCTTTTATAAGTCATTTAGCTGGACAAAATGAGCAACCTACTCATCATCTATATTGAATCATTTATTTGCCTGTGTCATGCCATAAGGCTCTTAATAATCCAGAAGCATGTGTAGGTAATTGGTTTGTCAGAAGCACTTCCATTGAATATATATGATAGCAGAAAGCTTCTGAGTTTGGAGCAAATGCTTTAAAAAATCGGCAATGATGTGATGTTTGTAAACAAACCAGGCTGGTGCTTGGATGAAGGCGAACTTTCGGGTTCCATTTGAAAAGTCCAGAAAATTTAATTGTTGCCTAAGCGATTGGTAGTTTTATATACTAGTAGAATTTTATTAAAATTTCGTACATTATGAATCTACCTGCAGGATTCTTTATGAACAAACAAATGTAAAGCCACATGAGAGTCAGTGGAAATTCTTTCTTTGTAAGAACAAAGTTTGATGAAACAAAGGGACTGTGTGGTAAACTATAATTCGGTGAACATGTTTTAAGAAGTAAGAAGCTCTTTTTGGCTAAATGTGGCCCTAAATGCACGACCCGTCGTCTTATAAATATCAGTAGTGAAAACTACGACGTGTCACGGTACAATAATTAATGCAGCATGTACAACGTTATTTTGGATGAAAGATAAGGAAAAAGATCTGTTTTATGATAGAATAAGTATCAAATTTTATAACTGTCCATTTCATTTCTTTATTTTATGGCGTGTTATAGAAGAAATCTTTCGTAGAACAAACCCTTTACGCAATACAATTACAGTGAGCGTTTGTCACGTGACTATTTGTTTACTCGCAAAACAAGATGGCTGCGAAACCGTGTTTGTGTGTATTGCTGAGTGCGATAACCGTACTTTATAAAAAGGAACATTAAAAATTGGAATGCTGGATAATCAGTTCTAAAAACTGATTTTGTGTCGTCTGCTTCACAAAAACTTGAATATCTGCTTAGTTTTGATCAAGAAACATTTTCAGAGGATCATACAGGTCAGATCCAGGCCGGCCGCCAAGTAAATTTGGGGCTGGCCTGGATCTAACCTGTTTGCAAATACATGACGTTGGTTCCAGCACTATAATGGTTAAGAGTTTAAGTATATGAACGAAGTCGTTGTTTTTCGAGAAATCGTGCCCACATTCTCAAACTGTCGCCCATGTCGATACTGAAAAACTCAAACTTCTATTCCCGGGGTCCGTTTTACTAAACAAGTTACGGAAAATATTTGCGTAAGTCATAACTGATACACATGGATAGTATCTTCAATGAAAGTACAATATTGCAATGTGACACGTCATTGGAAGCGTCTCGGAGAGACGATTCCAATGATGTGTTACTTTGCAATATTGCTGCACCCAATATTAAAATAAGAGGAAATGTTGTTTTAGACTTACGCAAATCTTAAGCTTAAACTGTTTAGTAAAACGGTACCCCGTTTATTTATGACACGTGTAACCTCGCACCCTATTGTCAAAATCGCGATCATAATATATTCAAATCAAAACCTAGTATACCCCATTACCAAACAATCACGGCATTTGACAAGTTCGTTGCAGACGACTCTGGAAAACGTTGTGGGAAAAGGAGGAATTGCTCTTAACGAGCAATTTCTCCTTTTCCAACAATGTTTTCTGCCCTACCAGAAGATTATTTTTCAATTTTATCACATTTTAAAATGTCGTCTGCAAGCTCTTTCAATTTTGGGACAGTCGAATTTGGTGGTTGGTAAAGGGATAAAGAAGCATTCCTTGATTTTTAAACCAACTCATAATATTTTCGAACTAACACCTGAAATAAATTGATTCTATTCGAAGTTGTAAGTGACCAATGAAAACATCCACGTTATGTTTGTATGTATCCTTCACATTTCTCTCCGGTTTAATATGATTACAGTTAAACCCTTAGAGTGCTGGGACATTTCCTTAAAACATATTCTTGTGTCGTCTGTATTCCAAAAACCTTAACTATCTGCTTATTTTTGATGTGGAAAGATACTCAGGGTAGCAAACAGGTTAGATCACAGGCCAGCCACCAATTTACTTGGCGGCTAGCCTGGATCCATCCTGTTTGCGTAAGCATGAAGTCGGTTCCAGCACTATACGGGTAAATGATAAATTAAACCAGGATGTCACATAACGACATTGCTCGTTACAATCATTGATTCATGTGATGAGAAAATTGATCTGATCGCTGTTTACGTGAAATTGTCAAGGTGAACTTACATAGTTCCATACCTTTATAATCCCCATGATGTTTCTTTTAATCAATCAAGGCATATTAAATGTTATTGAAGTAGTAGGAAACGGCTACATCATAAGAAACAAGAAACGTGTCATAGTTTCCGATTCTTGAAAAGGAATGATTCATAGATTGAAGTTTTAATATTTTTTCTACAAATAACTAACTATACTTCATTGCATGATAAACACTACATGTTATATGGCAAATATAAAAATGTACATGGCAAAAATAAACCTGGATCAACAGAAGAGCTGATGATGTTATAGAGCTAAGGAAAATACATATAAATTAAGTACAGAAGGGTTCAATTCCTCAGGTGACATGCGTAATAAATAAATTTAGATACGTTTTTCATAGTTTTACTATTAGCAGACGACATAAGACGTGTAAAATTTGTATATACTTGATCATGTATAATGATACTTTTTAATACATTTTGTTCTTAGAGAAGAATATCTTGGGCAAATTAGTAAAAAATGATATTCGTTCTCTACTTGTCCAATATTACATTGTTTACATATTCTTCCTTTTTCGACTGTCGCAAATTGACAGAGTTTGCAGACGACATTTCAAAATGTGATGAAATGGAAAATAATCTTCTGATATGGCAGAAAACATTGTGCGAAAAGGAAAATTTGCTCGTTACGAGCAATTTCTCCTTTTCCCACAATGTTTTCTAAAGTCGTCTGCAACAAAGTGGTCAAATGTCGTTATTGTTTGGGAAAGGGTTAAACGCTTATTTAGTAAACAGTGATCATTTACATCAATATTGCGAACGTATCCTAAAGTATTAACTCTTGTAGTGCTTGAGCCGACTTTAGGCTCATACAAATAGGTTAGATCACAGGTCAGCCGCCAATTTACTTTGCAGCTGGCCTGGAACTTACTTGTTTGCATTTGCATGAAATCGGTTTTAGCGCTATAAAGATTAAGTAGTCATACTTTCGTGTTTTGTTACATCGTGAAATGGTTTTTGAATCGAATAAAACCATAAAAGGATTCATGAATAACATCATACAGATTTTCAACCGTTAGCAGTCTAAGGGTGAACAAAAAAAAACATAACCACGTACCTCAAATAAGTTTTGACTGTCGATCGCTTCTGAATGCTAGATTTAGGGATTCGCGTTTTTCGAGTTTCGGCGCCAAGACGGTCTAGTACCTGTTACTTTGCGTATCTATCTGGCTGTATTTGTGACTTTTAGGGGGGTGAATGGTAATCAATTTGTTTGTGAGTCGCTAAAAGAATATTTTGCTACATAAATTGTAATCATTAGTATTTCAAACGTCAACCACAGATGATGAAAGGAGTTGGAATAATTTGCGTAACGTTGGTGGTGATTTGGTCCGGAATCCCAGGTAAGACGGTTTACACCATTAGAATGCTGGGTAATTAAAAAAAAGACTTTTGTGTCTTCTTCTGTCCAAAACCATAATCATCTGCTTAATTTTGACGAGAACATATACCCAGAGTAGCAAACAGGTAAGATCACAGGTCAGCCGCCTATTTACCGGGACGAAAGCGCTATTTTGCAACATTACCGAATCGACAACCCCGATTACCGAAACCATACGATGTCAGTCGCTATGATTTATTAATATTTGTCACACAAAGGTTTTTCTAACTTGAGTAGTAAACAATAATAAAGACGTTATTTAACGTTTACTTATGATAACATTTCTAAAGCATATGCAACATCCTACAACCAGTCTAATCATTAAAGTGCTGGAACCGACTTTATGCCATGCAAACAGGTTAGATCCAGGCCAGCCGCGAAATGAATTGGCGGTTGTCCTGTGATCTTACCTGTTTGTTACTCTGAACATCTCTCCTCATCAAAATCAAGCGGATATATAAGGTTTTGGAATGCAGACGACAAAAAACTATTTTAAGAAAATTACCCTGCATTCTAAGTGTTAATGGAGGTATCTGTTCGTTATCGATGGATGAAGACACTAGGCTCAAATGCCCACATGTACTGGTTAGATGAATGGCGTTTCGTTAGTGATATAGGTGAATATATTCCTTAGACACCAAAGAGTTAGTGAGTTAGACAACAAAGAGTTAGTGAGTTAGAATACATCCGGGGGGGGAGGATAAGACACTGTTAAGCTCAACATAGAATCGTAAATATAATTCTACTTGGCCGATGAGGTCAGCTATGTAAGTTTTAGGAAATCGAACCACCTGCAAGCTGTAGCCAGGTCTACGCAAGAAAACGGTCTAATAATTCTATGAGCTATGACTAATTCCTCTGCAATATTACAAAAGTTACAGTTACAGAAATCTGCTGTAATATCGGAAATATACATGTATATATATATTTGGAAAACTCTTCATAACATTAGAATTTCGCATATCTTATCATTATTTCTAAGCTGATGCAGCGGGTTTACCAAAGGTGATAACACGACCAGAGAGGGATTTATCATCACTGATGGGTAGAATTGGCCATCGTTTTCACACAGACTTTCCTCTTCAAACGGACGGGGAATCTGGTGGATTTGAGAGGAAGAAACATGCAGACATAACTCCACAAGGCGGAAACAGACATGGTATATCAAGGCAAAAAGGAAGCAAAGGCGACGTGACATTAATTATCTCTCAAAGAGCAGGCGTAAACACAAAGGATGAACATAGCAGCAGAAATGCGTCTCAAAGAAAAACACGAATAAACATGATTGACCATTCAAGTAGACCAGCAAATGGACGTCATACGGAGTCGCGGGTGGGGAATGTACTTTTACAGCAACTTTGCAGGAGGAACCCTGGTCCCATGACGTCACTTTGTCGAGGAATTAATTTACGAAGTGGTCTTAAAAAGGGATGGGGAAACCCAGCCCTGCCCCCGTCCCCTGTCGTACTCTAATCATTTCTGTATTTATCAAAACCTCACTGTCGCGTATCATACTGCAGGGATGTTCAAAAGCCATGTGACCAAAGGATAGGGTTCTCCTTAAAAGCAATACATCACTTTGTCCAAATGTTTTTTTCCTAAATGCTCCAGGGAAAATATATCTGATCACGTTATTTTATTGACGTTTGTAATGTTCCTTTCAATTTGAACCAATCACAATCCGACTTTATATAAGTGAAGACTTGAAATAACTGTTGATCTAAAAATGAAATTTATATGAATTTAAGTTACATGGTGCAAAAGGTGACGTGAAAAGGGTGCCGTGAAAACTAAGTGATTCACGGTCACTTGACACGTGATCTCCCTCATTTGCATATGGTCAAGCGAAGCATGAGCTGGCCCATCGGAATTAAAATCTATGTAGTAAAACGATACTGTTTGGTCCATCTAATGTTTCCCGTTACAAATCATCGTTGGATGCTTACTTAATTCGAAGAAATCGTAGGTATTACTTGGAACTACATTGTATTTCCACTCTACCATACGCAGAGAACGCCATGTGATGCCATATCTTGCTTTTGACGTCACACATGACATCACGATTTGTCTCGTGACTACTATCTCCCTACTCAATCGCGAAAATGTTTTCTCTGTTTTATCGTTAAAATGTGGTATTCGAAAGGTTTATAACGGGATAAACAGAATAATAGGTTAGTGCCGTTAATGGGTTAAGTTTTTCGGGCAATGCGTAGGAATTTATTGGATGAGCCGAAGGTACAAAAGCATGGAGAAAAGCAATCTTGCAAAGTAACACGTCATTGGAAGCGTCTCTCCATTTTTGTTTATCATCTTAGATTTACGCGAATATTCTCCGAAGTCGTTTAGTAAAACGGCGCCCTTGTGGTTTTTGTGAAGCAATCAGGAGTCGAACCCATTCGGAACACCTCGGCCATTTCTTGAAATAGTATCGGAGGTATTGGAGAGCCATTTTGAAAGTAGTCCGGCAACACGGTGGCGAAGAAGGGCATGCTCGTTTGTAATTGTATCTACTCGGCAATCCCCGGCACAAGCCGGGGATTGCCGAGTAGACACGATTGTGAAAATTTGATACACATATGTTTTGATATGATGATCTTTAATAAAATTGGTAAAAAAAAAACCATGTGTATGTATATACATAAATATTTAGTCCCTGTGTGTAATGTTGTTATCAAGTGTGTTATCCGGCGGAAAACAGTAGAATTGCCCAAGGATTTCTGGTGTATGTATGAACTACCGAGGAATATCTACACGCTTTTGTGCCGGAGATTGCCGAGTAGATACGATTGGAGTCGGACCACCATTATCCATTGGCAACGGAACGCGTCTGTGTGGTAAATAAAAGTGATCGTCTCGCTATGCGAAACATGCGTGTTCACTGAGTTTCGTCTGACAGGGGTTTCTTTTCTTTATTGATTCAAACATTCATACCATTTAGGTAGTATGTTGTTGCATTTTCAGACCAATTAAGACATATATTCTGTTGGTTGATACATATAAGCCGTAAATGCGGAATTGATAGGATCAAAGCAAAATATAAACGGAAAATTCTATCAGATATTTTATTTTACCTCCACATACACACTAGTTTTGAGAATATCACTTTAAAAATAAAAGAGAAAAAAGAAATATTTCTGTTGCTCCTGACGTACGTGGAAAATGTTTTGTAGTACATGTATTTAAAACGCAGTATAGTCCAAAAGGTGTCCGATTATTTTTTGAAAGCGTCAGTAAAGTGAGGTAGTAAATGTGCAGAATAATTCCGAACCATACACGTATGTTGTTTCGTATGTTGTTTGAAAAAGTTCTCTATCAAACATCGATAAGAACTTAAGAAGTTTTTTTCTTTTTTCGATACATCATTTTAGTAGGTTTCCATTCAAAATTCGATTAAACCGTACTCAGTTAAAGCTCATTTTATAATTCAGCGACAGTATAAAACGGTTTAATCTTATTGGTGTGATGTATATATAAAATTTAAAAATAAAAGTTAAATGCTTTCACAGCATTTACACCACTATCCATTCGTTTTTGCTTTTTTGCAGCATTTGGGGGTTGTTTTACTCTTTTTCTTACAACACGTACATTTTTTGCAGCACTTGCATTTGATGTTTTCGTCATAAATTTAATTGCAACAATGAATACGTTCATTTTTACCTAAATTACAACACTTACACGAAGCTGGACGTTTGGTCGGAGTTGGCTTTTGTGTGGTCTTGGTTGGTTCTTGTGTGGTCGTAGTTGGTTCTTGTGTGGTCGTAGTTGGTTCTTGTGTGGTCGTAGTTGGTTCTTGTGTGGTCGTAGTTGGCTCTTGTGTGGTCGTAGTTGGTTCTTGTGTGGTCGTAGTTGGTTCTTGCGTGGTCGTAGTTGGTTCTTGTGTGGTCGTAGTTGGTTCTTGTGTGGTCGTAGTTGGTTCTTGTGTGATCGTAGTTGGCTCTTGTGTGGTCGTAGTTGGTTCTTGTGTGGTCGTAGTTGGTTCTTGTGTGGTCGTAGTTGGCTCTTGTGTGGTCGAGGTGGGCTCTTCTGTACTTGTAGATGGTGCGGGACTACTTGCCAATGACGAAACTGGACATATATCGAATTCTGGTTTACAATAACCTTTATAACACCTCCCCCCGTTCCCACACGGTGTACCTGTCCACACAAATAGCAGACTTGTGGAGCAAGAAGCTCCCGTCACCCTTCTACACCTGACTTGGTAACACGCAGCATCGGTTGCTGTATCGCAGGCAGAAGCTGTACGAAAACCCGTTTTCACCTGACATTGGTGGTCAAGTGACATATCAGTTGCCCCCAACCAGCCACTACAGAACGCAGATCGGAATAAGGCGTCGGTGAACGCATTTTGGTTCGTACAATCAGGATAAGTGACGACACCTGTCGAGAATCACAGTGCCCCTGTATGCAGCACCAATAAGTCTGTTAGTGATTTCTTCAACATACAAATCTAAACCTGTCAGGGCCATTGCGTGATCATACTGGACACCATTGAGATCGCCTTTTGAAAATTTATCGAAATCAATCAAACCATCGTTGATGTCTAAATAGTCTGTATCAGAAATCGTGTTGTTATGTGACCAAGGGAAGTTTTTCCCTTTACCTGGGTGCCTGAATACCGCTGGGTAAATCACAATATCCAGTTTACCACCGGCGGCAGCGTCGTTCTCCTGGTTTCTGGCATAAAACGGTAACATAAAGGCCTCGTCGGCAAAGAACGCCACTTCGATTGCTCTAAACCCCGCCTCTGGTAAAATGGAACGTCGTCGTCTGTTGGTGCTGTGGGTACTGGCAGTAGTTTGGTCTGGGAGCGACACATTGGACATGTGTATCACTTGACCATAGTCATCGAAGGAGATAAGGACTCCGTCAGTGAACGCGTCTGAAGTCTCGCAGTTTGCTTCAGTGGAATCTGGTCTCAGGAAACAACTCTCGGTGCTTCGTTCAAGGATACCCGCTATCTCACTCACATTCAGGTGTTCCATCACCTGTTTGTTTGAATTTACAGGCAAACGATTCGCCGGTGGTTTCTTCTATATAAAACCCGTACTTATGTTGACTTGTCGTGTCTTCAGAAGGCATGTGCATAAACGGGTTGAGAATAAGGGTTAGGTTTCTACTGTCTTCTCCGTCAATGTGCAGTACATATTTGAGAACTTCAGGAACTATGGTTTCCCCTTCTTTGCTCACATGTGGTGCATTGTCTTGGTTGTTCTCCATAGAAAATGTTTTATTATTCCCTAAAAGAAAGAAAAACGGAGTGAATAAAGAGTAATTATAAGTAAACAAGGAATTGGTCAGATAGTTGTTTCTTTTTATCGGAATACATATTTATATTTTGTAACACTGACTATAGTAATAACGACCAAACTCGAGTCAGAAAACTTACAAAGGATCTGACGAAAGCCGAAGGTGTTGTGAAAGTGGTACAAAGGGAAATGGTCCATACAATGTGATATGATAGAGGTTAAAATGTACCCAGAGAGACCGACAGCTTTTCGACGCCTTTGTTGGGTCGATTTTGGGATTCTCGTCAGAAATATGGGGGTTTTCTAAGTCAAAACCATTTGAACGAATACACTTGAATTTCTGCAAGAGAATCTTAAAAGTAAGGTCTAGTACAAGTTCTACTAATGTTTACTGTGATCTTGCTCGCTTCCTGCTTCCTTAATGATAATTATTATTTCAAGAAGCCTTCGGTACACAAATTTAACTCTCTGATGTCTTCAAATGACTCCATTGTTCTGATAAATTTATCAAAATTCATTAAAACACCATTAGATGCTCGAAAAAGCTTACCTAGTGTCCATGTCCAGATGTAGCTTAACATTTTTTTCACTCTTTTTTCCCCTTAAATTATCTATTAAGCTTTTTCCACGAAATTCAAAAAATAGAATCATTAAATCACGTGATAGTGTTTTGTATTTGTATTTGTAAATAGTTAGTATTGTAAAATGACTATGTATATTGTACTTGTCAAATAAATCTATGTTCTGTTCTGTTCTGTTCTGTTGACATTTTTCAATGACAGAGAAACGGTCGTTTAATCTAGATCTTAACACGGACTTCATGTAGAATCAATTAAGACTTATAGTGAAGTCGTAGAAAGAAGTAACTGGGTACCGTCTTACTTAACAGTTTACGCTTAAGATTTGCGTAAGTCTAAAACAACAATTTCTCTTATTTCAATATTTGGCGAAGCAATGCTGTCGAGTAACACATCATTGGAATCGTCTCTCCGAGACGCTTCCAATAACATGTCACATTGCAATATTGTTCTTTAATTGAAGATTCTATCCATGTTTATCAGTTATGACATACGCAAATATTTTCCTTAAGTTGTTTAGTAAAACGGAACCCAAATTGAAGCATACAATTAGAACTGGAAGCCGGTCGTATATCGTGTACGATACACTCTTTACAACAGACAGACTTTTATCAAATTATCAAAATTGATGAAGGAACCATTTGTATTGATAGCCAGCAGTTTGCATTGAGGTCTCAACAATACAGAGAATAGCTATATAATGTATGTCGCGATGTGGGGTTACTCTTCAAGTAGCTAGTTAAAAATAGTAAACTCTGATTGTATAATTTTGTTTTTAGATAGTTCGTGACATGCGATTAGATATGCCCAGAGTTTTATAATAGGCTTTGACGGTAAAACCGTTGCTATTTTTAAATCTATGTACGCGCTTACTAAATACTTCTATGCGAATTAAGATTTTAATGCTTTAAAGATAAATTATCATCTACAAATAAAATGATTATTTTGTCCTGCATTTATCATGTACATTATTGATACACTCGGCATTTCTTTTCATAATTATGCAAGTGGAATCGTATCACGAAATTTGCTTCCATATACTGACGAAATGCAACTACCTAAAGAAAGTGTTGTGTATCTGTCGAATGGAATCATATAAAGACAAGTCAGTGTAGCATCATGCTGTAATGGAATCGTATGATTAAAATTTTAATTGATATAACGATTGTTGCTTTCACATAAATGTGTCTTAAATTCATATATATGATTAAAGTGAGATTATATATTAAAGGCTCGTGAAAGGAGAATAATGCTATATCAAACTATATTAATTGGTAAACGTTCGGTCAAATTCAAGAGCTTATCACCAAAAGACCACAGCAGAACAACTTAAACTTGAAAGCCAACAGAAGAACAGAACAGTTCTGTTCTGTTCTGACCTGTCATGTGATACACAAGTTTTTTACCCAACCATTAGTTTGTTATCGGAAATGTGTAAACAATGGGAGACAATTGTATTTCAAGAACAAAATGGTAAAGGAGCTTATTGAAATAGGTCTCCCAGCATTCTTGAATTAATTTTCATGACTTTTATGAACATAATAAAAGAACTCCATATATGTTTTCAGATATCATTTTGTACTCATCTCCTTCCATGTGCCTTTAAGACTATGAGTCAATATGTCGAACAATAACTGTATAAGACAGACATGACTTTCTATATGAATATATGAACGACATACCTGTTGTCCTGCCGTTCGCTTCCATCGTGCTGTCGTAGACCATCAGACACCAAATTATGGCTGTCGCCGTTTTAACCGCCATCTTTCGTGTTCGTATTGTCATGTATCGACTATTCACTGTAACGTACAATTGGCATCTGTTGGTTTTTATGTCCGAGAGGTCCGCGTTTTTATAGTCCGGCGGTCCAAACCGTATGTCGCAGGTTCGTGCATGTTTTTAACACCTCACCAAACAAATTGTTTGAGGTAATCCTGGCAACAACGGACGCATCTCATTCCTCCGCGGTACAAGCAAATTCTTCAACTTTATCACAATGATAGATAGATAGATATATAATTTATTGACTTAAACTTTACAGTTTCAAGTCATACAATTATTTTAACGCAACATCAAATATGTAGAGAAAGTAACATATATACATAAAGAACAAGTAACAATCTAATTTGACATAATAAGATAAGTAAGTATATATTTTAAATGGTTTAGATAATATACAGATTTATTTGGTGAAAAGATATAACATTTGTATTGTATTGTATTACATGGCAACAACATAGAAATATAAGAACATGAATCATTGATACAATAATATTGAAAAACCATGAAAGTACGCCAAAGACCAAGGATAACACAAAAAGAGGGAAAATACAATAGGTTATTGAAACAAAATTTTCACAGTAAAATCTTTCTCAAAAATAAAATCTATAATGAAGCGCTAAAAATGAAAATTACCAATCAAGTGACAAAACCTTCTAAATGGCATATTTTAAACAAATATGCCTGACAATGTCCCTCAGTAAATAGGCCTCACAATGTCCCTCAGTAAATAGGCCTCGCAATGTCCCTCAGTAAATAGGCCTCACAATGTCCCTCAGTAAATAGGCCTCACAATGTCCCTCAGTAAATAGGCCTCACAATGTCCCTCAGTTGATTAAAATCACAATCAGAATCAGCATATTTTTATTTGACTTATACAAATACAGTACATTCTAATTTTAACCAATTTAATTAAAAAATGTCATATCTATTTGTGTGTATACGAATGGTTTGTGTAATGGTGTGGGGAAGAGAGACAGACAGACAGACAGAATGCGAATACGAATACTTTATTTAGACGTAAACTTAAAGTCTCTTATCATTAGGAATTGCAAACATAAGCACTAACACTGCGATGTCAAAATGGATGAGTCCTATGATTGAAAACAACAATCATACAAAACTGATTGTTCTGAATTAAAATCTTTTTACTAGAGAGCAATATGATGGGAGAATTCGGTCAGAGTAGACAGAGAGTAATGCTTCCTTAAAAGCATACTAGCGTTCAGAAAAACTGTCAAACTGGGTAATATGAGCATTAAGTTATGAAAACATATGATGAAACATAGAGAAAAACCACTGGATCATGACAATATAAGGCCTGCACTATTTATTATCTATTTTTCAAAGTGCTATTTCTTAAATTTGGTGCCCACCAATTTGACATCATAGTTTACATTTGCGTAACATCTAAAATAGCAAGGAGCGCTCCGATTAATGAGTGACGATCACCTGGTTAGAAAAATTATGTGGAAGACATAAAAATACTGTCATTTATCTAATTTTAACGCCGTGAACATTCGAAATGAAGACTTTCATGAGTTTTATTGGTTCCCAACGTTTCTCGGCTGACCTTGTTTTATTGCTAATTGTAAACAAACCTTATAGTATTCATCCCTTTAAAAACATCATGTGAACGTGTTACAGTCTCAATTCATCTGTATAAGGAAATTCATAGTACTTTTTAAGTTAATTTTCAATTATTCTAGAACTTTTACAAATTAGGTGTAAATGAGCGCAAGTATGGCTTTAAACGTACTCCTCATAGTAGAGACAATTTTAGAGTCAAATTTTTTTTCAAAATGTGATGAAATTGAAAAATAATCTTCTGGATCGGGCTGAAAACAATGTGGGAACATTTTTCACTTCCCACAATGTGTTCAAGAGTCGTCTGCAACAAAGTGGTCAAATGTCGTTATTGTTTGGTAATGGGTTTATCAAGTGTAGTCGACTTAAAGGGCAACGTTCGAAAACATAATGTAGTAGTCTGCTTTTGGTAATTAGTTTGCAAAGATGACAACAACGCTTGTTTGATACACAACAAAGATTCGCCTTTTACTTCAACTAAGTAAGAGTATGTGGTTCGTCATTTGCAGTGATCAAATGCTGATGAGCTGTTCGAAATCACTTAAAGTCACGTTGTGGGAGAAGGAGAAGTTGTTTGTTAAGAGCAATTTTCCATTTCCCCACAATGTTTTCCAGAGTTATCTGCAACAAACTGGTCAAATGTCGTTATTGTTTGGTAATGGGTTAAATCAATCTCTCTTACATTGCCAATAAGCCTCATATTTATGTTAAAATCTTTTAATGTCATAAGAGTGTCGAGACGGGGCTTGGTCGATAATGTTCTTACCACATATAATCGGGATTAATTTGGTTTGTCAGATTGGACCTTGTTTGTTTGTCTTGGAACTTTACGCAACATTTACCAAGATGTCCTAATGCTCCAGAATAATATTACGTTGTTGCAAGGACTATATGTAGGACAGTGTTAGCTAAAACCGTCAAAAAATGGAACTTTGGTCTCTAGAGGCTATCTCTGGTTTAAGGTAGATTACCCATATTCGCCATTTTGAAACATTTTCTTTCATCGGATTACTTCGGTCGTTCTCGGTATACATCGGTCTGAGCCGGAACGATCCGTATTTAACCGAATAGTTCAGGCCCTGACCAGTGTATGCCGAAAACGACCGAAGTAATCTGACAAAGATATGATTAAAATGGCGGATCGTGGGTATTATACCTTAACCAAAATCTTCACGGTTAATGTTCCGGGGCGAGAATTTATGTGTCCCCCGTTCTGCACCTTCATTTCAAGATGCTATACTTGTGACTGAAAGGCATGCATGTTTCGTCAACAAGCTGCAGTCTTGTTTCTACGTTTCCAACAATCACTTATCAGGTTGGGTCTACTCCTTGATTATGCTTCCTCTGTTTGATCGGTGTATATAAAAGACTCAGTTCACTGTAGATGCCCTTTTAGACCTCTAAAACTCATTAACAGTAAGAACAAGAGAAAACTGATGCAAGCCTCAAAGTCGCTCGCAAAAAATTTGATTTGTCTTCCTAAACAAAACCTCCAACATAACATAAAAAGAATAGAATAGAAATGTATCTATAAAACGTCCAAACATATCTCGTCATTCTAACTCATTAGAAAGAGCCTGTTACTCGGCTAATGAAAGCAATTGCCGAGGGAATAGCTGTCACAAAGTTTAAACATAGATTTGTGGCTGACTGTTTCACCAAAAGTAGAAGAAATTAATCTGAAACGACTCATGATGAAAGTCAATCAGATCTAGTCAACATATGTGTTCATTTTGTTAAAATGTCTACCAACAATGATTAAACAGATAAACCTGAAACCTGTCATTTATATGACAGTTTGGGAAATCATTGTGATGGAAGAAGAAATTCATTACAATGAAGCACATTGCTCCCATTATTTACACTTGATACCCTTTTCTTTTTTTTATAATACAATCAATTTTATCATAACCTTAGATGTACCTTATGATGAGTTTTGTTTTCAATATTGATATTGAGTACTACGAAAAAAGGTATAAAATGTATGGCAAATTACTAAAGATAACTAATTAAATATGTCTTTTAGCCCTTTCTCAAACGGCAACTTTTCGACTGTCCGAACTTCTTTTCTTTGAGGCAGCATTGATAGCACACTACAACTTTTAAGTGAGTATTAGCACTAATCGATCTAAGCCTTTAAGAATGTGTCATCAAGTAAAGTGATGTGCACCAACTTCGTACAGAAGACACATTTGTCTTATGCCAAAACAAACTATTACATATAACAACTTTAAGAAAGAGCAGGACGTGAAACATTCTATGTTGACCTAATTATAACTACACAAAGACCACATCTTCACATGTTCACATTTTACAGATGTCTTACTACTGTCATTTTTGAAACACAGACTTCGCATCACATTTAGGCTTGTTGTTGAAACTATCGAGCTAAGTGACTGATAATTAAATGTACGGTACGAACGTAATATGGGACGAATGGAAAAAGATCGAAGTGTTTTTGGTAATTACCTTTTTATTTTTAACAATAAAACCTAAAAATCATCTGTTTATATACTTTCTGATTATGGGCTGTTTCTTTACCGAAAGAAATTGAGTGATTTAAAGGAAAAATTGACGATAAGTCTGCTGAAAGGCTGAAAACCGCATTTCTATCGGCACGAAAACCGTAACAGCTAGTTTTATCAAAGACCTAATAAGGTTTATTAGGTCTTTGGTTTTATTTATTTTTTTTCGTCGATCAAAATGGAATTTGTAGGCGCTGGACAAAAGACTTAATCACTGCATATAAAACTTATTATCAAATCGTAGACAATTATATACAATCAATGCTCATGCGGTTAAAAATAAATGTTTAAGGGAATAAATTGAGAGGTCGGTATTTTAACAAAGGCGATTCGACAGTTTAGATGATACGAGCACCTAGCTGCAGACGTATTTCATTGGTCAAATTAATTGACTGTCATCTCGTAGATTACGTTATAAAATATAGGGTTTTAGAATATTTATCAGAGAGACAGTCTAATGGACCTCGTCAGACGACTTTCCACATTGGACTGATACTCGGTACTATCTTTTTGATAAAGAAAACCGTTTTAAGACTAACTAAAAGAGATACAGGCTGAAAAATGGGCCTGTTATTGTTTGAGATGGATCTTATTTTAAACTATTTCTCCAAATAAAAACCTTTTAAGAACGCAAAATCAAACAGAAAACATTTTTTGAAACAATGAATAAAGGAGAAAAGGTCAACGACTAAAAAAAGAAAAGTCTTTGTTATGAATTATTTTCAAATAAATGAAAATGAAAATAAATATAGCCTCCTTTTCCCCATGTGCACTGACAAAAAGCTTCTACAAATATGATCGCCGCCTTCTGGCGGGCGATCAATGATGGGTAAATTTCTAAAAATAGATTCGTGTGATGCTTTACGTTCACTATATAGTACCAGTACCAACAAAGACACAGGAAAGCAATTGTCTTTGAAAGACCGATGACTTGTCGGCCTTATTTGCTCGCAAATCGAGAATTTCAATTTACCCTTATAGTGCTAGAACCGACTTCATGCTTACGCAAACAGGTTTGATCCAGGTCATCCGCCAGATATTTAAAGATTGGAAAGCAGACGACACAAAAATCTATTTTAAGCCAGCATTGTAAGGGTTAGAAAAATAAAATTTATTCTGCTGATATGATTAAAACTAGATATTTTGTACACTTCTCATCCTTTATTATATCTACACGTATCACTTTTATTATGATAACTATTTGGTAACAATAAAATACATCTGACTCGAAAACAAACAGCACTTTTATAACTCTTTATTTTGTTAACGTTGATCTATAACTCCTATCCTGTTTAATCATCAGTATGGGTAGTAGTATTACAAAGAAAAGAAAGGAAAGATGTCAGGCATAATTAGTTATTCAGATGGAAAATTGTGGGACACAGTAGTGAGTACCTGATGACATCCCTCTTTCCTTCTTCGCAAGGGGTTATTAGCTCATTTCGCTGAGAACCGCCTCCTTGTCTGAATTTTAGAAGAAGAAGAAGAAGAAGAAAAAAAAGTGCATTTCCCACAACAGCAGAGAACAGTATTGATGACTGGGCGCGGTGCGTGGCCTTTTAACCATCATTCGATTCCATGGAACATCCTTGACCTTCCAAACATGGTCATTTGTACTGAGTTTCTACACAAAGATTGTTTTCGTGTGATTTAACCCATTACCAAAAAATAACGACATTTGACCAGTCTGTTGCAGATGACTCTTGAAAACGTTGTAGGAAAATGAGAAATTGCTCTGAACGATTTCTGTCCTATCAGAAGATTTTTTGTTCAATTTCATCATATTTTGAAATTTCGTCTGCAAACTCTTTCAGAGGTATCGTTCACTTATTTATGTTCACTTCAGGTGAGATATATTTTGATCCTAATGAAGTAAATCGACACTCTAAATGTGTTTTAAAGCTAGCCAGGTACCTCGAAGAGTAATCTTGTGACCATATTAATAGGTAAAGTCTTTTAATCAAAGTACTGACAAGGGCGAATGCATGTGGCACAACTGTTTGGTGAAAACACAGGCTTTCAGCATTTTCTTTAAATAGTGAAATTAAATGTACTTTTAATGTAGTCATTTATCAAATGATAAGCAATGTATCAATCATCAACATAGAAAAGAGTATTTATACATTGCTTATCAATTGATATATGACAACATTCAATTCCTTTATTCGAATGATCTGTGAGTTAGTCCCTTCTACTATATCCAATTGCCTTTAAAGAAATTCACTTCCTTGGTACCTTCGACCGAGGGATACATTTCAGATGAATTGGGAATGAAAATTCCATCGCTTTCTGGAGAGGCGAGATCGCTTCACCAACAACTTCCTCGCTTCCGGGCTCACCCTCTTCGTTCACATAATCGTGAAGAATTTCCCTATAGTCTGCCCTGTCTACCGATAAAACATCCGCTGTGGTGACCCAGGAAAAGTCTCGATAGTCAAACCCTGGGGACACCGCCTCGCCTATCAAACTGAAGTCACATTCCCCACAATCCATCATACGGCCGCACTTCCACATCCCACCTTGTACCACTACCTGTAGACGCTGACCTTCCAAAATAGCTGGGCCTAGTACTTCCGTGTGTAACTCACGCGTCTGCGGGTTATAGATGGTATACTCGAAAGGGTTTCCGCCTTGGTAATAATGGACATGATCCGAGAGGTTGAGACCGAGGGGCAGCATGGGTTTACTTAGTAACGGCATCCATATGATCGACGTGAGGCAGTTCCGGCGAACATCGCCGTCTGCGCTCCGAGATTCCCTACCGAGGGCCAGCGTTAGACACTCGTACGGATTGTCGTTAGTCTCCAGGCTGAGGGCCACTGGTGTGCTCATACTTGTACTCCGTCTGAAATGGGTGGGAACGTCTACGTCCGTTATGCCGCCCGTTGCCATGGGAACTGTTCCCGAACGATGGGTCTCGATGAAATACCCGCCCTCTGGGTGTTCGACCATCCCCAATGCTGATACCACATCGGTTGCCTGGAAAATGGTAAATTAGATGATTGAAGCGCATGGCGTGTAAAAACGTCAAATCAATGTGTTATGTATACAGGATACTAGAGCTGAAACCACTTCGGTCGCCTGAAAAATGGTAAAATAGATGATTTAAGCGCATGGCATGTAAGAACGTCATATCAATGTGTAATGTCCCGGATACAGGATATAAACGTAAACACCTAAACGCAATAAAGTGTGCACCACATATTTCTGATAGCCCTTTAAATGATACGTTAAACATTGCTAGTTTATCGTCGCCATTTTATATATGAACGTGTTATTGAAATCGTTGCTGAAATAAGGAGAAATGACTGAAATAAACAAAATCTATATGATTAGAACAATTGGTTAAAAACATATATAATATGTCCTGCCCCTTTAAGACACCATTTGCCTCTTGCATGCCACGGAAAATGGCAATGAAAAAGTACTTATTAATTATATTGTCTGTTATGTCGAGTAGATGATCTGGTCTAAACGATCGTATCACATTTAAAACATTAACCTGGCGCCCAAGTTGTGTTGCCATTCTAGTTAGTTATTTATCCTGGTGTCACAACAGTGTAAACCTTATATTATAACGGAAATGCATTGTATCCATGCTATTTACCCTTAAAGTGCTAGAACAAACTTCATGCATATGCAAACAGGTTGGATCCAGGCCAGCCACCAAGTATAGAGGCCGCTGGCCTGTGATCTTAGCTGTTTGCTACTCTGAGTATCTTTTCTCGTCAAAATTAAACAGATATTTATGGTTTGCGAAATAAGACGACGACACTAAATTCGACTTTTAGAAAATTACCAAGCATTCTAAAGGTGAATGTCGCCTTATGTTCCTTTTTATTTGGATCTGAAAAAATAAAGCAATTGGGGAATGGTTAAATCTTGAGAATCATTGTTGATGGGTGATTTATTCGTATAAATCATTGTCAAAATTCATATTTAATCCATAAGCATTGCTTCTCTTCGAAAAGTAGACCTGAGGATATGTTGTCAAGGGGTGTGAAGAGCGAAATTTCAGAGATGCAAGCGATGTGTAAATATCCTGCGATTCTTAGCTAGTGAGTCGGGGTCCAAAGCTTGCAATGTTATATATTTGGGTCCAGAGTCCAGACCCTTACTCGAATGATCCACAGCTGTAACTGAGTAGAATGACTGGATCATTTGGACTATCCAGTCCCGTGCGTATGGTCATACACACGTTACTTTTGAGATCTTGAATTCCCATAGACTCAAAGGTTAAAACATGTGGTATCGGACACTGCTGGGGGAAGAATATCGTTTTATACCCTAAGCTATTTATAGAAACACCAAGTTGACCCATTAAAGTCTCATAAGTGTGATGAAATAGACACCTTTATCGTTTTAATGATTTTCTACGGAGCAAAGTGCACTAGTACCATCCAAAAAACAGTGCAAAAGCTGTAAAATCTAAGCGATGTATCGGCATTTGTGTAAATATATACCAAACAAATAGTCCTTTAATAAGCAAGCACTCCGTGGTGAGGCGCGATCCCAGCTAGCGATACTGTAGCATGTGGTTCAGTTCCGTGCATATACTTTGCGCTTCATAGAAAAGGGCCAGAGATTCAAACTAGCGATACTCCACATCAAATAACTTGAATCAAATACCGACTCAACAACATTAAGCCTCAGGGCTTAAGTGGTGCATCTAACGAATGCTTTGATCTGTGTTATAGTTCTCTTATGCAGCGGATGATTTAAGTAACGGCCCTAACAAAACAGGTATGTGTCAAAATATCTATTTTCATAATGACATATCTATAATTTTTCATTATGATTTCTACTACGTAGGATATCTTGATGCATACACTTTTTAAGTATCGATTTCGGTTGTTTTCAATTCGAACCAGATATAAAAGGCTATAGCAAGGCGGTGTAGCAAACGATCATAGTCAAGGGCTTCTGAATGCGTTCAACCTGAACTTCTTAACCCTTTACAAAACGCTAAAGTTTCGACTGTCCCGAATTGAATGAGTTTGCAGACGACATTTCAAAATGTAATGAAATTGGAAAGTAATCTTCTGATAGAGTAGAAAACATTGTGGGAAATGGAGAAATTGCTCCTTACGAGCAATTTCTCCTTTTCTAACAGTGTTTTCCAGAGTCTTCTGCAACAACCTGGTCAAATGTCGTTCTTGTTTGGTATTGGGTTAAATGCTTGGCAAGCTCTTGATCATGTGTGTTTTACGGACCATTGAATTCAATTCTATCAAGTACAAACCAGCCTATTTACTGGTATTGCAAAGGTGATACATGAAATTCATATCACATGCATAAACAACGACAATTCGAAAGGAAGGTTCTCAAAAAGTATAAGATATGAAAATGTTAAAAGATGTAAGGCTTGGACATTTTTTAATAATAACTTCTTCACTCTTTGATATCAGATATTGATTGTCATATTTAGTACATGTATTGCCTTCCTTAAAAACCACATTATGTAAAATCTTGTACAAACTATGTAAAATGTGGCTATGTGTTTGTTGAACAAACTATGTTCTGTTCTGTCATGTTGAACAGAATCGGATAAGAACAACTGAATAGCCACCACACAGTATAAAGCTTTGAAAGCTTGGTGATAAAGGCAAAACATTACAGGGGGAAATGTCTAGAGAAAAATGCACGTACGAAAATAACGAGCCTGGCAAAGAGGACCTAAGAGGACCTTGCTGGGAACCAACCCTAGGTAAACCCTAGTAAGAAAAGGTGCTCGGCAGTAAGAACGCCAATAGTTTTACGATCACACGAAATGAAACAAACAAACAAAAATAAACCTTACCTTAGTAACACGCCACATGTTTGTCGATGTAAAACTTCCGAAACGTGTGAATAATGTAGCAGGCAAAGTGTCAAACTATCCTATTTAACCTTTCAACCGGACAGAGGGGCAAATAGATGTCCACGTACCCCTTAAATACACCCACTTTATGTGAACTCTAATTCAACGAATCCAAAATTGTCAAGGCGGGTCAATGATAAATCTCTGAAAGAATACTCAAAGTACTTTTTTTCGAATTAACTGATTATCAAACAAATCTTTGATTTCCATAAGCGCCGAGTGAAAGGCGTCTGGTGTAACATATCGTCTACACACGGTTTTTGTGGTCGATTTTTGTGATTCATGCATCATATATACCTGTTATATCCATCACAAAACTCACTCATGCGTGGGAGCCTGCCTAATTGTGTTTATGAACTGTAAAGTACAACCTCGAATGGTATAGTCAATCGGAACTACTTGGGTATTTCCGTGAGCTGGGAAATACACCTCGGATATAAGTGTAGGGTTACAATTTTTCGGGTAAATCGGCATCCGCCAATGGACACCTTTTCTAAGCGTGCATGTTAAGTAGTTCAATGTGTATGGAAGTGTTGGACATCCTTTTTAATCACTTTTGATCAGTAACTCATACCAAATGGCGAACTTGTTGTTGTGACATGTATACTTGTTTCCTCAATCAAATTTAACGACTTTTTGGATTTTACATTCAAAATCTATTTTTAGAAACGAAAGAAAATGACGTCATTCTCGCGGAAAACATTATGGCGTCATCCCTATTATTTTAGAGGCGTTTTCTATCGGATAAACCCGATGTGTTCAGATTGTGGTATAGTGACACATTGGGGCCATCTCGTTTTGACTTTATTTAGTGTTTGTTTGAAATGGTATTGATGTGGTTGTTCCGCATAATTTTGGACGTTTAATCCTTAGAATGCTGGGTAATTTTCTAGTAATAGATTTTGTCGTCTGCTTTCCAAAGCCGTAGATATCTGCTTAATTATCATGAGAAAAGATATTTAGAGTAGAGGCCAGTCGCCAATTTATTGGCGGCTGGTCTGGATCTAACCTTTTGTATGAGCATGAAGCCGGTTCCAACACTATAAGGGCTAAATTAATTTCATTCGAAGACTGTTGAGGTATTCGAATGATTTTCGGACGCCTTTACAGCCTTCGATACAATCGGAACTACTCGGGTACTTCCGTGAGCTGTGAAATACACATCGGATATAAGTGAATGGTTACCATTTTTCAGGTAAATCGGCATCCGGCAACTAACACATTTTCTAAGCGTGCAAGTTAAGTAGTAGTTCAATGTATATGGAAGGGTTGGATATCCTTTTTAATCATTTTTTATCGGTAACGAATACGAAATAGCGAAATTATAAGTTGTGACAGATATGTTTGTTTCATTAATCAAATTAAACGACTTTTACGATTTCACAATTAAGATCAATTTTTAACAACGAGAGCGAAGTGACGTCATTTCCGCGGGAACCAATATGGCGTCATCTCTATTATTTCAGAGGTGTTTTCATTGGATAAACCCAATGTGTTCAGATTGCCTTCGATAGGTATGATACGTCAACGATGTCTCGGAACCATTACACGGCCGCTGCATTAATATACTTGAAAAGAACTATATGGATGAGCTATTGACAGTGTGAAAACATGTACTACATGCATGTCATTCGGTAAATCGGCATCCGGTAATTAACACATTTTCTAAGCGTGCAAGTTAAGTAGTTCAATGGAAGTTATGGAAGTGTTGGACATCCTTTTAAATAATCTTTTTATCAGTAACTCATACCAAATGGCAAAATTGTTGTTGTTTCCTCAAGCAAATTAAACGGCTTTTTAGATTTCACATTTAAGATCTATTTTTAAACACGAAAGTGAAGTGACGTCATTCCGCTGGGAACCAATATGGCGTCATCCCTATTATTTCAGAGGTGTTTTCATTTGATAAACCCGATGTGTTCAGATTGACGAAGGGCATGTCCGTTTGCAATCGTATCTACTCGGAAATCCCCGGCACAAGCCAGGGATTGCCGAAAAGAGCCGATTGACAAAATATGAAACAAAGGTGTGTTGATATGATCATCTTTAATGAAAAGGGTAAAAAAAACATTCAATTGTGATATAATAACCAATTTGTGTGTATTTAAGTACATATTTAGTGCCTGTGTGCATTTTGCGTTATCCGCCGGAAATAAGGCGAATTACCCCAGGATTTCTGGTGTATTCATGTACTGCCTACGAGGTATATCTACCGACTTATGACGGGAATTGCCGAGTTGATACGATTGTACTACATGTATGTAAAGTGACTATGTACTACATGTATGTAAAGTGACTATGTACTTCATGTATGTAAAGTGAAGCATAGCTTATCCGGTACCCTGCATACCGGAAACCAAGTCATTCGGAAGGCTATTGAAGTAGACGGATTTCCCTTATACTTGCATATTTTTACAGTATGTTTGCATTCCATGAATAGAAATCAGCAAACAAATGGAGATCAAAAACAATCGTCAAAAGGAAAATGTATGTTCGGATAATAATGATGTAGAGCATAAGCGTATGAAGAGAACATTTGTTTTACGCATAAACCGAGGCGCACAAAGATTATTATAGATTACCATATATGTACGATAGATTACCATATTATCATATCTTAAAGACCAGTTGGTCAAAATTGAAAACAAAGCAGACGACAGAAAGACAATAGGAAGACAATAGAGTTTTTTAACGTCACTGGGTATAATTGTCACTCAAAAGAATGAATTGCTCGTCAGTAGAAATTAAGAGATGTGTGCTCTGGAAGTAAGAAAAGTAATATTTGCATTCAGTGAAATATTCGTTTATAATTATAATACAACGAAATGGTATTATTTCTAGAAATTAATTATATTTTAAAAAATCAATTAGTTAGCTGCATTATACAATTTATCAAAGATATGACGCTATGTGTTGTATTATGTGTACTAATAGATAGCTATTGTTTTTAATTTGAACAAAAGCGCACACAGTCACACAATGGCATACAAAAGGGAAATTACAGTATCGCTTTATTTCGATAAAGAAAAAAGAAAGAAAGAAAATTTCGATCAGATTGACAATGTTTAATTCGATAATCATTTCCAAAAGCTTTTACAACATTTGAACTGAACGATAAATGTGATTGCTTCCGTCCATCGTGATGTCGTTCCCTCTTGTTCGACACGTACTATCATATAACAAATTAATACTTTTGAGTTTGGGGGCTTTGACACCATACCCCGCACTAGCGAATTGCACCGTGGTCGGAGTCCAAGGATCTGTCTCACGAAGGTCCATACGAGAGATTTCCTCGTAAACGTAAATATAAAGAGGAAACAGTACCTCAGAGATACGATAACTTAGACGTGAACGGAACATTAGTCCTAATCGTGAACTCTTTATCGTACTCATAAACTCAAACCTATTTTAAATTCACAAAAACAAAGATAATTTTGCGCTTTAACCCTTATATTGTTGCAACCGATTTCATGCTAATGCAAACAGGTTAGATCCAGGCAAGCCGCCAAGTATATTGGCGGCTGGCGTGTGGTCTAACCTGTTTGCTACTCTGAGTATCCTTCCTCATCGAAACAAAGATATTTAAGGTTTTGGAAAGCAGACGACACAAAAATTACCCAGCATTCCAAGTCTTATTAAGTAGAATTCACAGTACTAGTCAAGCGACAATGCAACCAAAAAAACAAACTGATATTATTAAAAGTGTCGCGATTCAAAACATCATGTAGAGCTCCCAAATGCATTCCTTAAGTTTGAAAAAGAGACCAGTCCTTTCTTCATTCGGAGAGTCTGTAGTACCTTGTTTTTGTAAGAATACGTGGCATTGCGTGGAACTCCCGGACCACCGCTGTCAGCGTTCGCTCTATCGTCTGTATTAACGTCTACACTGTCGTCTGCATTGTCGTTTGGAGCAAGGTAAGATGAAAACATGGCGTGCGATTCACGATCGTCTATCTGTACAGACCTACGTCTGTTGATGAATGCAGACAGAGCCTTGCTCTCTCTGTCTTTCTCTGGTATCTTGTCGTCAGTGGTGCAAAGACTCCTTTTGCAGTCCAGAAGCCTGAGGACATTTCTAGCCCTTTTTGTCTTCTTTTTGTAAGCGATTTCTCGTCTGTTTTTGAACAGGGTTTCCAGCGGGTGGCCCTGGAAATATGGCACAAAGGCGCTTTCTGACTCTTTACAGCAGCACGAAATGGGAGATTCCAGTCTCTGATGTATGGCTTTCGTCAGGTCTACATGTCCTTCTGATATTTCCTTTACAAACTTACTAGATTCAATCAAAGACTCTGTCTTGTTGGCTATTGTCCTTATTCTACGCTCTTTGTGTGGCAGTTCTTGTTCATTTGGTATGCGTAGAAGGGGATGTTTTGTTCTCTTCTTTATTGCAGAGTCTGTCCTAGAACAAGTCAGACTTTTCCGAATGTCTTCGTGAGTTTTCGAATTCCTTCTTGCGAATGAGACTGACCGCGCTTTTCGTCCGACTCTCTCTGTAATCCTAAAAGACGTTTCCAGTAGGCTTTCGAGTTTAGAAGCAGCATCCGCCTCACCTTTAGCAGTATCAACGTCCTTACGTGACCCTGTCATAGAGCAAAAACCTCGTAAACTACACGGTTCTTCAACCGTTGGCTGGAAATTCACGTTCGTCTGTGACGCTCTTGTATCAACACTCTCAGGGGAGATTACTGGGGTATCCTGGCAGCCTGTGGTGTCTAGTCGATAGCCAGTGGGTGATATCGCAGTATTACGTTTGGTGTTATTGTTATACTCACAGAGCTCATCGTCTAATCTAAACAACTCATTGATTTTATCCTGAAGCGCAACCATAGTGTCATCTAGATCTTTGGTCATATCTGTTAAAGATTCGCTAGCACGACTCCTTCGACCAGCATCATCAGTGTTTCCATTAGGATTCGTTTCTTTCTCCGTCATAACGCCGTCCTGTAGAGGTCTGGTGATGCAGATATTTAGACCAAGATACCGTAAGGGATTAGGTGTGTGCTGGTAGCGTCGGTCGACTAACTGATCGAGATCCGTCCGTGCCTGAGTAACGTGGATATCCTGAAAGGAAGAAATATAAGCAAACCGTTAGCTTTCTCAGTGGAAAAAAACATCGCCTTCGTTATTAGGATATATATTATAACTGTTTACATCGCGTAAACCGTATTTCGGTTACAGAACAGAACAGTCGTTTATTTCATGACTTGAACACTTAAGGTTCATCGTCATAACAACATATACACATGCAGGAAATAATGGACAATACATGTTAATACATACTTATAAACAAACATATGTAATGCGAAAAATGTGCTTATATTTCGATGCCAGACTCATAAACGATGGAGGAAGCACCAATGTGTTGTAAGTGACTTTCTTTGTACAAGCTTAAATAAAAGTGAGACCTATTATTCTATTCTTTAATAAGGGCTGATGAAGCCCGGTAGAACCATCGTCATTCTGTTAGTCAGACGGGGTCTTTATTTTGTGAAATTCCAAATCACCGCTAGCGAAATGAAAGTTGAAATCTGAAAGAATGAAGTTGATGGTTGCTCTAAAGCTGTGCATATTTACACCAATTTCATTTAGGCGAAGATATACAGTACATTATGTCCTGAAACTTGTGAATTACATTAAGGTTGTCAATACTTGGTATCGTTCTTTGAAAGAATAATAATGATATATGCCTTTTTTTTGCTAAATCTTACCTTTACTTACCTCAATGTGTGTAGATACTATCGAATAATCCAGCATGTTTTTACACATGTACCACCGTATTGCATGAATGTACACTTATCAAACACATTTAACATTAAACACACCTGGTCAGATATAATTTAGAATGTCCCCCTTCTTCTTACGAACATACAACCATAACTAACTCATAAAAGATATACTCTTTTCATCAACATATAACTTTAATCTTGCCAATAAAGTATTGAAGTTAATCGACTCGATCACGTAATTCCGTTTATATATTGAACAACGTGTGTTGAGCCAGAGGTGTGAATAACACCAGATAGCATTCCGATTGAGCAACCAGAGAAACGACAGCTGGAGATTTGGAGATCGTGTTTGAAATGACAGCATAATTAGGGCGATAAAGGTGACGACAAACACGCCGATTGGCTGATTAGCTTGCCACTTTTGTCACCAAATGATAGAAGTTGTGTGTCGGTAGATTTAAATCGTAAGGGTGGCTGAGTGTACAAGGTGTTTGTGGGTGGTTATTTGTGCTATTCTATAGATTGGAAAATAGTTTCAGGAATTGTATTAAGTTTATCTGAGTCGTCACTCTCCTCCTGTATGTCTATCAAATTTTGCTTTTTATGCATATGTATAAGTTGTAAATGTACATGTCATTTTCATAGGATGCATGTGAATAGATGATTGTAATAACTATGAGCCTATGTGCTTAATGTTGAAATAAAATTATGTTATGTTATGCTATAATTTGAACTGTGCCTGTATTTGACAACGACCTTATTAGTCTATAATGTTAATAAAAGCAGAGACATAGATAACAATCTATGTCTCTGATAAAAGAACATTTAAATAGAATTTGGTGCATGCGTACCTGTATTGTCTGAATCCTCTCGAAGATAGATTGAAATCGTATCTTTTTTGGTGTTCTCATATTTGAATAAACTGTTATGGATAAAAGCATGTTTGTACTGATTATGCCGAATAATTGACCGGAATTCTTAAATGACAATAACAACAAAATAATCCTGATATATAAAATGATTTTTTTTATTGGTTTGGCCATCTAAGACCACAATATAAACAAACACAAACAAACAATGTTACTGAAACAAAACAATAGAAACCAAAGTAACAAATGTAGAAATAGAAAAAACACGGACCTGTCTTTGTGTTTTCAGTCCAAAGAATTTGCATTTCTATTTTGTTTCGCACCAATTGCTAGAAGTATTGCCTTCACTGAGAGTGGGTACAAAATGAGAGGCAAAAAAAATATTACATTAATGTGTCGAGACATCTAAAAGTTTTATTGTGTTAAAGGAGATCTTTATCAAAGATTCGATATTTCGGTCAAGTTTTACAATATAATAACAATCTCCCAATATTTGTTGCGTTGGCATACCAATGATTATACAACAGAGAGCATATTTCTTGTTTAAACGGTAAGTTATCGACTTACGTTACCCCTTTCAACATACGAAACTTTAAAATTTCCAAATTCCTAAGCAACAAATAATAACATGTTTACAGGTAAAATCATGCTATTTTTTCCAAAAAGATTGAAACCATTTCGGAACTTGTCCTAATTGAAAGCAACACCACAGCAGAATAATTGTAAAGTATGAAGAGAAAAACAACATCTGTTCTATGACGTTGGCTAGAAATTATAGTGACAAAACAGAAGAAATTACTAATGAGAAGCAATGTCTTCCTTAGTTACAGCGATTTCTGTCAGTTTCTGTTGCGTGTGTTTCAAAGTTACAGTGAACGGTATGAGGGAGGTAACTCTTTAAAAATAAAGGGTGAATCTTTGTATAGTTTGTCTCCCTTTGATCATAAAACCTTCCACCCCTTCGCTCACACATTTCTCAGCCTGGCTTCTGCGTATGTCTAGATATTAGCTTTCCTGGTCTGAATAAAAGAGCATTAATTAATTAATAGAGAATACTTTGGTTTTAAATCAATTTGAAAATATGAAAACGTGAATTTGCAAATCATGAAAAGGCATCCCATTCTATCACAGTGTTTCATTTGTAAAGCAAATTGGGTAATCCCTCAGTTATCATTTTGATAACTGGTAGAATATTCCCCTGATGCAAACAAATAAGGAAATTGGTTAAAACAGGAAATTAATCCAGAGACATAGAATACAAACAAGCATTTGTTTTCAATGACGGTTGTGTTTTGTCATAGAATAAAAACTTAAAGCAGATGCTTTTATTTACTTTAAACTTTTTTTTCATTATTTTCACATCGACTGTGCAGCAAGTCCTTACAACGTATAACTATCACTGTCTCGATCCCGCATCCCTAAAACATTAAAACTACTCAAGCTGATTTCGATTAATGAAAGATTGCAAAGTAGACCCCGCCTTTTACGGGATTCGAACCAAGAGACACGCTAACCCCTGATCACTGTCCTAACTCTCACTTAAATCTTCATTGAGGGAGAAAATGGCTTCATGCATTTTGTATGAATATGATTCCGGATAGTTTTATGCAATCATATGAGAATGAGTTGCATACATATCGTAGGGGCTTGAGACAAAAAAAGGATTCAGCGTATGTAATTCGCCGCTCATGCCGTTTGAAATGATAAACTCAGTCTGAAGAGAATATTTGATTCGGTTTAAAATTTAAATACAATGATTATAATAACATTTGCACATAGGGAATTGCATAGGCCTTGTCGATTATGAAGCTTGTCATAAAATCGTTGTGGCAAAAGTTGGACCAATAATTCGAGTCGACCTTTGGCTTTGCGCGGCGGAATTTTCATGTGACCCGGATCAACTAAAATCGTTTGGATGAACACCATTTTATAACTTGATCGTAACGTTAATCATAACTGGAGCGTTACATTCTTTTAACTTGTTAATGAGAGTCATGTAAACTCTCGTAAGAAATGTAACTGTTAAAAGCACAATTTGTTATCACTCGAGCGTTCAAGGCAATACACACCTGAGTTACCTGCTCCGTGCTTTTCGATGATTGGTCGCCGAGGTCATGTGACCAGTCAGTGACAGCCGCCATCTTGAACGGTGTATATACTGAAACCAGGTGCAGGGGACTAGAACAAATTTCTGTGAATTTTTACAGCTTTAAGAATGGGTGACGACAGCGAACTACACCCTCGACTGTGCACTATCCGAAAATGGCCGGACTTTCAGGGTTACGGGTTCAATCTCCATGCGGAGAAAGGGCGCGCCGGTCAGTATATCGGGAAAGTGGACGCGGATTCACCTGCCGAGGCTGCGGGTATGAAGGAGGGAGACCGAATAGTCGAGGTGGAAGGTGTGAATATCGGCAATGAGAACCACTCGCAGGTCGTTACGCGGATCAAAGCGGCCGGCGAGTCCGTTACCATGCTGCTCGTCGACTCGGCGACTGACAAGTACTTCAAGGAGCAGAAGATCGTCGTGTCTAACGATATACCCCAAGTCGTCCGGATGAGTACCCCGCCACGCCCCGGGGCAGATGAAGGTAGTTATTTATATCCCATAACGTACACCCAAATTATATACAGTTATAGTAAATGACCTAATTACAAGCACCCGCAGACGATTTCTAAGTTCAAGTGACTTTTATATTGACTATTTTTATTTGCTTAATTTAAATAAGACAGAACGAAAGATTGCTTGTGACAGTTGTGTGTAGAGTGTGGTAGTTTTTCTCGCTGGTGTGGGCTTAATTGAATATTTTTAAAAGTTATATGTCATGTAATAACCATTTTAGATTGAATTAATAAAGAATAGTGTTGTGCATAGAAATGCACAGCTGTCAATGTTAAGGTTAAAGTAGATTTGGTTTCCAGAGCTAATTCATTTGTTTTTTCAGAACTAATTTGAAACATTTCTAGTATATATAAAGTTTACAAATGTATTGCATGTCCAGAAACCCATTGGAATAAGTCTTTAAACTTTGTTGATTGATCTGTAATTATTAATTACTCTGATTACAAAACCTTTAAATGGTCAGCAGCTGGAATGTTCATGTTACTTTGAGAGATTGGGACGAAGGTTCAGGGGCATAGCATGATGGGAGAGGGTGTAGGAGGGGGTGTACAATTTAAAAATTGTGTATATTTAGAGATTAAGGGCAATGTATAATATCAAATAAGTTCACTTTTGAAATTGATGTTATGTACATGCGTATGTGCGTATTGCTTGCTATGCCCCTCAGGATGCTTGTAAGCATAGGCGTAGGAGCGTTTTCAACATGGGGGAGGGGCCAACTTCAGATGAGGACCGGTCTAAGAATAAATGTTCCTAAACTTTCTCATGACTAATCATGCATATACAAAATCAATATCATTAAATGAATTAAAAGAAAGTGTATGAAAATGTGTATCTCAGTAAAGACAAAATAACCAAAAGAAAAAGAAAATAGGACTGCCCAAGTCTCGATCTCACGCGGTAAGCATATTGTATTGATGATAACTAAAAGTGACAGCCACCATGCTGTCACAGCCACGAGTTCGTCTATTATTCCGAACAAAGTATAAGTTTATATTTAAATACAATATATGGTCAGACTAAGCTGACTGCTTAGAGTACGTTTTGCATCACTGTTTTCGTTAGTCGAAACTACATTCCATGAGCTGAGATTTCATTGGATAAACCTGATGTATTCAGATTGCCATTTGCGATGTTGACGTCAAAATGTTTTGGTTATTTTTCGTAACAAAAGGCAAATTGGTATTAAATAAAGCACAAAATAGACTTTTATATTAATTCAGCTGTTAAATTTCATTTCTTTCATTTTTTCTTTCCAAAAATCTTAATCTTCCATTGTGAATATTGGGGGCCAAAGTATACTATGCCCCCCCCCCAGTCTGGATATTGGGGGGGCCAGGCCCCCCTGGCCCCCTGGCCCCCCGGCTCCTACGCTTATGGTAAGAGTATACACCTGAAGGTGTCTGGACTATAAGGGAAGAAGTCTTGTTACGGTTTATTGAAATTTCTATTCTGTAAAAAGTGTCCTTTCTTGATGAGTAAATAGTAATTGATAATGGTTTGCTCAATATATCCTCTGCACTAGGTTTGAAAATATATATTTTCGGGACATTTAAGGAATGGAAACAAAAACTGTCTATATATTCAGATGTCCTTCTTAACAACAGATTACAAAACATATTATTGTCTTCAGAATGTAACTTGAGCAACCATTGCATCACAAACTCATTATAACTTAGGGATCTTTGTGAACCTGTCTAGAAAGAAACATAACCAGTTCAGTGGTGCAAAAGTGGAGCGCCGACCTTTTGTACCAAGGATCCCGGGTTCAAATCCCCGTAAGGCTAGGTAAAAATTGCTGAGGCTAACCCGCAAATCGGAGCGAGTACTGATTATAGTATCAAGGAAGTAGTCATCGAGAGTGACTTTGAACTGTCTTCAAGCTTCATTCACAATCAATGTAAAACATTAGGTAACTTTGACAGAAGGCAAAATTTCCTATTCTAATTTAGCATTTTCATTTACATGCAAATAAGGGAATCAAAACTCTTAGTAAAGGTGACCTGGGAAGGTTCAATTAAAAGTAGGTCCTGGCAAGTTTAAAAATGTCTTCCTAACTCTCTATTCACATTGATCCATACAAAACAGGAAGTATGTGAAACAACTTTAACAAAAGGATTTTATGTACATGATGTCCTGTTTTCCATTATGTTATATTGTAAATATTAAGTTTCTTTAATATGTCATTTGTTTGGGCTGTTTATAAATTTGGAACAGTCCTGAAATGAGTTAATCGTTAATTCCATAACATTGTTTTGCTGCATCTCTTGCAGAAAAAATTTGAAACCATGGTTACAAAAGGATAAATTGCTCTCAATATGTAACAGTTTATCATTTTGTCGCAATATTATTCACCCAATATCTTACTGATATAGACGTTCCTTTTCTGCCATTTTCAATTTCTGGTTCTGCTTACAATGTATACAAGTCACAAATTCCTGTGTGTGACAATGTGTTAAACATTTTTTTTTTTCCTTTTTGTCCCGTTTAGTAAATGTTGCAAGTTTTGACAGGCAATTGCTTCTTCGCCTCTAACTGGAATCCAACCCGGGACCCTGGGTACAAGAGGCATACTCTCTACCACTGCACCATTGTCCCCAGGAATTTATTTGGTTGCTGCACTGTTTTGCAAATAATCACATTCTTAAAGATTTTTAACATGAATTATTAATGTCATATGCTGAGGCCCTCCAGTTTTCAGAATTTATTTAGTCAAAGCCGTTTTCAATCTCTATCTATGGTTCTTTTATATGCAAATTGAGTGTATTGTTTTATCTAGAGAAAGGGTCTCTATAATATTCGAATTTGTCCTACACAAATTATTTTATGTCTTTTTGATATAGACTTTCCCTCCACATACTATACCACCTAAATACTTAAATGGTTTATCTCTTCCATTTATCAACTTTGTAGTGTACAGTTTATATGTAAATGAGAAACCCTTAGTGTTCTCACTTATCACCCATAGGTAAATACTTGAGTAGATTTCGGAGGTCTATGTACATGGGGGGGGGGGGTATCAGACTTTTCTTAACCCATTACCACCAGTAACGACTTTTCACCAGTGTATTGCAGACGACTCTGGAAAAAATTGTTGGGAAAGGAAAAATAAAAATGCTCGCAAAGAGCAATTCCTCCTTTTCCAACAATGTTTTCTGCCCTATCAGAAGATTATTTTTCAGTTTCCCACATTCTGAAATATCGTATGGAAACTCTTTCAATTTGAGACAGTCGAAAATTTGGCATTTGGGAATGGGTTAAAGGATTACAAATTAGGGGTGGCAAGTTCTGATTTTGGCTTTCTTTTCCCTAAATGCCAAATCATTTTCTGCACTTTTTCGTTTAATGGTTATTTAGTAAATTTCAGTAAAAATTTCACTTGTCCATTTTGGATTTTGGACAAGTTAGGCAGTACAGACATTTGATTTATATTGACAAGTACACTCGAAAAATTGGCATTTACGGACAAGTACCTGTATATCAAAATCAGATTTCACCCACCCTGTAAAGAAGACAGCAAGTAAAACCAGAGATTCAAAGCAAATGCATATTGCCCAAGGTTACTTCCGTATATATTCTCTAAACACTTGACAGTGGGTAATTATTAGAATTGTCTTGCAAATTTGTATTAGAAAAATGGGATTAGTATAAAGTATTTTGAATGATATGACATGTAAAGTAGCTTGAACCACCCCCTTATTTAGACCATTTAGTGTAATGTTCACCTTATACGGATGTAACATATTCATGTAAGGCAAGCTATCTCATTATTCATGCTACTCACCTTTTTTGAATATTTGGTAACAAATCCAAAAATGTGTACATCAGAGGAAGTCAATGAAATCTGAGAGAATTAAATGGGCCATGTCATGCGAAAAGGGGCACTCGGACAGCAAACAGTGTAGCCCCAGACCAGCCGCCATGTCACTGACGTGGCGGCTGGATTGGGGTTACACTGTTTGCCATCTAAGAGGACATCCAGTTATACCTTTAAATAAATACAAATGATAACTTTCGTGACTAGATGCTGGAATAATAGCAGTGCCCCTTTTCGCGTGACGCGGCCCAAATTCCCGAAGTGGTTGCTTCTTTTACATAGACATGTAGAAATCAAGGGTCCATTTAAGTCAGAAATTCTCAATGGGCAACTTAAACTCTTATTTCCTAAAAGTAATTATTTGACCACTGGGATACATGTTTGTGTGTATCACTGTTTGACTAAGAAAAAAAAGATGTCCCAGTGTTATAAGAAGTTTTAGTTGCTATTGTGTATCCTTATAAGCCATGTAAACATATTTATCATATTATGTCGAAGCCAGTAATTTCTCTATTTCAACATGCATGTGAGGATTTCACTGGATTATGATGATGCCATGGTCTGAAGTGATATCTGAATTTGATTGATGAGGGTTCAATGCAATACCCTAGTAAATGCTCCATGTTTATGAAGCACTTACTATAGTCTTGCATTGAACCCTGGATAACTTCTCTGTAAATACAAAATCGTTTTGTGCGCTTGTCTGTTTCATGCTTACATTTTAAGTTTCTGTAAAGACTCACATAGATTTTGGACAAGCTGGGCAATCCAGACAATTAATTTTTCCACCCCTAGGCACCCTTATCTGGACTTCTGTTTGTAAGTTTCAGTCTATGAGTGACCTAAATCTCTTTGCTAACCAATTTCAGAAAGACAATGTTGACACACTGTTTTATGAATTGTTTGCACTGACCCTTTCCCTGTCAGATATACAAGTAACATTCTAAATGACTTGCCAAATTCAATCAAGTATGTTCAGATAGGAACTGCTAGTATGACCAAAAAACGACCAAATTGATGCTGCTAAATAGAGACTGAAAGGAAGATACTCTTGCGAGTGATTTATTCTTTTCCTCCAAATGCTCTTGAATATCAATTGTTATAAAGATGCCATGAGGTGTCTTCAACCCTCAAAGGAGTCAGTTAATTAAATCTTAGTTTACTTTTATGGTTTAACCTAAGTTAGTAATAAAGATTTGATTTACGACCTTTGTTGGTGTAGCAGTGGGTTTGATGAAGGGGTAAAATCTGACAGGTCTTTCAAAATTAAAGCCAGACCTTTTCCTTCATTTGTTCATTCAATCTTCTTTTACATTACTGTACCTAGATTGCTTAAATTGAATCCATGTTATGTTTTGAATGTGCTCACCATGATTGGCTGTACTGATATAACACAAAAGTAAGGATTTCCAAGAAATTGTCAGATTCATTTGACCAGTGTGTAGAAAGTCTATTATTCCCGCAACACTTTCATACTTTCAGATGCAATGAAACTTTTAAAAGTCATGAGATGATAACAAAAAGCTCACTCAATTTGAATTAAACTTAATTATACTAGATTTTGATTGGTTGACAGGGCCTCCGTGGCTCTAGTGGTAAGAGTACAGGACTTGAAATCACATGGCCCCTCTCCGCGTGGGTTCAAGTCCTGAGACGGATATGGATTTTCATGAGAGGCAGTCTCCCGACTGACCTACAAAATGCCGATGGTTCTACCCGACTTGCCGAGCCCCTATGGGGTCTTCCTCCATCATTAAGAGTCGGGCATCACTACATAACTGAAATAATGTTGATGTGATGTAAAACCCATATAAAAAATAAAATTGATTGGTTGACAGGGTCATGTGTGGCACAGTGGTTAAGATGGCAGGCTTATTACTCTGGGGCCCTGGGTTAATAGAGCCCCACCGACACCTCTGGTTCCGACTGGGAGTGACCTTTGACAAGTCACTTCAGAGCCCTAGCCTAGTACTTGTGGATCCAGGAAAGCTGTTGCATAAAATTGTTGATAGGGTGTTTATCATCATATATGATTTAATTGGTTGATTGACTTGGTTAATCAAGTCTTAATAACTGAAAACATGTTTAACCCACTATTAAACAATAACAACATTTAACATCTTTGTTGCAGATGACTCTGGAAAACAATGTGGGAAAAGGAGAAATTGCTAGTCTCAAGCAGTTTCTCCTTTTCCCACCATGTTTTCTACTCTATCAGAAGATTTCTTTCAAATTTCATCACATTTTGAAATGATGTCTGCAAACTCTTTCAATTTGGGTCAGCCGAAACTTATGCGTTTGGTAAAGAGATAATCAAACAGTTTTATTAGATTTGGAATATAAACTTAACTGAGATTCCATCTTGAATGAGTAAAATTAAGGCATGACCTTACAGAAGCCTGAATTGCCGACACGATCAAATTTATGAATGGTGGAATTAATTACACATTGTGAGTTCAGTGAAAAACTATAATAAGTCTGTCACATGAATATTTTGTGAAGGACTTTGCATATAGTCTGACTTTGATCCCTAGACATGAGAAGTAATCCTAGGATTGTTTACACCACTTATTTCCAAAGTTCTTTACCTATTAAGGTAGTTCACATAACCTGAAATTAAAGGGATTAGTTTGGAGTCTCTGTGGCCTTGTGGTTAGAGTACCAGACATTGAAATCACATGACCCCTCTCCGCGTTGGTATGAATCCGAATAATGGCATTTGGGTTTTTATGAGAGGTAGTCTCCCAACTGAAATAATGACAATGTGATACATGTAAAGTACATGTAAATACAAATGAGGGATTAGTTCAAGAATATAGAATGGCATTTAAACAAGTGTAGGAATCAAAATGGTATTTTATTAACCTGCTAAATGTTCCATAGTTGGTAGAGTATAACTATTTTGTAGGATGTTGCTGAAACTGACAAGTAAAATATCTTCATACCCCACTGTTATAGAACTTCAATGACAGATTTTAAGAGCCAATCAAATTGACATTTATTTACTCAATTAAAAGTCTTTCTGCCCACCTACACCTTCAGGCATACATAATCAAAACTGATTTAGCAATGGATTAAAATCCTAATAACAGAAATTCGACTGTTTGAAATTCATCAATTTGCTAGGCACATGGTATGGTTTTATGCATTCTTGGTGGATAGAGATAGAGTCATTTTCTCTCTATCCTTCACAGTTTCTTGTAGGTGACGTAGTGTGTGATACACTTTGTTAAACATCTGGGTTGTCACCTTGTATGTTGTAATTTAAAAAAAAGTTCAAAGAACTTTGCTATGTTTGTAATTAGTAGTTTTTATCAACACAGTGTATAACATGGTCCTGGGGTTTGTGGCTTGAACCATTACTCCATAGCTTTCTACTGTAAAAACACTTTAAATGGCAGCCTTTTGACGAACAACTTAATTTCTCTGTTTTAATGAATTATGAAAAGAATGTCATTTGTAAGTGTATATAGCTGATTACTCATTTTGGAAAGAAAACAATCACAGAGTATAAGGCTTTTGAAATGTCTAATGATTTTTTAAAAGAAGAAAAAACATAAGTAGACACAATCTATATAGAAGAAATATTTAGAAAATGTCGAAATCTCAGAGAAAACAAGAGTAAGACTTTGTCCAAAAAACTAGTCTTGATTTGGCATGACAGTATAAAATTAGTATATCAAGCTCCTTTCTTGACGTTTTTAAATTTAAAGTTATCAGGTTCTTTCTAGGTAAGGGATAGGTTAAATGGAGTAATGATATAGGGTATATGGTGTAAAATCATGGGAAAATTTATTTCATAAAGTTAAACTTACTCTGCTTATCAGTATTAATGTGTACATAGACCTACCTGTTAACCAGTTACTCCATACGGTAATAATGGGACCAGTCCAATTTAACCCTTTACCAAAGGCCAAATCTTCGACTGTCCAAAGTTGGAAGAGTTTGCAGACAACATTTCAGAACATGATGAAATTGAAAAATAATCTTCTGAAAGGATAGAAATCATTTTGGGAAAAGGAGAAATTGCTCATCTAGAGCAATTTCTCCTTTTCCCACAATGATTTCCAGAGTTGTATGCAAAAAAATTGGTCAAATGTCGTTATTGTTTGGTAATGAGTTAACTTAACCAATTATAATATAATTTGTAGTTTCTGTTACTTAAGTTAGTATTTAACTGTAAGAAGATGTAATTAAGATTTTGTCTGGGTTTGTTTTGGTTTGATGGATTAATATATGCTTATAATTGATAGGCATTTGATGTGATGAATTGGTTATTTACCTATTACCATAATCCTTTAAGGTATTTCCTTATACAGGCTGTCAATTCATAAAGGATAAAGGTTTTTTCCATTGATAGGAATGCAGTTAAGTTTTCAAACAGGGGGCCTTGTAATGTTGAGATTATTGCTTTTCTTTTAAAACTTGAAATCAAGAAATAATTTTACATGTATGGAAACACTTAACCCTTATAGTGCTCGAACTGACTTCATGCTGATGCAAACAGGCTAGATCCAGGCCAGCCACCAAGTAAAATGGCGGCTGGCCTGAGATTTAACCTGTTTGCTGCCCTGAGTATCTTTCCTCAACAGAACTGAGCATATATTTAAGGTTTGGGAAAGCAGGTGACACAAAGATTTATCTTTTGAAAATTAATTTACACAGCATTCTGAGGGTAAAGCTGCTTCAGCTCAATAGCACCATGGGTAAGACATTGTAGAGCCCTGCCTTGTATGGTGAATTCCAGGAGAGATGGTAAAATATCTGAAATTCTGTTGACATTGTTTTTAACCCCGTTCAAACAACCAATTCAGCTCAAAAGCTCAGACTGTTATGATTCCAAGATGGAATGAAGAAATGTGTTTTTCAAAAATGACAAATTGACCATTATTTTTTAACAATATAAAGATGTCAAGGCAACATGATTCATAGCCCCTCCCACTACCTTTTGAAATCAAAAGCAGTCTGAAACAAGGAAAAATCAATATCAAGTTCTAGAGATGTGTTATAACTAAGACTGAATATAAACTTAAGACTTCCCAGAAAAACAACTGCTTTTTATGAATTATAGTTTATAGCAGCATTGACAGTAAGTGTTTACAAGATATACGATAATATTCAGTTGTGATCAACATGAACACTCAGTTAACCCATTACCAAACAATGACACATCTAACCAGTTTGTTGCAGACGACTCTGGAAAACATTGTAGAAAAGGAGAAATTGCTTGTAATGAGCAGTTTCTCCTTTTCTAACAATGTTTTCTAATCCGAATCAGACGATTGTTTCTTAATTTCATCACATTTTGAAATGTCATCTGCAAACTCTTCCAATTTGGGACAGTAAAAAATTTGGTGTTTAGCAACATTGACAGTTTGCATGACTACAAAGGGTAACAAGAATACGAAAGTCCTTAACCCTTTACCAATGCCAATTTTTTTACTGTCCTGAATTGAAAAAGTTTACAGACGACATTTCAAAATTGGAAAATTATCTTCTGATAGGCCAGAAAACATTGTGGGAAAAGGAGAAATGCTCGTTACGAGCAATTTCTCCTTTTCCCACAATGTTTTCCAGAGTCATCTGTAGATGAGGTCATATGTTGGTATTGTATGGTTACAGTGGGTTAAATACAGTTTTTGTATTTAGTACAAAAAAGTTGTGATATGTCCCCTCATCATACACTCCGATATCTGAGCGCTATATAAACCTGTAGTTTAATGTACCTGAGTATCCATTTCCTTTTATGGTTTCCATGTCAACTGACAAAAAAATGTTTCCTGTAATCCATTGTTATGATTATTTAAATGCATCATCAGCAAAATATCTGAGAAGCCTCCTTGACCGTAGGAGGAATCTTTTAACAATCTCTCATTTTCTCACAGTTGTCTCTATCCAACTCTAATGAAATATAGCTTTGTCCGCTTTAAATCTGTTTTGTGGTAATTTTTAATACAAACAGTTCAAAAGATTCCGGTACCAATATATCCATGTAGTCATTGTTTGCACATAGGTCCAATCTAAAGAAACAGCAAATGACAATTATGAATTATGAAAAATGAAAATGTGATATTCGAGTTACAAATTACTATGCCTTCAGCTGCATATGGATAACATTAGTAATGTGAAAAAAATGTTAAGAGCGTAGAACTTAAAGCCACATGGTCCCTTACCGCGCAGGTTCAAATCCTGATAACGGCATTTTGAATTTTCAGTTTATTTGGGAAATGCTGATAGGTCTTCCAGGCTTGCCCAGACCATGTTGACATTCAGGTTTTGGGTAATATATATTTCTCAATCATGATAAGACTGGGATTGCAACGTACCTAAAATAATGTTGAAGTGATAAACACATATGAAAAATATGAAAAACGACATTGTTTGGAATGTCTATGCAGTTGAGAAACAAATTAGTACAAAAGGAGAGAAGTTGAGTAAACAATAAACATATTATCTTTAGAATCACTTTGTTTGAAATTTAATACATGCATGGTATTTTATATACTTGTAGCATTTAAGAAGTGAATATTTACATTTCAAACATGTTCTTTTTGTTATATTGTTTTATAAATGTCACAATAAAAAGGGTGTTCTGAGTTCATAACAATGATGAAGCTTTTTATTCTTTCCTTTTGAATGCTAATTATGGTCTTTATGTTATGTGTGAATTTTTTACTGTTCGATTGAAATGGTCAATTTCTCAGTTCATTGGTCACATTGTTATAAACAACACGCTTTCTGTTTTAAACCCTACAATAACAAACAAAAAAATCAGTACACCTGAACTCTTACCATAGGAACCTCTTCTGTTGTTTAACCCATTACCAAACAATAACAACATTTGACCAGTTTGTTGCAGACGACTCTGGAAATCATTGTGGGAAAAGGAGAAATTGCTCTTAATGAGCAAATGCTCCTTTTCCAAAAATGTTTTCTGCCCTATTAGAAGATTATTTTTTAATTTCATCATATTTTGAAATGTTGTCCGCAAACTCTTTCAATTTGGGACTGACGAACTTTGGCGTTTGGTAATTTGCAGCAGAAAATGGAAGTTTGGATCAATTTGGTTACAGATGAGCAAATTCCTCCATAGAAATACTACAAAAGAAAATGATAAAAAAGCTGAACAGTCTAAGGTATGATATGTCTAATGATATGTCTTTGAATGAAGGTTTTAGAAGCTACAAGATATTTATACTTAGGGTTGGTTCCCAGCACAGGTCCTCTTAGGTCCTTTTTCGCCAGGCTCATTATTTTCGTTCAATGTATTTATCCTATTACATTCTCCAGTTCCGTGAATTTTTATTTCTGCCCTATGATTATCATACAGGGCCTCCTGTTAATGATTCTCTAGTCTGTTCTTCAATTGATTGATGGCGCTGAAACAACCTCCTTTGCAAGGCTATTCCAGACTCTCGAAATTCTTATGGTAAAGGAGTTCTTTCTTATGTTAGATGCACAATGTTGTGGAAAAATTTGAAGACAATTTCTTTGTTGACTGTGTCTGAGTGAGCAATTATCCCAAAGTTTTAATAAGTTTGTGTCCCCAGCATCATATAATTTATGAATAAATGTGTATGCTTCTATCATGTCACCTCGACATCTTCTGTTGGATAGGGTTGGCAGTTTTAATCTTCTAAGTCTCTCAGGATATTCCAAGTTCTTGAAGCCTGGTAGTTGTTTTGTTGCAAGCCTTTGTACACTCTGAATTCTGTCTATATCTATTGCTTTAAATGGTCTCCAGGCTGCACCTGCATATTCTAAATGAGTTTTGACGAGACTTTTATATAGGGGTTTGAATGTTTCCTCATTGAGAAACTGAAATGATCTTCTAATAATTGCAAATGTGCTGTTAGCTTTCTTTCTTTTTTGCTGATGTGTTTTTCAAAATCCAACTTCTTGTCAATAATAACTTCTATGTCCTTCTCATATGTAGTTTTGTTTATGTCTATTCCTCTGAGATTGTATTTTGTATCAATATTCTTTTTACCAACATGCATAATATGCTTACATTTATCTGGATGAAACTTTAAAAGCAACATTTCACCCCATTGAGAAAATTGATCTAGATGAGATTGTAAGTTGTCAGAGTCTGCCTCGTTTGTGACAGTTTTGAACATTTTCGTGTCATCCGCAAAAAGAAACGCATCAGAGTTGACTGACGTCACGAGATCATTGATGTACAGTATAAATAGTGTGGGGTCAAGGACAGACCCCTGGGGAATGCCCGATGTAACTGGGGCCCATTGGGATTTTTCTCCGTGTATTATTACTCTTTGTTGTCGATCTTGTAAGAAACTTGGATCCATTTAATAATTGACTCATTAAAATTATATGCCTTCAGTTTTTGTTTAAGCCTCTTATGTGGTACAGTGTCAAATGCCTTCTGGAAATCCATGTATATGCAGTCTATTTGGTGTCCGTTATCTATAGCAGCAGTCCATCTTTCCAATACATCTAATAATTGAGAAGTTTATGCTGCCACAGTCTTTAGAAACAACTGGCTTCTTTTGTATTTCATGAAATTTCATGAAGATTTTGTTTTTGCTATTGTTTTCCATCTCCTGTTGAATTCAATTCTGACTTGGTACAAACTTCCTGCATTGGGGAATGAGTTAATGATATTATAGTTTTATTTTTTCGTCCTTTTGCACATTTACATGACATACCAACAAAAGAGAGGACCCTAACTCCTGCATTCAAACTGTAAGCGGATAATCCAGCTCAAGATCTGACAAGTTACAGAATTAATAATAAAACATTGACAATTTTTTTTGTAAAAGCCTTTGCTATCTACAATATAATAATCCTCTTCAAGAAGAAAAGGTACATATTCCCATGCTATTTAGCACATGGATTGATTCAGGAAGTGACTGTATTCATGAATGCCCTAACACATTATTATGTTTTTGAAAAGAAAAATTCAAACTTAAAATAGATAAGAGTATATTAAGCGGTGAGAGAGTTAGTGAAGTTGTTTACTTTCTTAATCCCTTTAACATAAGTTGATTCACACATCTTAGGCAAACATCTCAAAAGAATTGTGACTTGAATAAGAAATATCAAAACAAACTTATTTTTTCTTAACATTTTGATAAAGATATTTACACCAATTCAACCCTGACAAGGAAAATTAGCAAATGCAAAGAAAATACTTAGGCACATGAGGCAGTTTTCTCATTTATCATTTGGATCCAGATGCAGTAAGATATCAAATTTTAAATGTATGGGATGGCATTAAGGTAAAGAGTTCACCCTAAGATACTGTATCCACTTTTCATTGATGACATGCAGGAATATTTTCAAACTTGAATGATGTTTTAATCACAGACTGCTTATAGATCATGCAAGGAAACAAATTGAAGAAATAGGGGATGACTTTAAGTTAGTTTAAGTTACATGTTACTATCGTAACGGGCAAAATAGAGTGTAGGATATCGACAGGGTAAACATTAAAATTGTTGATTGGGAAATGTTGTGTGTTAGTGACGGAGGAATGGTTTATAAGATACAATGGGGACAGCATTAGTTTTATCACCTTATCTCTTGACAGTTTTGTGCCAGTTTATCCTATTTTGAGTGAGAGTGCCCTGCCTACTTTTGTAGGTTATTATGGTGATTATAGATACTGCTGTCTGTCCTACACAGAAGTCTCTAGGTCCTGCGTGGCCAAGTGGTTAATTTGGCGGACTTATATAACTTGGGAGCCCGGATGGGAGCCCCACCAACACCAGTCCTCTTGTTTTGTGGGAATGATCTTTGGAAAGTCACTTCAGAGCCCTAGCCTAGTGCTGGTGGACCCAGGAAAGCAGTCACATAACTGGAAAATTGTTGTTATGGCTTTAAGCACCATACACACAGAGGTCTCCATGACTCCTCGGATAGAGTACAGAACTAAAAATCGCATGGCCCCTCTCCATGTCTGTTCAAAACTCAGTGACATCATTTCAATTTTCATGAGAAGTAGACAATATCTGTATATCAATAACTACTAATGAAAAAAATGCTTTGTTTACTTGACAACTGGTCTAAATCTAAACTCAATCTGAACACAACGCCATATTGTTTCCCGCGAGAATGACGTCACTTTACTTTTGGTTCTTAAAATAGATCTTGAATGTAAAATCCAAAAAGTCGTTAAATATGATTGAGGAAACTAGTATACATGTCACAACAAGTTTTCCATTTGGTATGCGTTACTGATCAAAAGTGATTAACAGGATGTCCAACACTTCCATACACATTGAACAACTTAACGTGCACGCTTAGAAAATGTGTTAATTGGCGGATGCTGATTTACCCGAAAAATTGTAACCCTACACTTATATCCATATCCAAGGTGTATTTCACAGCTCACGGAAATACCCGAGTAGTTCCGATTGGATCTAAACTGTTTGCATAAGCATGAAGTTGGTTCCAGCACTATGAGGGTAAAAGGAGGTTGAATTATAGAGGTGAGGTGGGGAGGTATTTTCAAGCTGTTTCAATGACATCTCCCTGCAAGTTTATCACTCTAGCCAAAATAAAGGGTGGGGTAAATGTAGGTACCCTGGTGATTTATGTGGGAGTTGAACTTGATTAATCAATTTAACCCTTAACCAAACACCAAATTTTCGTCTGTCCCAAATTAAAAGAGTTTGCAGACGACATTTCGAAATGTGATGTAATTGAACAATAATCTTCTGATAGGGCAGAAAACCTTATGGGAAAAGAAGAAATTGCTCGTAACAAAATTGCTCGTCACGAGCAATTTCTCCTTTTCCCACATGATGTTTTCCAGAGTCGGTCAAATGTCTTTATTTGTTTGGTAATGGGTTAAGTGATTGAAAAGGTCAGGTGGTCTAATTGACACTGTAATTTCGCTTGAAAACTCCCCACACTGACAGAGATAAGGAAGTGAAGTCTTTTGTACTTTCAATGTTGAATATCTTCTTGCTAATCCTACTTTGTCAATTCTTAACTTGGTCCTTTGTGGACCAGTTGTTAGATTGGCAAATGCAGAATTCGGAGGTCCAGAGTTTGAGCACCACTAGCATCTGGTTTCACTCCACCAACATCTCTGGTTTGGAGAGAACGGCCTTTGGCAAGTTACTTCAGAGCCCTAGCATACCTAGTACTGGATTCCCAATGGTTAAAGCGGTTGACTTGAAACTTAAGGGACCTGGGTTCGAACCCCACCAACATCTCTGGTTTTGTTGGAGTGACATTTGGCAAGTTCTTTCAGAGCACTAGCCTAGTACAGGTGGATCCAGAAAAGCCGTTGGATAACTGAAAAACTGTTGATGGGCATTAAACACCATTCAAAATCAATTCTTAATGGATTCTGAAGCTTGTAAGAATTATCATGATATTTACAGAATAAGGTTACATGAAGAAAGCATTAAAAGAAGTAATTAACGGATTGCATTTGCTCCTTAAGGATTTCTGCTTTCACAATTCTTGTTGGATGCTTTATTTGTAACATGTATTATGTATATGTTATTTTCTTAAGTAATCAACTGGTGGTGCTGAAAGAGGGTATGCTCCAAAAAGGATGAGATGAAGAACAGAAATTGTTTTACGTTGAGGACATACAAAGTTCATGTAGCTTTCATTTATAGAAAGAAATGTTCATGAAGGTAACACACAATGCAATTATAAAGGACACTGGATGTGACTGTCAGAGGTGTTTACTCTGATATATAGTAAGTGAAACTGAAAAAGGTTGAGTTAACATGGCTCAGTCTGTAAATATGCCAGCCATCACCCATTCCCTCATTCAAAATTTTGTGATTTGTATGAAATATATTTGTCACTTTGAAACTCATTCTTTCATCTGATAACTTTAGGCGTTCTCCGACATCATTTGGCGCTGGAACTAATCAGTTCAAAAGGGACAGTTTTGGCCCTGACCGATGTATACTGAGATTGTCCAAAGTAATTCAACAAAAGGAGTTTCAATACCGCGGTTTATGGGTATTCTACCTTAAATTGGATGATAGAGGCCTATGTGGCCTAGTGGTTAGAGCACAGAACTCGAAAGCACATAAAGCCTTTTCATGTGAGAGGTCCCCTAGTGGTTAAAGCACAGAACTCGAAAGCACATAAAGCCTTTCCATGTGAGAGGTCCCCTAGTGGTTAGAGCACAGAACTCGAAAGCACATAAAGCCTTTCCATGTGAGAGGTCCCCTAGTGGTTAGAGCACAGAACTCGAAAGCACATAAAGCCTTTCCATGTGAGAGGTCCCCTAGTGGTTAGAGCACAGAACTCGAAAGCACATAAAGCCTTTCCATGTGAGAGGTCCCCTAGTGGTTAGAGCACAGAACTCGAAAGCACATAAAGCCTTGTGTGAGAGGTCCAATCCCAGTGAAGGCATTCCATTTTCATGAGAGGAAGTCTCCTGAATGGATCTACCTGGCTTGACAAGCCCTTATGGCAGTTGAGTATGGGGGGGTTCATCCATCATTAAGAGTTGGGATTGCAGAATATCTGAAATAATGTTGATTCAACATTGAATAAATGAAATAGAATTAAGAACAGCTACCAATATCACTTTCCACTTTCTTTTTGTGTCACTATGATTAAAGTTTACCAGCACTGAGTGAACGAACATCAATATCTCTATCTTTATCAGATCCATACATGGTGAATGGAATGTTATCTTACTCCACTATTCTACAGTAAATCTTCATATCAAAACTCTTCACTTGTGTTCACAACCTTGTAACCATATAACCCATCTTACTCTCTGGCATTTCTGAACAAGTCCAAACCGGATAATGAAATATGAAAGATATCACTTTCTTTTTCTGTTTGTACCAAAGCCATTTTGATCAAAAGAACATATGGTTTGTTATGACCTAGGTTCCCTTTTTGACCGTGGTTTCTAAAAGTTTCAATAAACAGAGATAGCACAAGTATATTATATGATGGCATGGGTAATACCCTTTGTCCTTTACAGATTTTGGAACAAGTCCAAAGAGAAATTAAGAATCAAAATGGTTTAGACTCATCACCCGACTTAGATGCAAATATTATATACTTTAGAAACCACTGTATCAAAAGAAAGAATTGCTCCGGATGAGTAATGTATCCTATTGTCACAAATGAGTTAACAATTTCTATAATGGTGATATGGTAACTTTGAGATTGTTTGATACACACATCAATTGAAACATAAGGACTTTAGAGAACATCCTCACCATGATTGCATTAGCAATCTATCAAACAGGTTTTACAATTTGATATAAGTTTTGTCCAGTGGAACTCAAAACTCATTTTCATACTTGAAAATAGTGGTGAAAGTTTTGCCATGATGGACTTTGTTTTAAGATATTCAAACTTGGTTATTCTCGGTTATGTGAATGATTAACCGATTCACCTTGATTTATTCAATATCGCAGATTAAATTACAGCTAATCTAATACAATCAAAGGGAGACAAATATGATACTTCCTAATTCTTTGGCATCATAATAGATTTACCTCCCTTGTCCCACTTGGCATAGATAATGTAAGTTTTGGGGAAAATGAGTTTTAGGTTTCAAATTGTCTTAATCTGAGCCATCTCTCTAAAAGCAATAAGAAACTTGACAAAAATGTAAGATGTACTTGTAGGTTTGAAAAGGTCGGATGAGAATTTTGCTCATTTTACAAAAGTTAATTAAAGACATGCAACAAAGACATACAACTCAGGGGTTTGTTGTAAAAGAGTTATAGAAATATCATAACATGACTTATCTTAACACCTTTATGTCCTTGAATCTGACCTTCAATGTTAGGAATATTTGTAATGAGATCCTCTTAAAGTGTGTTAACCTAATGAGCAATGTATCATTTTGTCATGATGTTTCTACCCAAAATCACAGAACACAATTTATTGTTTTAATGATGATTCTTATTGTTTGCTATTGCTTTGAATTTGGTCTTGTCAAAAGATTTCCGACATGTGGAATATGTTTGTAAGTTTATAGACGTCACATGTACCTACCTGTTTGTTCAGATCACTTGTTATCCCTTTCCCAAACAACAAATTTTTGACTTTCCCAAATCGAAAGTGCTTGCAGACGACATTTCAAAATGTGATGAAATTGGAAAATAATCCTCTGATAGGGCAGAAAACATCGTCACAAGCAATTCTTCCTTTTTCCTTAATGTTTTCTAAAGTCGTCTGCAACAAAGTGGTCAAATGTCGTTATTGTTTAGGAAAGGGTTATGAAATCAAACAGATGGAACCTCTAGAGCAAAGTGTTGGCTGCAGACAAATTTTGTAAACAATTTGGATGAATGAGAAATTGGTAATTTCAAACTACAAACAATCCTACTTCTTCCTACATGATTTCTAATCTTTCCAATTTTATGTTCCAATTTAACAAAGATGCAAACCGTTAAAGTGAAATAAATCTCCATATACAGTTTGTTGTGCAAAGAATGAAAACTATTATAAAATCTTTGGACATTTTAAGAAGAATTACAGCTTATTTCCTAGCTGTTGCTAAAAATGAGTTAAGATTAGCAAAGGGTTGCTATGTTTGAGTGACTTTGGAAACATTATATTACTGAATAGGCTTAAAAACCCTTTCCTTTTTCTCACAACCTCAACCCCTTACATCAGAATAGCACAATTTGACAGAACAAAATGCCTGTTCTATATTATAATGGATAAACAATAGGGTTTTTTTTGTGACACATAAAAAGTAGCTAAGAATGAGGAAATTCTCCTTTTGTCTCTATGATTTAAAATGTAGTCGCCTTTAATTGCATTGAAAGCTTTGCTATGGAAAGCCCAGTTGAAGGGTTCAGAAGGAAGTTATTAATGTGTTCTAGTTTTCATAAAATTCATGCAAATAGACTCTGCATAACCTTTCTCCTTCTTCAACATGTTTGTATGAGGTGGAAGTCTACTGTCTTGCAACAGCAAAATTGCTGAACCTGTGTTAAACCACAATCATAGAAATTTTTATCTTATTCTAAAGGCAGTGCATCCCTCATGGACACAGATTATGGGTCTTTCCATTATAAAGCAAGTTGCGCTCATGGTTATTGTTGATGAGTTTTCAACTTTAAAAAGCGGTTGTGATAGATTATGTATGATTTGAATACATGTCAGCTTAATTGACTTGTTTTCTAAGTAGTTCTTTTTTATGAATAAAATTCATAAAGCTGATCATTGTCCAAAATATTGCAAGTTATATCCTTTGGATTGTTAGTTTGAAATTATGTTATAAATATTCTATTGTATTTGTTGTCTATGAGCTTTTTACTTTACATAGGGTTTTATGAATTGATAACTCAGACAATTCAGTGCAATGCGATGTAACTAAAATAATGTTGACATGATGTAAAACACTTAGCCAACATACCTTGTCATAATAATTTCAATGCCAACCCCTGTGAAGGTATTAAGAATTGGGCTCATGTTGGGTTCATGAACTTCATGAACAGATGTGAACGATGAAAGGATGTTTATGAAAACTAAGTCATTCATGAACATGTTCATGAATTTCAAGAACATGTTCATGAACATCAAGAATATGCTAATGAAGGTTTCCATGGATACATTTGAAACTGTTCTTGAAATTCATGAACTTAATCAAGAACATCTTTTATATTCATATTCATGAAGTTCATGACTCCTTCTTAGGAGAATCAATTCATCATGCATTTTATTATTACTTCTATGACAATCAGTTTAACCCTTTACCAAACGACATATCTTTGACTGTCCCAAATTGAAAGAGTTTGCAGACGACATTCAGAATGGGTGATGCAATTGAAAAATAATCTTCAGATAGGGCAGATAACATTGTGGGAAAAGGAGAAATTGGTTGTTAAGAGCAATTTCTCCTTTTCCCGCAATGTTTTCCAGAGTAGTTTACAACAAACCGGTCAAATGCTGTTATTGTTTGGTAATGGGTTAATATTTGTTTGCATAGGCTTAGACAGGACAGGGAGGGGGTTTGATTTCACAGACAAATCCCTGAATATCCCAAAATATATTGCCTTTCAATCCTCAGACCCTCTGACACATCTATACACCCACATATTAGAAACAATCCACACAACGAAAAATCTGAATATTGAATCAGCAAGACTAAGTCTAGGCTACAGATAAGGGAATTTATTTTCTACATGGTGCAATCATTTTAACATGTTGCCCCATTATACAATATTTCATGCTCTCAAAAACTTAGTGTTTTATTTATGATGGTCTATATTTATGGATGTAAGTTTTTAAGGATAGTTTTTTAGCCACTTTAGAGATGTGCTTGTGAATATTAAGGATTCAACTCAAGACTATATATAGTAAGTGCTGCACAAACTTGAATCAGTCTAACTCTTGCATTGAACCCTTAATACCCTTAATTCTTATGAAGACAATAATCTTCACGATGCCAAATGCTAAAGGTCAGTAAAAAAAAAATCGATGTAGAGACAAATTCAAAATATGTTGATTTTATAATTTTGCTAATATGATGCATTCCGTTAATATAATGTCATGAAACATGTGCAGGTATTTTGACGGTTCAATGTAATGCTATATAGTAAGTGCTTCAGGTTTGTGAAGCACTTACTATAGTCTTTCATTGAACCCTCGATTTTGAATCTGCTATTTCGAGTTTTGAAATGAGCCTTCAAAGTGTCGGTGAATATATATGTATGGAGCTTGCAGTCAAATAACATTCCTTTTTCCTGCATGGTTGTGAAGAGTGTGGACATAATTTATTTTCATAGTTTGCTCCATTAATTCAACATAGTTTTGGCCGACTCTTCATTGCACAATTGGAGATCCAGTGAAGGACTATAGCAAGTCCTTTTTGCACTGAACCACTCCCTCTTATATCTGCCTGCTTTTCCAAAATGAGATTTTTTGGGTTAATTGAAATTGTTACACAATTTACTGCATTTTATTATATACAGCCTTGTCTTGTTTCTCAAAAGCGCCTTTCATTACTTTTACGTTCTGCTCATTTTGGAGAAGTAGGCAGAGTTTGGAGGGCTTGTGCATGAACTCTCCAGTTATCTGTGATGAAATGAATATGAGACTAAGAGGCCAGATACATTGCCAGTACTGATTGTGCTGTTTGGTTCTTTAACCATTCCCCCATATACAAACTTGTGACCGCTCCAAATTGAAAATTTTAGCAGGCAACACAACCTTGATTATGATATAATGTAGAATTTGCTCAATCAGGAGAAATTTATCCTTTATCTTTTCACTGCTTATTTTGAAATATTCTCCAGCAGGTGTAGAGTAAGTGAGATATTAGTCATATTACCATGGGGTTAAATTCATTTCTGACACAACTGACGGAGAATAGAAGAAAAAGTTGATAGACATCAGTATATGAGTGATTATAGTATGACTAATGTGGTATTATCAAGATTAAATCTTTAGTACAGAGGATGTATTTTAAAGACACACCCTCTTGAATTAGTTCACTCACCCTTATTATATTGGGATTCAATAACTCTGTTCATGAGCTGCATGAACAGACATGAACAAAAAATTGCTATTCATGAACACAATGATGTTCTTGAACATGCTCAAGAATGTCAAGAACTTTTTCATGAATGTATTTATGGATATGAAAATGCCTGTTGATGTGTTCATGAACATGTTCTGCACTTTCTTGAACATATAACCTCTCACAAACATGTCATTCAGGACTCAACACAGAAAAACACACTTTCAATGATGCATATTAAAACTTGGTTTTGGGCGAGGTTTCAGTCGCTAACGCCCACATGGTAATAAATGTTGGTAGGAAGGGTGTCCAGACAGAGTTTAGGAATTTTTATCCCCAAATTTTGAATTTGTTTGAGATCTTGGGGAATTTTACTCTCTCCATGGATAGAATGTATGCTTTAGATTGCAATGGGCTAATACATACAATTATTTACTCATGCACTTGTCTGTATTAATGGGTTGTTACTTAACCCTTTCCCAAACAATATCAACAATTGACCACTTTGTTACATACGATTTAAGAAAACATTGTGGCAAAAGGAGAAATTGCTCGTAATGAACAATTTTTCCTTTTCCTACAATGTTTTCTGCCCTATCAGAAGACTATTTTCCAATTTCATCACCTTTTGAAATGTTGTCTGCAAAACGCTTTCAATTTGGGACAGTCGAAAATTTGTTATTTGGGAAAGGGTTAAGATAAACATGTTGGGCCTTCATGGTCTAGTAGTATGAGTACAGAACATGAAATGAAATTAGAAGGCCCCTCTCAGTCTCTGAATGGGTTCAAATCCCGGTGATGGTATTTGGATTTTCTTAAGATGCAGTCTCCCAAACTCCTCACAGTGATCTCCCCTTGCTACGCTGCATCGACCACTGCCACCACAAGATTTTTCATCCAGATTTGGATGAAATTCAAATGATGCTGTTTTGTTAAGAGATTACCGGATATCTTAGTTAATTTAGTAACATTATCTTGTTGTATTGATTTCTGACCAGTTAAGTTAAAAAAAAATTGGTTTTGTTTATAAATAAAGCACTAATGTATTACAATTATTTAGTTTTGCCGCCATCTTGTTATCCCATTTTCGTTTATAAGTAGGTGCATTCGGAACACCTCGGCCATTTCTTAAAATAACCTCGGAGGTAATGGGGAGCCATTTTTGAAAGTAGGTCAGCAACGAAGGGCCAATCGTATCAACTCGGCAATCCCCGTCACAAGCCGGGGATTGCCGGAAAGAGCTGATTGACAAAATATGAAACAAAGATGTGTTCATATGATCATCTTTAATGAAAAGGGTAAAATACCATTCAATTGTGATATATAACCAATTTGCGTGTATCTAAATACATATTTAGTGCCTGTGTGCATTTTGCGTTATCCGCCGGAAATAAGGCGAATTACCCCAGGATTTCTGGTGTATTCATGTACTGCCTACGAGGTATATCTTCCGACTTGTTACGGGGATTGCCGAGTAGATACGATTGTAAGTAGGTGGTCACGTGACATTTGTGATGGCAGTGATCATCCCCATAAAGGGAGATCACTGTGAGGAGTTTGGCAGTCTCCCAGCCACAATGTGTCGTATTTTGGTTATCTTGTTCATCTGTTTTGTGCGGTTTGTAAAATATTACGTTAAAGCAACTCTCAAAGTGACAAAATATATCACGGGTTACCTGCATGATTGTCATTTATGATTGTTTTATTACCCTAATGATGTTAACCCTTATTTATCAATTATCTGGTTTATTCTTGGAACAGTTTTGTCAATTCATTTAAATGTATCATATGACTCAAAAGAAAGGTGATATAAACACCCTGGGTGTTCTGTGTGGCCAAGCCCTCCAGATTGTAGACTCTTTACTAGGTGGGACCTAAGTTTGAGCCCTACTGGACCTAATCTAGTATTGTTAAAGTGTCCTTTGGTCAGAGGCAGAAGAGCCCTAGCCTAGTACTTAGTAGTTCCAGGGGCCGTTTTACTAAACAACTTGCGTAAGTCATAATTGATAAACATGGATAGTATCTTCAATGAAAGTACAATGTTGCAATGTGGCACTTCATTGGAAGCGTCTCGGAGACGTTACTTTGCAATATTGCTTCGTCCAATATTGAAATAAGAGGAATTGTTGTTTTAGACTTACACAAATCTTAAGCGTAAACTGTTTAGTAAAACGGTACCCAGGAGAGCTGTATGGTTCTGTGTGGTCTAGTGGTTAAAATGGAGGTCTTAGAACTTGAGAAAGCAGGTTCCAGCCCCATCTTCCTCCATCATTAATAGTCGGGCATCGCTACATAACTGAAATAATGTTGATGTGATGTAAAACCCATATATAAAAAAAAAGAAAGAAAAGATTCCAGCCCCAATGGTACCTCTGGTCACATGGGGGTGTCCTTTGGCAAGATACCTCAGAGCCCTGGGCTGTTACTGGTAAATCTAGGAAAACTGTGACACAACTGCTAAATTGTTCACAAGGCACTAAACAACATAATTTTATATTATAGGAAAGCCATAATATAACTGGAAAGCTCAGTTTTAACGGTGTCAAATAAAAATGGCTTGAGTTGTTTTGTATATGATAAAACACAAGATGATATCTTGAGAAATATGTCATTCATTTAGGCCAGTTTGAGGGTTCTATACAAGACTGAACTTAGTACTTCATGTTTGTGAATGAAGGATTAACTTTAAGTCTCGCATTGAACCCTCAATAATGTGAGAACAATGACGACATTTAACCACTTTGTTGCAGACGACTCTGGAAAACATTGTGGGAAAAGGAGAAATTGCTCATGACAAGCAATTGGTCCTTTTAACACAATGTTTTCTGCCCTATCAGAAGATTATTTTGCAATTTCATTACATTTTAAGATGTCGTCTGCAAACTCTTTCAATTTTGGACAGTTGAAAATTTGGCGTTTGGTAAAGGTTTAAGTGTTGAGAAAGCTATTGTAGTCACTGTCAATACTGAAATAGATAGATTCCCACAATGTTATCTTTATGAACATTCTACTATGACCATCTCCCTTCCTTGACAACAAAATACATTCTGTATTCAACCATTGCAGCTGTTAAAACCATTACCTTTGGTGGAGATTTGTGAACTGTACAAATTCAAAGCATGACTATAAAGTTGAACCCTCTTCTCATTAAGGGGCCTCAATTGACCTAATGGTTTACAAACAGAGCTTGAGATCACATGGTACATTTTCGGCAATATTTCCTGATCGTGTCAACTTAGTTTGACTAATCACATACCAAGATGTATAACATAAAATAAATATTATTTGAAGAATACTTCTTTGTTAAACATGTATTTCGTTTTAATAATTGTAAGAAAGAATTGCTTTTAACCAACTATTTCTGCTTTGAATAATTCTATATTTTCACACACATTTTTTTTTATATAAAAATGGGTTAATCTTTCTTGATGTTATAAGAATGTGAAATGTCCCCCACAAAGGGAATGTCAGGGTTTGTTTGTATAATCATGCAAGATTTGGTGATAAAGGGAAAGAAAAAAAAAAAAAAATTATATGTTCCCACTGTGCAAGAATAATCTAAATGCATTGACACTTTATACCAAATGAAAAACATAGTAAAACAGCTGAGTATCAATTTATGATTAAAACATTCAAAGTTTGAAGTTCTTTGGTGAGATTGGTCAAACAACATTGTGAAAAAGAAGTTTGTTATGTTGAGCAACTTATTCTTAGGTTGGAGTTATTTATAGAGTTATGTAGATGTTTAATTTGTGACTCAAATTTCAATTGCCATGGTGGTTTTAAGCAGAAACAACTTTTGCAGAAGGATACATTGTAAATGCCAGGGTTTCCTCTGGATATAAAGGGTCCAATCCTCTGTGAAGTATTTAGAAGCTGTGTTCATGAACAATTAACAAAATATAGCCATTCATGAACAATAACTTGTTCTTCAACACGTTCATGAATTTCAGGAACATGTCTATGAACATCTAGAACATGTTCCTGAAGTTCATGAACATGTTGAAGAGAAACACTAGTCTTTGTTCAAAGGCATGTCTATTTTACATTCTTGTTTGTTCATGAAATTCATGAACTCAGTTCTTGAATCCTTTGCAGTGGATGCAAGACTATATATAGCCAGTCCAATTTTGTTAGGGATTGCTGTAGTCTTGCATCAGACAGTTGATGTTGATTCCAATGTTTCAGATGACATCAAAGTTGAAGCTGATGCTGATATTAATGATGATAATAGTGATAAGCAGGAATTACCTAATGACGGAAACGGTGACCAGGACTCTGTATCTGATGTTAAGTTAGATAATGATTCTGATAAGAATGATGCAAGTGATCAGGGTAAGAAACAGCATAAACTTAGTGGTGTGTACACCGGAGGCTTTTGCATCACTAGAATGTTTCTATCTCTAGACAATCACTTTATTAACATAGTCCTACACTAACAACCTCTTGACTAATATATGGTATTTGGTTATTTTATTTTAAAATCTTTTTTTTTAAAAAACTTTTAAAGTGACAAAATATATCACAGATTACCTTCATGGTTGTCATTTATGACTTCCTTTTAACCATAATGATGTTCACCTTTATTTACCTATTGTGTGGTTTATTCTTGGAATAGTTTTGTCAATACATTTTAATGTATTATATGACTCAAAGGGATAAGAAAAACCTGGGTGTTCTGTGTGTTCCAGGCCTTAATGTGATGAACTTGTAACTAGTTGAGTCCCATGTTCGAGCCCCGCTGGCATTGCTTGCATTGTTAGAAAGTCCTTTGGCAAGCTGTAGCAGAGCCCTAGCCTAACACTTGTTTATTCAGGGAAAGCTGCAGGATCCTGTGGTCCAGTGGTTAAAGTTGCGGTCTTAAAACTTGGGAGCGCAGGTTCGAGCCCTAATGGAACCTTTTGTCACGTTGGAGTGTCCTTTGGCCTGATACTTCAGAGCCCTAACCTAGAACTGGTAAATCTAAGAAAGCCGTGACACAACTGAAAAATTCTTCAAAAGGTGCAAACAATATAATTTTGTATGAGCAGGAAAGCTGTAATATAACTGGAAAACTGTTTTAACGGTGTGGAATAAAATTGACTTGGGTTGTATTGTTGTAAGAAGGCACAAAATGTTGTCATGAGAAAATTGTCATTGATTGAAGCCAGTTGAAAGAGTCCAATACAAGACTTACGTTAGTACTTCACATTTGTGAAGGAAGGATTAACCTTAAAGACATACTCGCGCAATTCATGCGACACCTAGCGTCTAAGACCAAGAACAGTCACTCTGTTAAAAATTTATATGGTATTTTTCACTATGAGTTACTCCCCTTAGCATTTTTCTCTAACTTCCGGTTTGGAAAAAAAAGCAAATTTTCGTAACAAAATCACCAGAAAAAATGAAAAGACGATGGAAAGGGAGGTTTATAAAGGAAGGGAAGCACTCCAGGTTGAACATTTTATCCGAAAGTCGATCATCAAACATAAATGAGACAGAAAACAATCTTTCTGAGCTTGAAAACGATCCGATAGACGGCGAAAAAAGTGGATGGAGAATGGGTCTTTTTTGTGCTGTAGTTTTTTTAAATGCATGGTGACCTATAACTTTTTGTATATTTACATTCAGTATATGATAAACTACATGTATATTAATTTTGAAGTATTTCTTATTGATACTTTTTCCAAAATATCAGTTTTTTTACACAAAATATGCCGAAAATGGACAATTTCTCTGTTTGCGCATTTATCGAACCACCTTACATTATTGAATAAAAATTCACTGAAAGTGCATATAATTTTCCTTTTTTACTAGTTTTATTCCTTCATTAGTGCAATATAACTAAACTATTAGTCTAAAAATAGTTAAAACCTTTATTTGTGTAAAATAACTGATATACAAACAATAATAGAAATTCTCAGAGATTGACCACTCAAAATGGCCGAAATATGCCTAAGATACATATTTTCTAGACCTTCTAGTAAAAATTTTAGTATGGTAAGGTACTTTTTTTAACTTGCCATGGTATTTGTAAAGGTTTAATCTACATTTCTGCCAAATTTCAAAGACTTCTTATTTAAACTTCATTTGAGTGCGTATGTCTTTAAGTCTCACATTGAACCCTCAATAATGCGAGAAGCTAGAGATACCTAAGGGACAGTGTTCAACTCTTTACCAAAGAATGACAACTTTGTTGCAGACGACTCTGGAAAACATTGTGGGAAAAAGAGAAATGTTTCCTTTTCCCACATTGTTTTCTGCCCTATCAAAAGATTATTTTCCAATTTTATCACATTTTAAGATGTCGTCTGCAAATTCTTTCAATTTGGGACAGTCGAAAATTTGGCATTTGGTAAAGGTTTAAGGGATGAGAAAGCTATTGCAGTCACTGTCAATACTGAAATAGATAAACTCCCACAACGTTATCTTTATGAACATTCTATTATGACCATCTCCTCTCCTTGACAACAAAATACATTCTGTAGTCAACCATTTTGCAGCTGTTAAAACCATTACCATTGGTGAGGATTTGTGAACAGTACAAAGTCAAAGTATGACAAGAAAGTAAAAGCCATCTACTCGATAAGGGGCCTCCATGGCCTATAGGCACAGTTTGACAACAGAACGTGAAATCATTTGGACTTTTATGAGAGGCAGTCTCCCAACTGACTTATGAATACTGGTTCTACCTGGCTTGACAAGCCCATATGGGTAGTTGTGTATGGGGTCCATCATTAAGAATCGCGAAGGTAACGAAAATAATATTAATACAATTTAAAACCCTTATAAAGAAATATTAACTCAATATGCATACTTGTGACTTGCCCAAATAGAAAGCAATAAAAGGCTACATTATAAATGGAATAAGTTGGCGTTACAAAAGCGTAAATTGCTTATAAGGAGGAACCTAATTTTTGTCACTGTAATTTCTGAAGTTCTCTTCTGAGTAGATGCTTCAAAGTGCAGATGTATCGAGTAGGGGAGTTTACACATTTCCTCTTATAGGAGAAATCCATAAAGCACATCATATACCAAGATATATAACATAATTTAAATATGGTATTAAGAATATTTTTGTTATATATCTGGTTTTAGCAATTGTGGAGGGAAAAAAATGCATTTGACCAACCGTTTCTGCTTTTAACCTATTATTTCTGCTTTAGACATTTCTATATGTTCACATACAAAAAATTATATGAAAATGGGTTAATCTTTCTTGATGATAAAAGAATGTTAAATGTCCCCCACAAAGGGAATGTCAGGGTTTGTTTGTATAATCATGCAAGATTTGATGATAAAGAGAAACAAAAAACACTATATTATATGTTCCCATTGTGCAAAAATAATCGAACTACATTAACACTTTATACCAAATGAAAAACGGTAACTTCGAAAAAACTAGTGAAACAGCTGACTTTAAATTTACAATTAAAACATTTGAAGTTTGAAAGATAGCATTTCCTTTGCAGTATTTGTCCGACACCATTGTGAAATGATGATTTACTTATGTTGAGCAACTTCTTCTTTTGGTTATAATTTATAGATATCTGGGTGCTTTGTGACTTATTAATATTTTCCAGTGGAGGTGGTGGTTTTAAGTAGAAACCACTTTTGCAGAAGAAATTTAAGTGACTGTGCTTTATTGTAGATATAAAGGGCCTAATCCTCTTCAAAGGATTCGGAAACTGTGTTCATGAACAGTTGATAAAATGTGGCGATTCAAGAACAAAATATATTCCTGAACATGTTAACGAGTTTCAGGAACATGTCTATGATTGTCAAGAACATGTTCTTGAAGTTCATGAACATGTTCAAGAATAGTTTTGCATTTATCAGCATGTCCATTTTACATTCATGTTTGTCCATGAAATTCATGAACACAGGTCTTGAATTCCTCACAGTGGATGCAAGACTAAAGCCAGTCCAATTTTGTGAGGGATTGCTTTTGTCTTGCACCAGATCTTCAGATGGTTTCTTTAGTCTGTTATCAATAAGCTAGAATGTGTATAGAATGTATGAAGGAGAAGGTGAACAATATGATGGGTCATCTATCAAATCTATCATTGATCAGGGCCAAGTCTGACAGGTAGCTGGCCCCCTTTGTAAGGAGTGTAGACAAACATATTTATCTGAGCCTTTCTCCTGTTATACTTTAAGACCTGTTGAACAAACCCTATATTGGGTGTACTCATTAGAACCGTCTCATCGAGATGATTCTAATGAGTACCCACAATATAGGATTTAATGGAAAAAATCATGGAAAAAGGAAATGTAATCATGTCTTTTACCTGGACTATATAGTCTCAAGTTGAGAAATCATATCTCCCATGATCAAAGTTATAAAGACAATTAAGTTTTTATTGACATAAAACTTTTCAGATATTTCTTCCTTAGGAGTTGAACCTGAATTTGTGCTTACCAAAATGTAAATTTTACTTAGTATGAGCATTTTATACTGACTGTGATTAATATATCGGACATTGCACTGCTGACAGGTCTTGTGAGTTGTTTGATTTGGGAAAAGGGTTGTAATCACATAGGTGTTTTGAGATAACACCTTTTCTCCCGTTTGCCTTTTGGGGACTTTTGCAAAAAGGTTACAAATCTTTGTTTTTTGATTTACAATAAAGACATAAACATCCTATACAAAACAGGTTTAAAGCAGTAATTTTGATTAGTATTACTTTTCCTATTGCAGCAATATCATTGAATTCCTTATGTTTACCTGATATAGTTTGGCCGTGGGAGTAATTGTTGAAAGGGTGAAGATTACAGGGGTGTTGTCCGACCACATTTTGCATACTTTCTTGGACAAGCCTTGCTGGTTTCTCCCGTTCATTTATATTCGGAGATTGATATTAACCAGACTAGTTTTGTGTCTGACACTTAATGAGTCATAACTGCTAGCTAAGTAGATTGCGAAAGTGTATTTCCTTTTATTTGTATAGTTTATTTGTGTTTTAATGTAATTTGAGTGAGGGGATCAACTGATTGAGTTGTTTTCTTTGTGAACTGATTTGATTGAATTTTGTAATCAATAAAGGATTAGAAAAAGGTCATGGAAGGGCAAGTTGACAGATCAAGTCCTAAACCTGAGGATATGAAAGCCGAACAGGCTGATAAGACAGCAGAAGCAGGTTCCATTAATAATGGATTTGGTGATGATGACTTAAAGAAAGATGTTGATGTTGATTCCAATGTTTCAGATGACATCAAGGTTGAAGCTGATGCTGATATTAATGATGATAATAGTGATAAGCAGGAATTACCTAATGACGGAAACGGTGACCAGGACTCTGTATCTGATGTTAAGTTAGATAATGATTCTGATAAGAATGATGCAAGTGATCAGGGTAAGAAACAGCATAAACTTAGTGGTGTGTACACCGGAGGCTTTCGCATCACTAGAATGTTTCTATCTCTAGACAATCACTTTATTAACATAGTCTTACACTAACAACCTCTTGACTAATATATGGTATTTGGTTATTTTATTTTAAGACATTGTAATTAGAGTCATTGTGGGTATGGGTTGTTTTGCCTTTAAATCATTTGAAAGTAAATTTAGTAAGCTCAGGATGAATCACATTAAGATATCTGCCTGTTCCATCATCTTTTAACATTGCTACTTATGGATAATATACATAAATATATGTAACAATTTTAAAAGACGTTTGAAAAGGTTACTTTTAGTATCATTGTTATTTATTAAGTTCACTAAATACGTCATTCCTGAGCAGCCAAATCGTGAATGATAGTAAGTTTGTAGTAGTTATGACATGTACCTACCTATACTGAATGTTGGGATTTGACCTCTGTGGCCTAGTGGTAAGAGTATAGATCTAGAAATCCGAGGCCCCGCTCTGAGTGGGTCCAAATCCCAGTAAGGCTTTTGGATTTGCTACAGAGGTATTCTTTTGACTGACTTACAGAATGTCATTGATTCTACCTGGCTTGACCAGCCCTTCCTCCATCATTATAAGAGCCGGACTTCGCAACATAACTGAAAGAATAATGATATGATGTAAAACCCATATGAACAGGCAAATTAAGGTAAAATAGTTTGTCAGGGTTAAAGAAAATTAATATTTATTCCAGGAAACTAACATCTAATAAATCCAGAACCTGTACTAAAACTTTCTTTTCCTGTTTCATCCCTTAGTTAACCTTTACTTACCTTCAGGAGTTAACAATTGTAGAATACTGTCATCTTTTGCCATCAGTGTTGTTAGACAACTTGCTTAGCCCAATTAGGGATGGTGGATCAGTTTTAGATTGCATTTTATTTTCATTTTATAATGTTGTTGTTTATCATCTGCTATGTATGCAATATTTCAAAAGTGTTTAACTTGTTTAGAAAATGGTTTTCAAAAGAGTTGTTATGCATTCAGTAGATTTGAGTGATACGCCTAATATAAATTCTAGACATGTATTGCGTCTCACCACGTTTAATTGCCTTATGCAAATTAGGGGCATCCCATCTTTTTCCTTCAATACCTGTGTATTGTAACAGGAAGGATGCTCTCTTTCCAAACCATTATAAAAAAGGTTTAAAGTTACGCTCAAAGAGCTCCTACTCAAGAATTGTGGACTTAATACAGTCTTGCTTTAAACAACTTTTAACTCTTTACCACCTGCAGACGACATCTTTTTTTACTTGAAGCAGACGACTTGAGAAAAGCTTTGTAAACATGTGAAAGAACTTTCAGTTCTGCTGTTGTGATATGTGATTGGATTGAAAAAGCATTGTGGCAAAAGGAGAAATTACTTGTGACAAGCAATTTCTCCGTTTGCCACAATGCTTTTTTGAAAGTAGTTTGCTGGGAGACGCAAAAATGTGACGTTAAGTGGTAATGTGTTAATACTGTGTATGGAAAATGTCACTTTCATGGCAGTAGTCATTGTTGCAAGACATTTACTCTACCTGATGCAAGCAGTTTCTCAGTTTTTAGGACTAACATTTCACAATTCTTTTGATCCTACACTCATAGTCACAGGCCCTGATGGTTAAGGTGATGGACTCATAATTCGGAATTCGGGACTCTGGGGTTTAAGTCCCACCACTGCCACCACTGGGAGTGCACTTTGGTATGATGCTTCAGATCTCTATAGATTAAAGTAATGGCGAATCACAGGAAAGTTGTAATATAACTTAAAGTTGTTTTGACATGGCCTTCAACACTGTACTATACCATTCTTCTGTTGGTTGCATTTCAATCCTGCCTTGTTCCCTCAAAGCAGAAAGTGCACCTGGTGAATTTTATCACTTTTTTTCGCATAAGTATCAATTTCAATGTATGAAATGAAAAGGTTTGAAGAAGTAGTTTAAGCATTGCAATATATTTGCTTAAAGAAGGCTTTGTTAAGATAAGATGTATCGCTGAGTGCATACATTTTTTCTTACCTCAAGTGTTTGCATTTTATGTTAAATCTTCTTCTAGGATTCAATGCAAGACCATACATTGAGTCCTTCAGAAAAGTTAAGAACTTAACTACTACAATTTCCTTAGTCTTGCTTTGGACCCTCAATTAATTATCTAATGCAAAAACATTGACACAGGCATACAATGAATTTATTGTTTCTATACAGAATAATGAGTTAATTTAAACAATGGCACCTGCTAGGTGTCATTTTAGGCTAACAAAAGGGGAAACATTCTTTTCTTACTTGCTTATAGATGCTTATAAAGCCCAGTAAGCTCAGTTGGTAGCATATCTTAATTAAGTTTGAGACCCAGCTATTCGAATATTCTTTCAGATATTTACGTTAGTCAAATCTTTCTCTGCATATATCTGTACAATATTTTTATATTAAACTTCAGTAAATATCCACTTGTCCATTAAAACTTTTGACAACTGATTTTGCCACCCCTGAGTTATGTTCACATGGCAAAGCAGTCTCTGACTTTGAAAATCTTTGTGCAGAACTTGTGAGGCAATACAAGGAGCATTGATAACTTAAGTGCCTAGACTGCAAGGCATTGATATATAACTGAAAAAATGTTGATATGAGGTAGATATCCCAATTAAGCAAAACTATAAACCCTCAAAGCAGAATTTAGTTAATAGTTCTTTAGATTAACCAATGTAAAACACACTTTATAAACCTTTATTTTCATTTAGTTCATTCCTTAATAAATTGTAAATGCAATATAATGATTATCAATGAAAGCTGCATGAAAATGAAGTCTTTGGTTTATAGTATTAAAAATGATAATTTCATAGAGATATTGGGTAGAAATCTTTATTAGCAAAAGAAGAAATTGCTTGTAACAAAGAATTTCTCTGTTTGTCACATTGTTTCTTTAATATACTGCTACATGTGCAATAAAGTGAGACCATTTGAAGGATAGCGTAAAGTGTCTTTACTTGTACAGTTTGTGATGAATTTTAATTGCACGAACATGTTCCTGAATAAAACGAAATTGAATTATGCATTACATTTTAACAGTAACCCTTTATATGCGGAATGATATTTAAATCTAAGGCTGCAAATTTCTCCTTTTTCATCAATGATTAAAAATGTCAACTGCAACATGCAGTTAGAATATAGTCCTGTTTGATAAATATTTAACCCCTATAGTGCTGGAACCGACTTAATGCTTATTCAAACAGGTTAGATACACTCCAAGTTAAATGGCGGCTGGCCTCTGATCTAATCTGTTTGCTACTCTGAATATCTTTCCTCAACACAATTAAGCAAATATTAAAGGTTTTGGAATGCAGAAGATACAAACATTTATTTTTAGAGAAATGCCCAGCATTCTAAGGGTTAATTAAGCCTCAATGTATGCTTATTTAGGCACTTTCAGTTCACACCTAAGATGTCCAGATAAGAGGTTTATTCCCCTAGCTAACTTCTTTATGCTTCTCTTAACTCTAAATTGTAGGTACCTATTTGAATCATTATGAACAAACAATATAGGGTTCATATAATAGTTTTTTGAAATTCTTTTTTTTATAAGACCACAATACAACCCCTTTATAATGAGACCACTGCCCTCCCCCTTTTCTTGTCTGTCACAGAGTTTTTATGGCGACAAACTTTATGAAAATAACCCAAGTCAAAGATTTAATTAACCCTTCTTTCTTGCCCGTTTTAAATTTTAAATTTATTGAAATGCTTTATTATCAAACTGGTGTAGAGTTCAAGCCAGGTAAGTAATGGAATGTAATAAGGAAAATGTTTATGACTATTGTATAAATGTAGATACAGCCTATCAGAGCATAAGGACAACAGTGGTGAAGTGGAAGAGCCACATCCTTTGGTAGCAAGGGCTCTGGGTTTCACCCCCATTAGCAAGGAGGGGAAATTTCCGGGGCTAGCCCACAGATTGGCACAAGTACTGGTATATTGATGCTTCTGATATTGATGCTTATGGTATTACTGCACCAGTACCAACTCTATACAATGTATAACCTTTTGTTGACCTTGAGAAGCTAAATTAGGAAAACATTTAGTCAAAAGAAGAAATTGCAAGTGCTGAACAATTTGCCCTTGTTTAATTAGGATTTTTTACAAAATCTCTGTAGGAAAATGGCATGTATCCTTAAGCTTAATTCAAACTCTTTGATTCCAACACAAAAAGATAGCAGATTGATTATTTAAGAAAATGTGACTTCTATATTTTTACAGAGTTGAAACCATCTAAACGAAATGAAAACAAATATTTTACTAGCATTTAAAGGGTCCTATGTGGCCCAGAGATTCAGGTGTAGGACTTAGAACTTAGGGTCCGTGGTTCAAGCTCTGTTGATATCTCTGGTTACATGGGAGTGTCCTTTGACAAGACACTTCAGAGCCCTATAGCCTAGTATTGGTGAATCCAGGAAACTCTTAACATAAATAAAAATTGTTGACATGGCACTTAACCTTTAAACAAAATAAATAGGCCTTTCAAATCTGTTTCATCAATATGGTTGTCAGTCAGAGATGGGGTATGAATTTTAGCATGAATCAAGTCTGTGTATATAAACTGTTTTCTTAAAAAAAAGTTTAATTATTCTGCTGTGGTTTAAGGGCATGTGAAATTTTGCAAAAAGTTTCACTGCTATAATTTGGGGGAAGTAATTTACTGGATTTATGGATGGGGGACAATGGTATAAATAGCCAATTAAATGACAGGTTGTTTGACTGAACTTGCTTAAGGGTAGGAAATTCTTAACATTTTTTAAGTCTGTCATCAGTATTACAATGCGACTAATAGAAGAAATATTGTGAAACTTATTGAAGATATTGTGAAAAAGAAATGAATGAATAAAAATAATGCTTGAAGACTTCATTCATATCCAGGACAATTTGTTGTATGATGACAGTGGTCCAGGGGTAAAGTGTCTTGGCTTCAGTACATAATTGAGGGTGATGGGTCTGAATTCCTTTGGTAGCAGAGTCTACCTTGAAGCCTTAGGGGGAGTTGCTTTCAAATGCATAGGACAACAGAAAACTGGGGAAGTTGAATTACATGGATGTAAGGGGCAGGTTTTTGTCAAGCTCCAAGTTCCCGATGTGAATTCTAAAGGCAGAATTGTATCAGTAAAAACATTATAAGCTATTCAACCATACTATGTACTTCCCTATTTCATCCAGCATAGTTCAGTCTCTAGTGACATATATAGTTTGATACCATGTAAGGCTTAAGTAGTATTACCATATATATTGTGAAATTTACATGAGGGCATCCCCCCTATTTTGTTAGCCAAGTGGCAGGTCCTAATTGAATGCCTAGATGAATATGGCATCAATTATATCATATTTTTCTTTATGAAAAATTCGCTAAAGGAAAAATTACATGTTACAAACCCATATCTCGTTGTGTAATAATGAGTTGTAGGGGTCTATTAGGGGCATCCATATGGTAAGGACAAGGCTTTTGCAGGGATTAATTGTTTACTACACTTCAGACGACATTTTTTAATTGAAGCAGACGACTTTAGAAAAGCTTTGTAAACATGTGAAAAAACCTTTCGGTTCTGCTGATGTGATATATGAGTAGATTGAAAAAGCTTTGTGGCAAAAAAAGAAATTGCTTGTGACAATGCTTTTTGAAAGCCGTCTGCTGCAAGACGCAAAGGTGTGGTGTTTGGTGGTAATTATATAATGTAAACTTAAAGTGAAGGACTGGTATTGGTGTATGGAATTCTCAAATGTTTGGCTTTACGCTGACGTGTTCAACCTGAACTTCTCTCTTAATGAACCAGAAAATACCAGTTTGACTCCTTCCCCATTTTAGTTAATATAAGACTTAATACGTTCTTGCCTTAGATTCACATAAACATTATTATAGGCATCTTTTCCCTGATATTCCATATATTGGAATCAGCACTGCTATTTTTAATAGATAGTTTTTGTCAATTAGAGTTTGTAGTTGATAATTGTTAGAAAATCATAACTGGTAACTTACTATCCTTAGCAGGAGGCATCCTCAAAGTAAAGCCATAAGTAACTTGGAATTTAAAGAAAGGGCTTGAAAAAATATTCTATCTAGATTCATTTTTAACCCTTATTGCGCTGGAACCGACTTCATGCTTATGCAAACAGGTTGGATCCAGGCCAGCAGCCAAGGAAATTGTGATCTCAACTGTTGGTTACTCTGAGTATCTTTCCTCAACAAAATTAAGCAGATATTAAAGGTTTTGGAAAGCAGACGACACTAAAATCTTTTTATAGAAAATTACCCATCATTCTAAGGATTCAAGTTTAGAGGTCAGTGGACCGACATGACTGTTTTAGTAAAGTTGTAATGAAATACACAAAGTTGTATAGAGAAGTTTAAGTATGCTTGGTTTAACAGAAGTTTGTTTGTTGAAACAAAAGAGAGGTAGTTTAGATTTATGGTTTATGGTTGAACGGGATATTATTTACAACTTTCTAAATGGATACATTTGTGAAAAACCTATGGCCCTACATTCACTCTTTTTTATTTAAACATTTTCTCTGTATTAGCAATGCTTGACAGGTCCATATCTCTGTGCATTGAGCAGACCATTGTCACAAAAGGTATCCTGTACAGCCGAGTGGTTAAGTTGGCAGACTTTAGTAAGAACTCGGGATCCCGGGTTCATGTCAAACCAACAATCCTGGTCCGCATACATCTTTTTGTCACAGTGGTTTCTAAGCCTTTTGTAGATTTTTCAATGTGAAACACTTTTAGGTTATAGCTTTTAAAGACTTTTCACAACAAATAACTTAAACCATTATACTATTAGCTATATAGGAGAGAAGCTTTAATGTAGGACTGTCAAACTGTAAATTTGGGATGATGGAAAATGTGTCTTTTTGTAAGGAGTGGTAGAATTGGGGTAACCTACAATTTGTGGTAATGGGGTGGTATGTGTCAAAGGATCAATGCAAGACTATAGTAAGTCCTTCACATATAGAAAGCGCTTTCTTTAGTATTGCGCTGGTATTGTTGATTTAACAAGGAAACAACTTTTTTCTTTTTCACCAACCTTAGACAGTTGCAGTCTTTAGTATAAAAGAATTATGAAACAAAGGTGTATGTTTAACTGAACATCATTGTTACTAAAATATGAAAACTGTCCAAAACAAAATGAAAATCATTTACAGCCTAGTGACCAGAAATGTACTTGAAAGTCTACCATAATGCAATTGAAAGGGAAATGATTGTGACACAGAGAGAATTGCTTGTAACAAGCAAAGTTTTCATTTGAATGAATTTGAATTTTAACTACTTAGAATAGTATGTTTTTCAAATGATGATCACCTTGATGAGATGTGCATCTTGAGTGCTTAGAATTTTAAGAGATTTGTTAAGTTATATTGAAATTCTTTCTTCCTTTTATTGGCAAAAGACTTCAAGATCTCAAGATCACAGCCAATCAATATGAATCTCTCTTTGGTAACAGGCAATCAATCATGAACTCATTATGTATCCAGACTTTTGATTGGTTGATGACAATGAATTCTTGTAAGATGTGTCAATGGGAGCATCCTGAATGGCCATAAATGTGACATCATTGTTGTACCTGTACAAGCCCCGATTGACAGCTGACATATCATGTATTATCTATGCTAATCACTGAACAACAGACCTTTACAGGTGGACATGTACAACCTTCATCACCCTTTTTATTATGCAGATTTATGACATGCAATTTGTCTTGTTTTCATCTTGGTGAATGATCATGTCCTGTATTGCAGTTAAGATATAATGAGTTAATTTTGAGTAATGATTAAAGTATTTATAATCATCTTTGTGCAGGTACAGTCTCAGGTCTTCGACAAACAATTATGTGATTTTGCAATTCTTCTTCAGGTCATATCTGAAATTGTTGTAGAAAGAGAAGTTAACAATAATTTCTTGAGGAATTAATTCATGTTTTATAGTAAACTCAATTAGCACATACAAACATATTGAACCTTAATCAATTAAGAATATTTTGTATTGTCATAGCATTGGGTGAATTTATTCAAATTTCCAAAGCATATGTTGTGTGTTGGTTTTTCTTTTTTTTCATTTTTTTATATAGACAAACAACATGCTTGATTTGGTAAAGTGGAAAAGAGCTTTATAATTACATTAATGATTGTACAATATTGTGCTTATGACTTATGAACTCATTTCATCTGTGCATATGGAAATGAACATAGACTATATAATGACCAAGTACTGCTGTCTATGCACCTATAAACCCAGTATTCTCAATAAGAACAGGCCGAAGGCCAAAATGACCACTTCAAATTATGTTTTGACCGGTTCAAATGTGCAGAGATGTCAAATTTAACCCCTATGGAGCCCCATCCTCCAAGTGACCTGTTTAGATTTTGTTTTGGCCTGTTCAACCAATTCTTATTGAGAACACTGTAAACCGTATTCATTCATTCATACCCTACATACCTTATTCATATTTTTCCAGATGATGATGACATTCCACCTCCACCACCCGACAGCGAGCCCCCGGAGGAACCTCCAAGTTACAATGACGTCCAGAACGACGAGGAGTACCCAGAACCCATCAGGGAACCATCCCCAGAACCAGAACCAGAACCGTCCCCAGAGCCGGAGAGGGTTCCAACACCGGAACCGGTACCGATCATTTCCTCGGGCCCATCCCACGATTATCACCCAAGGTTATGTAAAGTGCTCAAGTGGCCCGACTTCCAGGGCTACGGGTTCAACCTGCATGGGGAGAAGGATGTTCAGGGACAGTTCATTGGTCAGGTGGATGCCAACTCACCCGCGGAGCAGGCAGGGCTCCGACAGGGTGACAGGATCGTGGAAGTGAATGGTGAAAATACGGACTCGAGTACCCATCAACAGGTGATTATGATGATCAAGGCGGGCGGAGAACAGACCACCCTCCTGGTGGTGGACAAGGAGGCGGACGATTACTACAAGAACAACGGAATTCAAATCGCTTCCAGCTTGCCTGAGGTCATATCAAAGTCGACACAACCAAGGGAGAAGTCAGGTATGGAACACACACTCTTTGAGACAGGTCTTCACTCCTGTGAGGGATTCAGGAACTGTTTCCAAGAATTTTAAGAATAGACATGAACCAAAATGGCTCTTCATGAACAAAAACTAATGGTCTTGAACATGTTCATGAATTCAAAGAGCATGGTCATGAATGTCAAGAACATATTCATGAATATATTTATAGACATGTTCATTTCCTTAAATATGTTGATGAACAAGATGTTTCCATGAAAATGCATCACAGGAAAAAAAAGAATTTTTTTTTTTAATTGCCCAAGCAAACAAATTTGTCATACTTCTCTCATATAAACTGGTTTTAAAGCACTTGCATCAAAAGTCTCATAATGATTATGACGAAAGCAGAAATGGTGTTAATGTATAATTTCTTTTTGAGACAAACTGGTTTAAACCATGCTTAACAGGAACCATTTCTTATCAATTTTGATTCCTGATAGTGTCTGTCTTTGCTTTCTATTGTGAACCATCACAAACCCCAACATCGTACAAGGGCTAATGGGAGTGACTCATAAATGATTGATGGCATATCAAAATGGGTGACATTTATATCTTCATATATAAGTATATTCCCCGTACAGAATTTTGTAGAGATTCAAAAACAAAAGAGTATACAGATGAAAACTTCAAAATAAGACATTTTTGATACTTTTTTTTTACAAAAGAAATTGATATTCTTGAAGAAAAATAAGGGAAAGCTTGGTTGAGATCAATGAAGCATTAGCTATAAAAGATGACCATATTAACATTTGAAAGAAAGAATTAAGGCTGTTCCATTTGTTTCCTTAAAAGTTACAAAGATGTGGTTTAACCTTGTCTGAATCCTCATCCCTTTCTTGTCCGTAAAATTGTTTATTTGAATGCAACTGCATCAGATGAAACATTTAAGAAAACATCTGCTCAATTCAACAGTAAAGCCCATCTTTGTATGGGTTCAAATCCCTGTGATGGCATTTCAAGTTATTAGACAGGCAAAAAGCCTGCTGACCCTATGCCTACGGTCCTTACCAATTTAATCATTTATTCTCCATGTGGGTTCAAGTCCTGAGAGGGATATGGATTTTCATGAGAGGCAGATTTCCGACTGACTTACGGAATGACCATGGTTCTACCTACCTTGACCAGCCTTTAGGGACAGTAGAGTATGGGGTCTTCCTCCATCATTAAGAGTCGGGCATCGCTACATAACTGAAATAATGTTGATGTGATGTAAAACCTATGTATAAACATTCATTGGCATATGGGCATTTAAGTTCAAGTTTCAAGGGTTGCAGAATGTCACATACAAAAAATGTTAAAATTTTATTTATAGCCATTTTAGATACCTTATCAGTTTCTTCAGATGAAAACTTGTGACAAATCCAAATTGAACGGGGCAGAGTAATGAGCAAAGACAAATCTTCCTTAACCCAAGACCAAACAAAGACGACATTTGACCACTTTGTTGCAGATGACTCTCGAAAACATTGTGGGAAAAGGAGAAATTGCTTATGACAAGCAATTTCTCTTTTTCCCACAATGTTTTTTGCCCTATCAGATGAATATTTTTCAATTATATCACATTTTGAAAAGTCGTCTGCAAACTCTTTCAATTTGAGACATTCCAAAATTTTCTGTTTGGTAAAGGCTTAATGTAATTGGTCATTTGTACCAATGCAAAATACGTCCTCTGCATGTGGCCTAGTGGTTAGAGTGCATAACTTGAAATCATGTGGGCCATCCCCGCATTGGTTCAAATCCTGACATTTTTTTTTAACTCTATTTCAGCCTCAGCCTCATCCTTCCAGCCAAGATTATGCCATATTGTGAAATGGCCCGATTTCAATGGATACGGATTTAACCTTCATGCAGAGAAAGAACGTGGTGGACAATATATCGGAAAAATCGATGACAATTCTCCTGCCCAAGATGGCGGCCTTCGAGAGCGTGATAGAATAATCGAAGTGAATGGTTTTAATATTGAGGATAAGACGCATCGGGAAGTTATCGCCAAGATTAAAGAGGGCGGTGAAGAGACGAGGCTGCTGGTGGTGGATGCAGATGCAGACAACTATTACAAGAGTCGAGGGGTCACGGTCACCTCCTCAATGCCAGAGGTCAAACGCATGGAGACATCGAAAAGGGGATCAGGTAAGACCTGTAATATATATTACGTTTTCTACTGTACAATCAAAATGTCATGTTTCTTCCATAAGAATCATACTAAGAAGATTAAGAAAGGCCTCCCTAGTTTAGTTGTTAGAATGCAGAACTTGAAATCTCATTTGCCCCGTTGGGTTGTGTTAAGATCGCGGTGACGACATTTTTCATGAGAGTTAGTCCCCAGACTGATTTATAGAATGCTGATGGTTCATCTGGCTTGGCCATTCCTTATGAGCAGTTGAGTATGGAGTCTTACTCATTCATTAAGAGTTGGTTATAGCAAAATAAATGCAACAATGATGATGCATTGTAACAACCCATTTGAATAAACAGATTAAGAAAGTGTTATTCAAGCTCGACATTAAAAAAATTATAGCTCTTTTGTGAGGATGAAAAAAGGTTTATAGTTTTAAAGAAATGACATAATTCTCTGAAAAGAGTAAGAAGGAGAAAGTGGTTACCTCCTTTTAAGGAAAATTTGAACAATCAGCAGAACTGTTGACAATTACGTCAGTTAAAAAGAAAAACAAATCTGCATTGTCATTTGTAGAAGAAATGATTTCGCCAAAAGGACGAATTACGCAGACTCAAATAAAATCTTCGCAGGCTTTGTGCACCTGCTGTATGACATGGTAAACATCAACTTAATTCATTTCCCAAATGATAATGAGCATATTTTCATTGGTAATTTAATTTCATCTCTGCATGATCTTAAAGTGTTGATGCTTGTACTCATAGGAATCAAGGAACAAGTCAATGGAATTCCTACAAAATAGAATATACTAGTAAACAGTTAAAAACCAAAACAAACAAGAACACTAATACACATTCTTGAGACAAGCTTAGAAAAGTGTAGAAATCAAAGAAAGATTCCTGTTTAGTAAAATTGTTTACCAAAAGAAGCTCAATGCAAATGTTTTAATGCATGGGGAAAAGAAGAGTTAGTTCATCTTTTGAGGAAATCTTCCTTTTTACTGCAAAAATTACTTGACCAAAGCCACTCATAGGGTTCATTCAATTTACATCATTTTATCAAAGAGTGGCATAGATTGGTTATGTGACAGTGATTTCAGGTGTTTTCTTGCGTGGGATGAAATTCATAAGGGCGGAAAAGAAAATATTTTGCTACAATATACATTGCTAGGTGTGGACAACATATCAAACAAAGAACTTTATAATGTTTAACCTGAACGATTGATTAAAATGTCCGGTGTGAGATGAAGTTGAGAATGATGATTAAGATATCTTCACGAATTTCTTGCCCATTTCCTCATTCCAAGGTTGTATGATAAGTGCAGAATATCTATTGGTGTAGAAATAGTTAGGATAATGGAGATTATTTTTTATAATAGGTTTAATTGATGTTTTGGTTTCTTTAGTCCTCTGATGCAGATGGGTTAATTTTAGTCTATATAAAGTAAGGGTATAAATGGAATTTTACGCTTTTATTTACTTTTTGTATCGAAGAATGGAATTTATCCTGTCACTGGTGTCGTTTTGGGACTGATAACTAGGTGCCATATAACATTTGTGATATCCGGCACTAACCATATAACACATCCACTCGACAAATCATGAGGTCATAAGAACGAAATGACGTCATGTTTACATCATTCTCTACATATTTTCTCCTTCTTTCTCGTGTTTTATTTACATATTATTTGTTTGAAAGAATACATAAAGGTAGCAGGATAAATAAAATAGATGGTTGGTGTCTGAATGGGAAAAGTTATCGGGCTCGGCTTCGGATTATTATCCGTTTCGCCTTCGGCTCACCGGATAATATTCCTAAGCCTTGCCCGATAACATTTCCGATTCACAACACCAACCATCTATTTTCTATATTAAGGATCTTTGATAATATCAACACTTGGCAGTTTTATCTTCTTTTGATATACTTTCATCCTCAAGCACTTTGAAGATGTTTAACATTTCTCACGTAAATGGTTTCATTCCATTTTAAAAGGGTTAAATGCTGCCCTTGCAAAAGGTTCAATAACTATGTTCATGAACTTCATGAGCAGACATGAATGGAATATTGCCTTTGAGCACAAAGTTGTTTTTTTAACATTTTCATGAAATTCATGAATATAGAGAACATGTTTATGGACAGATTCAGGATTGTTTATGTCCATGGATGCTGTCATGAACATGTTCTTGAAATTCATGAACATTTTCATGGGCAATTTTGAGTGAAAGAATCACCGTTTTGTTCATTTCTGTTAATATGCACAATTCTTTAAATCTTTGACACTATGAAGCCTAAGTTGCTCCAACTGTAGCATAATAAATGGATATAACTCAAAGCCAATCAAATGATCAGAAAATATAAATACTGTATGAGGTAAGGCCTAAGTGGTACACCATGTTACGCATGTCATCTCTATATCGAAACACATTGTTAGTGCAGACTTGAGGAGGCAGACGCATTATTCGTACAGACTAAATGCATTACAGTCTCGTACAAATTGGGGGAGTATAGCAAAATGGGAATTTCGAGGATCAGCATTACCAAAAACTCATCAATTATTATGGCTATAGTTTAACCCTTTCCCAAACAACAAATTTTCGACTGTCCCAAATTGAAACAGGTTGCAGACATTTCCAATTGTGATGAAATTGGAAAATTATCTTCTCATAGGGCAGAAAACATTGTGGGAAAAGGAGAAATTGCTCGCCACGAGCAATTTCTCCTTTTCCCACAATGTTCTCTATAGTTGTCTGCAACAAAGTGGTCAAATGTCGTTATTGTTTGGGAAAGGGTTAACACAGCTACAGCAGAAAACACATGTAATTTCTGATTTGTCTAATATTCTTTTGCCACATTGGTTTTTAAAGTCTGTTATTTCTGAACTCAGAAAACAAATATATTTGAATGTAAGGGTTGAGAAGGTCGTTTTACATCTCCCAGATTTTGACATGCAACATATTGGTACTCCTTGTTAGCTCTGGTAACCCTTTGCCAGGTGGCCTTAGCTACCTAGTGTTTATAGTACAGAACTTGAAAGCTCATAGCCCCTCTCTGTGCAGGTTTAAATCCTGTTGACAACATTTGGTTTTTTATGAGGGGATTTTGAGTAGCATCCCGGCTACTCAGTTCCAGTAGAGATAGCTGGAACTTAGTTTTTAATGGGTTTTAATTGTAGATAATGCCCTGTGGGCTTTTAGTCCTGACCGGTAGAAGAAGTCTTCTTACTGACTATTAGAAAGCTGAGGGTTCTACGCGGCTTGACAAGCCCTTATGTACAGTTGAGTATGGGGTCTTCCTCCATCATTAAGAGGCATGCAACACAACATAGCCGAAATGATCTTGATGTGATGTTGAAATATATATAAACAAAATAAATAAAAACCCACGTAGATAAATAAGTAAACTTTCCTTTGCCAATGTTTTAATTTGAAAACATTGAAAATGAATTTTCAATCACAAATGACCTTGCAAGGCCTTATTTCTCAAGATTTTATGCTTATAAGTGACCAAGATAACATAAATTTTCATGAAAGATGACTCAACCATAAGCCAACATCACTTCAATTTATTGCATCTGCTATAGAAGCCTTCAAAAAATGCCCAGTCAAAGTAATTATACTTTTGTTACAATTTGTTTATTCGTAAAATCTATAAAATGAACTTTAGGTTTCATACTTGATGAATAGATTTCCATATGGCGGAACAGGTTAATTTAACAAAGAAACACATCTTTGAAACCTTAGTTTAATCAGATATCATATCAAGTTTTCATTACCTTGAAATCCGACTATTATGATTAAACATGATAGCTTTAACTAGATGTACCAAATGTGCCTATCTCCCTGACCCAAGCTTACTCAACAAAATAATTATTTTCATGGTGATGAATATTCAAGACACCATTCTAAGTCCATAAGTCTTCACCATGTGACCAGTTTTTGTAATTCCAAATTTCATGGTGATTTGAATATCTTATAGAAGAGGTTGGGTTTAATTTATTGTAAAAAAAAAAAGAAACTAAATAAAAAATCATAGACTTGTGGGTCTATGTTGGTCATATGTTAAATCGTCCCCCTCATGTTGGAATTTGTTAACACTCCAATTGATCTTGACAGCAGTGGACAACACAAAGCACGGTATTAAGGGTAGAGACCATTGCAACAAAAGTATTATGATTTCTCCTAACAAGTGATTTATCCTTCGTGTCAGAGTGGTCTTTTATGTTTTCTGCTGCATATTCTGCAAATGTTGGCATGATGTAGTAGTGTGACATAATTCTTCCTTTTGTCACAATTGTGACCATCATCACCTGCAATATGTGAATGAAAGACAATAGTTTTAACTATTCCCTGGTATTGGATAAATCCATATGTTGCAACTAATAGCAACATAGAGAATAATGATAAAGTTTAAGACACAAAATATTTTGATTATTATTCAAAGAGACATTGAGTTAAAACCATTATGACAAAAGGAGAAATTGCTCATCATGACTAATTTCTCCTTTTGTCATAATGGTTTTGAGGTACGTCTTTCACAGCCAGTGTCTTAACCCTTTCCCAATAACAAATTTCGACTGTCCCAAATTGAAAGAGTTTGCAGACGACATTTCAAAATGTGATAAAATTGGAAAATAATCTTCTGATAGGGCAGAAAACATTATTACGAGCAATTTCTGCTTTTCCCACAATGTTTCCTAAAAAATGTCTGCAACAAAGTGGTCAAGTGTCGTTATTGTTTGGAAAGGGTCAAAGGGAGTCTATATGAAGTAAGGGAGATAATGCTGTACTTTCAATAAGTGTGATTCAGCTGTTGATTGATGATACTCTGACCCTCTCAGATTTACCTGTAATTATGGTGTTGACTGGTTTTATCACCAGGACACCTGCTAGGTTAACCTGTGAGTTTGGGTGGACTTGTTAGCAATGATGTGGGAGGCATGTTTGGGCTGGTTGAAGTGTCATTAGCCGATTACATTCAATGTCTCGATAGAGGGGGAAGTTTCAGTTTGTTGTTTTACTTTTTCGATGCTACTCTTGCCAATCAACAAGTGCTATAAAGAAGGCCAATCTCGCCTATTGGCAATTCAGTACAGTGATGGGTTTTCATTTATACAGTGTTTACATGAAAAATCACCCAACATAAATGTGGCATTGAGAAGTATGTTCTATGAGCAAATTGGCAGCGAAAGAGTTAATCCTGTTTTCAAGAATTTTAAAGTTGAATAATGAGTTTTCTGATCTAAACTAGTTTTTTAAGTTTTTACAATGACTTTGCTTGTCATTATGATCTTCTATAAACCAGAGGTCTAAAGCCATTTCCACATAATGATCAAATTTGAATTAGGAACTCTGTGGCCTAGTGGTTAGAGTTCAGGGTACCGTTTTACTAAACAGTTTACGCTTAAGATTTGCGTAAGTCTAAAACAACAATTCATCTTATTTCAATATTGGACAAAGCAATATTGCAAAGAGACACATCATTGAAATCGTCTCTCCGAGACGCTTCCAATGAAGTGCCACATTGCAACATTGTACTTTCATTGAAGATACTATCCATGTTTATCAATTATGACTTACGCAAACATTTTCCGTAAGTTGTTTAGTAAAAAATGGTCCTTCTCTTTGTGGGTTCATATCATGGAATCTTTCTCCACTGATTAAGAGTGGAGGATAGTAATATAACCAAAATCTGTTGAAGCAATGTAAAACCAAAAATAAACCAATCAGAATTGAAATAAACAGTAGCAAATTCATTGTCTGAAAATGAACATTTAGTTATTGCAATGATCTTTAAAAAACACATTGGACTTAATTGGGAGATTGCTTGACACAATGATGTATTTCGATAGAGTTGACATATTGATTTATTCCCTTTTGTCATTATGGTTTCTTTCATCTTCTGCTGTCAAAGAATAGAAATGTAAGTTCAAAGTCTATGCAGTACATGTAATGTTGTCTAACCTTGAAAAACTTGGCTATCTACAGGACATGTATAACATTTCACAATGTCATATGTCACTGTTATCTCAAAGCTATTACAAAAGACAATATTTCCCTCCTTCTTGCATTCTCCTGTAATGTAAGTTTGTACCTGATCTCATTTGGAAGAAGCTCTTGATGTCATTCATGAAGTTTGCATGACAACATTTCTCTCATGATATGTTGGTATTAAGACAATTGTGACAAAAAGAGAAATTGCTCATGATGAGCAATTTCTCTTTTTTTTCACAATGATCTTTAATTCAATCTGTTGCAGGTGTGTTGGAATTGTATACCTGGTATATATTAAGGGGAAGGAATCGGCTTATCATTTCACACCTGAACCAGTCAGGAATCAGGTTCCTTTCGTAAAGTCTCAAGTTTTCGGTCTGGCAACCACTACAAGTCATGAAAGTTGACTTGTTACTAAGGCAACATTTTGAACACATGTATGGAAATGTTCATGGATGCCAATTGGTGTCAGATCTCTTCTTGGGATTTATAAACTTGAGAGAATGTAGGACAAGTTGTAAGTTTTATTGCTTGTGTAAGCATTTTCATTAGTGTCACTGCAGACATGTCAAACATGCAGACATGTCAAATAGGAGATTAATTTCTAAATGTTCTTCTTTTCATTCATTGCTCTGTGGTTTAATATTGAAATCATTAACAGACTGGAAAATCTGACTAAAAAAAAGTCTGTTGTACAACTTCAGGGTTTCATATTTAAGGCAGGCTCGTACCAGTGAACCGCAATTTAAAAGATTTTGCACTGTTTTGGAAAGAGTTGTAGGCACGGGGCTTTTTCTCATTATATAGAAAGAACCTTCACAATTGGAAATTTCTTTGAAATCATGCAGTTTTCCAAAAAACTTAATCACATCAGCCTTTTGCTTTCAGTTATTTCATTAACACAATTTCCAAAAATCGTAGGCTTTTTCCCAGTTTAAGGATAAAGGCCATGAGGCAAGTCATTTTAATGATCAAGATTACCTATATTGGTATTATGTTTTTGCCAATCATTTCAGAAAATGACCCCCTATATATATTTTTTACACCATTGAAGCTTTGCTACTGGTTCAAGAATCCCTTAAAACACAGACTTGCATGGATATCGAGAAAACATATCCCAATTATTTCCCCCCAAATATGGCCATTTTATGCCCAATTTATAGCCCAGACAAGGTCGAGAAAACCTCTTAAGGCATTCTCATTTGCAGTAAGAGATCAAACTGCAATGAAGCCCTGTACTGGATGAGAAGTTACACCATTACTTCATGTTGACTACCTTAAGGGCACCTGTAGCAGAAGACTTAAGAAACCATTGTGACAAAAGAAGAAACTGCTCATCATGAGCAGTTTCTTCTTTTGTCACAATGGTTTTGACTCGGCATCTCATAGTAAAGGTATTTTCCATTCTTTATTATTGCCGTCTGCTGTTGTTTTCATTTTCAACTAGTCTCGAAATTCCTAAAGGGCGGCTAAAAATGTTTAGGATTATTTCCAATTTGTCCCTATATAATGAAATACCAAATTTGCCTTTGCAGTATTTAGAACTTTTAGAGCCCTTGCCGATTTCCGGAAGATCCAGGAAAGCTTTTACATACTTAAAAAATTGTTGATATGGCGTTAAACAGCATTCAAACAAAGTTTTTGGAACTAGATGTTTGTGGATTCTCATTATTTTGATCCTTCACCCATACAAATTGGGGTTTGGATTTATATGGCCTCGGGCAAGCAAGTAATACTTGGTTGGGTATTTGTAGGATTCGCAATTACCTAGTGATTTATAAAGATATTTTAGTAAGGAAGTCTTGTTTCTAGTTCAGGCCTTGATGGTTAACAAATTTTTGTGACCAGTCAAAGTTGACAGCATTAAGAGACCACAATTTGAGGGCTCTATGCAAGAATATAGCTACTCCTTCTCATTTAACCTGTTAAATTGTTGAATAATTTGAACTCTTTCAACCAAAATATCTATTTACTAGCAAAAATTAAGTGCAACTAAAACAGAGATAGCTCATGGTAAGCAGTTTCTTCTTATTCTTTCTTGTTTCTCATATAGAAATGAATAGACACTATAAGGGGGCCTTGCATGGCCCAATGGTAAAGGTGGCGGATTTAGAATTCAGGGTTCTGGATTCCAAGCCCCACCGACACCTCTGGTTTCATAGGAGTGGTGCTTCAGGGTTCTAGCCTTGTACTGGTGGATCCAGGAAAGCTGTAACGTTACTGAATCAAAGTGCTGAAGGCACTGAAGTTGGATGACGTGATTCAAATGGATGATAATCCTGTAAGGGTTAAAAGCTATGTCAACAGTATTTCATTTGCTTTACTGCTTGCTTTCATCAGCAACAGACTAAAATCTTTCAAATGTCTAAAGGACATCCCAAGAAAAAAACGCTAGTGAGGTTCAGACTTTGGACATCAAGGTTATGAATTTTACATTGGGTCACATAGGACCCTACAAAATATACTACAATTGCCAAATGCATCCATATTGGTTGCTGGAATATTTATTAAAAGAAAATCGTATGAGTATGAATTGGAAAACAAATAGGAAACAAATACAACAAAGATAGTTTTATTAGTATTTAACTGTTTATATTTTTAATAGCTTTCTCTTTTTATTTGTCAGAGACAAACATGTGTGAAGGTGTTTTGTTAAGTGACTGGAAAATAACAAATGTATGTTTTTATTATGCATACATTTATGTGTGTTAGTGACTGCAGAAATCGGTCTTATGGTACAAAATTTAGTTTTTTAACTTTTCACATATTATATTTGGTAACATGTCAAAATTGATATCTGAAAATTTCAAGTCAAAATTCATAAAATTAAAAAAAGAATCAGTTATATTGGGAAACTCAAGGCATTTTCTCTATTTAATTGTGACATCTGGTTGTTTCATTGACTCTGGTTGACGTTACATTGTTTTGACTTCATCCTTTTGGGTATCGACAAGTTTTTTTGTCTGAACTACCTTGTATGAAAATTAGATAACTTCTTTTACCTTGATTTTTTCTTATCCAAATTTTCCAGTCATATTTTCAAAAGATAGTCTTTTTCTCAACATTAGGAGACACCAATATACTATGTATTCATTGTGAATTGTTTGTTTACCTTCTGCAGTATTTGCAGAGTTATATCTGACATATAACTAACATTTACAAGATTTAAAAAACACCCTTTGCTTTCTCCTAGCGTTACATATTTTAAAAGGATAAGAAGACAATAGACTGATTCTGAAAAAAATCCTACTTCACAAAATAAGTTATTATGTTAAGTATATTTATATATGATAACAAATCAGATTCAAAACCTAAATTGACAACCCAAAACAACACCTCTCAAACAGCCCTAGCTTAAATGTTTTTACTTCTTGTACTTTCTTTTAAATAAATATTCTTTGTGAGCTATACATTCAGTTTCTATGAACAACAAACAAAGAGATTGTTGCCAACTCATAATACATGTACCCTATGATACCAAAACGCAATTCTCTTGTTCCATGCTGTCCTTAACATGACACAAAACTATCAAATGGAAAACCGATAAAGAAAACAGATGGCTTTGATATAAAGCTATCTATGTTTACAAGACCATCACTTTAAGATGGCAGTCCTTAAGGTTCTCCAATCCTACTCCTGTGTATTTTCTTCATCATCCCTGAATTTCACTCAACTGCAAAGGTCTTCCTACTGTTGATGGTTTTTTGGACACCTATAAAGAGTATAAATGAAAATAATATTTAGATATGAATACCTTTAAGTTTTTTCTTAAGTGTTAAATACCATGTCAACAATTTTCATTTATATTATGGATATCCGAAGCCAGTACTAGGTATGGGGTCTGAAGTGTCTTGCCAAAGAACACTCCTAAGAAACCAGAGGGGCTTTAGCTAAAATCCCTTGGTACAAAGTCAACCACCATTACCATTAGACAACAAAGGTTACTACAATGCTTTATCACAACTTTATACCATGAATACATAAAGAGTACAGAGTTTTATTTACATGTACTGTGGAAGTGTTTTTCAAATTTAGATGGTGAAGTGCAACAGACATGACATCAAATACCATCACAGTGATAATTTTTGGTACTAACAATCTCATAAAAATATTTCCCATAAACAAATTACTTTCATTCATTTTAATCTTTTTTCTATATAAAAACCCATTGTCTTTTTTAAGTTTTGGTAAAAAAAAACCATTGATTTAATTTAGAAAACAAGAGGGCCATAATGGCCCTAGAATTGCTCACCTGAGATTACCACCTATTTGAAGAATAGTTAGAAACATTGCTTTTATATTTTACACAGATTTTCTGTGCTTCTATGCATTGACCTTTTCCCCCCTCATTTTACAGGTTGGACACTGTATGCTTGATGTTGGACATTAAAATGGTACATAATTCTTACAATGCGGAAACTGAATATTTTACTTTTACAGATTGTATGTACGAAGATCAGCCTGCACTTTTGTCCAGTGCGATCTATTGTTGCCTTTTTATGGTTGTCATTTTGGCATATTTGGACATCCAAATTGATACTGATGTACTTTGTTAGAAATTCTATCGTACATGTATATGCATATAGTGGAACTTTTTAAGATATCTAATTCTTTCTAATAATCTTTAAAGAAGGGCCCCCAAAGAACATTCCTGTGAAATTATTTTGAAATCTGACTAATGGTTTTTGACAAGAAGATTTTTTCATGTTTTTTACCAAATATAGGCATGACAAACATTCTGGTCATATGACTGATTTCTTTTTGACAAATCTTTATTCTCTCCAACTAGGGATGCTTCATGTGATATCTCGTTGAAATTGGCCCAGAGGTTTGGGAAAAAGAGATGGTTATTAAGATATGAATTTTACCATACATGTATATAGTGAAAACAAAAACATGTTCAAAGTTCAACGCACCCTGGCAGCCATGTTTTTCGAGATATCTAATAAATTCTTACAATGTTTATAAAAGGGCCCCCAAAGAACATTGATGTGCAATTATTTTGAAATATGACCAGTGGTTTGTGACAAGAAGATTTTTTTTAAGGTTTTTACCAAATATGGACATGGCAGCCATTTTGGCCACATGACAATTCTTTTTTTTGACAAATCTTTCTCCCCTCCAACTAAGGATGCTTCACATGATATGTCATTGAAATTGGCCCAGAGGTTTGGAAAAAAAAGATGTTTGTAAAGTTATAAATTTTAGCATACATGTATGTAGTGAACACAAAAAAGTTCAACACAGTCTGACAGCCATGTTTTTCAAGATATCAAAATTCTTTGAACAACTTTTGATAAGAGGCCCCGAAAAGAATATTCCTGTGAAATTATTTTGAATTCTGACCAGTGGTTTCAGACAAGAAGATTTTTTAAAAATTGCAGAAATTCCCCCTTTTTCATGCAATGGCAACCAAAGTTCTGCATGGAATCAATTTCTTTGAACAACTTTTGAAGAGCATCACCCAACGGACATACCTATTAAGTTTGGTTAATATTGGCTCAATGGTTTAGGAGGAGAAGATATTAAAAGAAATTGTTGACGGCGCACGACGCCAACGGACATTGTGCGATCACAAAAGTTCACCTTGAGCACTTTGTGCTCAAGTGAGCTAAAAACCACTGCCATTAACAATTATCAATTCTAACTAAATGCATATACATGTATAAAAAAACATAAATTTTCGAAAGAAATAATTAAATGTTTTTTTAGTTTCACTCACATTCTCACTAAGGGGCGAAAAAAGATGAGAAAAATCTGGGGTTATTTTTTCAAGTTTTAGTTTTGAGCTTGTTTTTTTTTTCATGTAACATTTCTTCAAGAGCTGTACAAATGATGACTTGTAAATAATGAATACTTGAATTCTTTTTCTTGCTATGGATAGTCTTGGATGATATTTTTTCAACAAGTTATTTTTCTAAATTAGGTAATACCTAACGACCTCAGCAAAATATGTCCAGCATGGTATTTATGGTCACTTGTATCAGTTGAAAACTAGATGACTCATAAGTGATTTATTCAAAATTAAGCTTATGGTTATCTTTATAATAGAGTTTATGATCGACAGTGCTTGTCACACTAGAAACGATGATCATTTCTTTGAATTAGGTAATAACAGCTTGAATCAAAACATCCAACATTTACTCAATCATGATAATAAACAACAAACCTAGGTGGCTGTTTAGTGTAAGATTTGTAAATCATTGGCAGTTTGAAAACATGAATTAGTCATGATGGTTAATTTAAAATTTTACATTGTTTAAAAGAAATTCAGATTCGCATATTCAGGGGATACCTGTCTGCACATAACGCATTATTTTGATGCCAGAAAATGGTTTATTTTTGTCCATACATGCCTAAATCAGCACACATTTTACTAGGACAGGCATTTTTCCATGCAACTTAAGTTTCAAATGTAACCATAGCAATTTTTTACTTATATGTGAATGTGTCTCTCCCTTATATTCCATGAATGCATTATGACAGCATTTGTCACCCCTTTTTGAGCACGATATTGCCTCTTTGAGTTTTGCTTTTTCTCATGATTTGAAGCTGAAGTAACTTACATTATTTGTATAACTGACAGGACAAATATTTGCAGGTCATGCAATCAAAGTATTAAATGGATTTCAATATACCTCTGCATCTGTTCCTCCAACCCAACTGTTAATAGTAGTGGATAAGTGGTGCATCATACTGCATTCACTGTTTGCTCACTGTAAGTCATGATTTCTGTTAGTTTCACTATACACTCTGAATGACCCCTTCATATATCAGAAGACAATGCTTCTTATCTGTAATGTAAAAAGAATTTTCTGCTATAAGGACTAAAAATTTGTCATGTCGGAAAAATGCACTAGGTTTCAAACATAGCATCCTATAAAATAGACAAACTTTTATCAGTGTAATCAGGTATAAGCAATTTAAAAGACAAAAAAGGCATAGCTCCTCTTATTTTGCGATAGTCTTTTAAATGTTTTAACCTCCCCAAACCCAGCTGCAATAGTGGGGATTGAACTCAAGTAACAGAGTTTCCACTGCAACTACTTACTGAGCTGTTAAAGATACTCTCTCAGAGATGTGTCTATTAGGAGTTACAAACGTCAAAAATTTGACACTAAACCAAAGACTATTTACCATTTATTTACTTATGAGATGCCAAAACCCTGTGCTTTTGTTAAATAATGTTAAGTGAGCCGTCACATTTGTCTGATCATTTATGGGATTAACAATTAACAGATTTCAGCAAGTAAAGAAATTTAAAATGATCTTCGATTTGGTGACAATAATTGTTAATATCAAATAATTCACCGTATATTACTATCACGGCACTTTGAGTTAGTCCCTAAAAAATAACAGCACCCACCAATGAATAATTCAAATTAAGATCATTGTTTACAAAATAAACCATTTGAAGGAAAGATACTTGGTCACTGTCAAGTAACTTTGGCAAGGTGAGCAAGAAGGAATTCCTGCCTTTATTTATAAACCGGCATTCCCATGGAAGTATTGATTGGACAATGGCTCACTTCACATTATTTAATAAAATCACAGGGTTTCAAACTCTTAAAAGTAAAGAAATTGAAAATACATGTAGTCTTTAGTTTATAGAAAATGATTATTAATATCAATCTTTTTGACATTTATTATTCCCAAACCACATATTTCTGAGTAAGTCCCATTAAGAGAAAGTTTAACATATGAGTTCATGACAACTGAAAACAAAGTGATTTAAAAATATCTTGAAAAACACGATTATGCAGGTATAAATCTATACAAGAGGGCCATAATGGCCCTTTATCGCTCACCTGAGTTCTGTTTGAAAAAGAGGTATATTTAAGACAGAGTGGTTGGTATGTTTCAAACTCTTCTAAGTGCTAATTGCATTGAATACTCTAAGCCAATGCTCTTGCTTGTTAACATTTTTTTATGTGTATTGTATTTGTCTTCTTGAGTTAATGTTCACCAAGACAAAGAGAATTAAGATGAAGGAAATTTAGGTTTGTGAAAGCAGGGACAGTAACAATTGGTTGGGCAAATTAAAATAATAACAATTGGAAAATGTATCTCAAAGTCGTTTATTGGTTTTCAACAGTAAATAAATTTGGAAAATTTTAAGACAGTCAAGCTTATGGTAAATAATCCAATCATTCTGGCCAACTTTCATCAAAATTGGACCATAAATGTGGCCTCTAGAGTGTTCACAAGCTTTTTAAATTATTTGACCTAGTGACCTAGTTTTTGACCCCACATGACCCACTTTCAAACATGGCCAAGATTTCATTTTGGCAATCCTTCTGACCAACTTTCATCAAAATTGGACCATAAATATAGCTGCTAGAGTGTTCACAAGGTTTTTCAAATATTTGACCTAGTGACCTAGTTTTTGACCTCACATGACCCGGTTTCAAACTTGGCCAAGATTTCAATTGAGACAATCATTCTGACCAACTTTCATCAAATTTGGACCATAAATGTGGCCTCTAGAGTGTTCACAAGCTTTTTAAATTATTTGACCTAGTGACCTAGTTTTTTACCCCACATGACCGAGTCTTGAACTTGGCCAAGATTTCATTGAGACAATCATTCTGACCAACTTTGATAAAAATTGGACCATAATTGTGGTCTCTAGAGTGTTCACAAGCTTTTTAAATTATATGACCTAGTGACCTAGTTATTGACCCCACATGACCCAGTTTCAAACTTGGCCAACATTTTTATTGAGACAATCATTCTGACCAACTTTCATCAAAATTGGACCATAAATGTGGCCTCTAGAGTGTTCACAAGCTTTTTAAATTATTTGACCTAGTGACCTAGTTTTTGACCCCACGTGAACCAGTTTCAAACTTGGCCAAGATTTCATTAAGACCATCATTCTGATGAACTTTCATCAAAATTGGAACATAAATGTGGCCTCTAGAGTGTTCACAAACTTTTTAAATTATTTGACCTAGTGACCTAGTTTTTGACCCCACATGACCCAGTTTCGAACTTGGCCAAGATTTTATTGAGACAATCATTCTGACCAATTTTGATAAAAATTGGACCATAATTGTGGTCTCTAGAGTGTTCACAAGCTTTTTAAATTATTTGACCTAGTGACCTAGTTATTGACCCCACATGACCCAGTTTCGAACTTGGCCAAGATTTTATTGAGACAATCATTCTGACCAACTTTCATCAAAATTGGACCATAAATGTGGCCTCTAGAGTGTTCACAAACTTCTTAAATTATTTGACCTAGTGACCTAGTTTTTGACCCCAAATGACCCAGTTTCGAACTTGGCCAAGATTTTATTGAGACAATCATTCTGACCAACTTTCATCAAAATTGGACCAAAAATGTGGCCTCTAGAGTGTTCACAAACTTTTTAAATTATTTGACCTAGTGACCTAGTTTTTGACCCCACATGACCAAGTTTCGAACTTGGCCAAGATTTTATTGAGACAATCATTCTGACCAATTTTGATAAAAATTGGATCATAAATGTAGCCTCTAGAGTGTTCACAAGCAATTGTTGACACACGCACGGACGCACGGACGACGGACATCTCGGTATCACAAAAGCTCACCTTGAGCACTACGTGCTCAGGTGAGCTAAAAACAATTCAAATTAAATATTATTTCAAATATTGAAATTGTGTGTGTCATATCACCCATGATCATCATTCACAGTGACCAATATAAGAATTTAATATCACAACTAGGGGTATAAACAAGCAAATGATGACCATCAAATCTGATTTTCATCTGTATTCACTATACAAATGACCATCAAAGACAAAAGTAAGTCTTGTTTATGCATGCTACAGGAAACTTTAAAATATTCTCATAATCCTTTTGAAATTCAAATATGCATTTATGTAGCAGAATGTATTATGCCATTATGCCATTTAAGAAAATAGTTCTAAAAAGACAACTTACCCTAAAGATAGTTGATGACATTCAGGCCTTCCTCCTCTTTGTAAGGCTTTTAATTTGGGTATGAATTGATCAGCTTGTAATGGGACTCAGCTGTTTGCAATGTCTGGTTGGTACAAAGCTGTAAGAACATATGAAATGACTAAATAATAGGGCTCTAGCCAATAACATTCTATTGTGTATACTGGTGTACCATAATTCCGTGGTACTTAAAGGTTACATGAATAACAGAAAGGAGGAGGAGAACTTAACTGTCAACATTTATCTTTCCTAACATATTTCATTCTTCATTTACGATCTGCTTGTAATTATTTTTAAATGGAGCACAGAAATGCTCTACGTAACGTAAATTAATAGGTCACTGGCAGCCATTTGCATTTTTGAGGTCCTACCCTAATTCCGTTGTATTCAGGTAAAACACAATTTGTTAGTAAAAGTCCAAAATAATTAGGGTGAAACATATGTAACGAACCAAGCAAATGAACCTCTCAAAGACACAAACACATCCGATCAGTGAAAAACACTGTCATTCACTGATCAGTTGTGATGTTTATATATGGACCCGCATATTCTCTCAACGATGCATTAGATTCATAATTTGCATAAACGTTCAAAAAACATTACATAATAACTCCCACTTCCCAGAAGACTTGTCCCGAGTCTTGGCCCTTGGAAGACACGTGGGGAAGGCAACTCAGATAGAAGGAGAAGTCTTAATCCCACCTCTGCCACCAATGTAACGAACCGAGCAAATGAACCTCTTAAAGACACAAACACATCCGATCAGTGAAAAACACTGTCATACACCTAACGGTTGTGCTGTCTATATATACACCAGCATGTTCTCTACAACAATGCATTAGGTTCCCTTATGTGCATAAACGCGTTCAACAAACGTTACACATACTAGGCAACGAACGTTACACATACTAGGGACGAATCCTAAAACAATTTGGTCGTATCTGACCAAAGAATGATTGAGAATTGCTGACAAACTGAAAGGAAGTGTTTTGGGTCTTAGATTTGAGAAATAAGTGTGAAAATTTCGGGGATTTTTGGAGCTCTATGTAATAAGAGGCGCATTTGATTGGATTTTATTGGTTTTATACCAGAAAAACATTTATTCTTGCTTCTTTGGAGTTCTTACACTGGTCTGCGAAAGTAGGTCAGGTTGGTGCGTTTGTTTATGGAAGCAGTATGACATTATGCAAATACCACAGCACTGAATTAGGGATACCACGAGATTAGGGGAATTGACTATACATAAATTAAACTGTCAAAGGGTACCCACTGTCAAATCTTTTGTCAGATGATCAAGACAATGTTGTAGTTATGTTTTCTTTTTCGAGATTAAGCTTAAATCTGCATCGAAGATTAGTTGAAAAAGGCTAAATATATCTTTGTTTTCATTGTTAATGTCATCACTCAAATGAATGCTAGTTCTGAATTTGATTATTGTTATGTTTTGAAAACGTTACCCCACCCACTCCGTTAACATTGAGCTGTGTGTTTAAGTATCGTTTCACATGTTCATTTTGTGTTTCAATCAATATTGCACAAAACAATCAAGAAATAATCATAATCTACTTACTTTTGTTCACTTATAGCGGTCTGAATTCAATTTGGCGACATTAAATCGTTGGTGAGGTCCCCAACACAGCTCGTTCAGTTTCAGTTTCAACCGATGACATTTCTCGGGAATTTCCTTCATTTTCGGAAAAGGCAAACTTTGAATGTCATTAAATGACATCCAGTTGGTCGCGTGACAATGTCCCCTATCTACACCTTTTCACATTTCCCTGTTAGCTATAGTCTAGATCGCTTCTCATGCAATTCATTTAGCACACAAGCAAATTTAACGGCAGTCATTTTCTTCCAAGTTGTCTGATGTAAACAAGCGTTTCAAGCGTAGTCGACGCCTACACAAAATAAAGCGTTTTCATTGGTCAAAACGTCCTGTCAATCAAAATCGGCGCAAGAGTTAATTCTTTCAAAACTGATAGATGGACCGATGTCAAACGCACTTCACTTTAGTAAGATAGCGTTTGAAACGTCAGGGACCGGGAAGTGAAATTTAAATTAAAATGATACATGATTTATTGTGGAATTAGGTCGCCAACTGGTTGCAATTCATGCATGAAACGTTTTCGTTTCTAAATAGTAACATCACGGGGTTTCCCCCGGGTCTCGCGGTACAATGGAAACGAGGCCACGTGATCAGACGACTCATGTCACATGACCTCCTTATTTGGCTTGTTAATGGGCCTAAAAATAGCAATATTCGGTCAAGGGAAAAAATGAAAAAAATAGTGCATACCATTTCCTATTAAATACGATTGTGGTGTCTCTAAAACTTTATTATTGACCACCCATCATCTTTCAATTATAAAGTTTGAATAAAAAATACATAGCATACAGCATATTATGATCAGCTTTTTAAAATATTGACGAGTATAGGACAAGTTCAGATGTCAGGTCATCCCACGGCGGTTCATTTTGTAATAAGGTCACCAAACGATTTCGGAATTGTAGCCTTGTTAGATGACTGACGTCATCCAACAAAAATTGCTGAGGAGGCTTTGAACACCCATTAACCCTTGCACTACTGAAACTAACTCATGCTTATGCAAACAGGTTAGATCCAGGCCAGCCTCCAAGTAAATTGGTGACTGGCCTGTGATCTAAGCTGTTTGCTACTCTGAATATCTTTCCTTCTCAAACTTGAAGATATTTAAGGTTTTGGAAAGCAGAAAACGGAAATATCTTTTTAGAAAATTATTTAGCATTCTAAGGGTTAAGTCTGACCTACACATTCAATAACAACATGGACAAAGAGATCATGGACAGAGAGGGATATACAGGCGTTGGCCTTATAACTGAAAAAAAACCAAACTATTTAACAATATTACATGTGTTGGTGATGCGCAAAAGCAAGTATATTTGACAAGAAGGGTTATGGGACAGAGTGTTTGAGGAGTAATGGGTGAAGAACCCTAAGTATATCCTATTACAGGAATCCACTTTGGTGGGAGGTCTGGGGGACAACATCTTGTTTGTGAAAAATGGATTTTCTCCGTCACACCATGGCTAAGGTCATACTGTCACTTGGTAGATAAACTATTCACTGCCACATTTCTGTTGACACAGGATTAGTAACAAAGATAACGAAGCCATGTCACATTATTCGACCCATCCAGTTAAGGGGAAGCAACTAGTTGTGTCTTGGAATGTTTCGCCTGGCCCAAATTGACAAGCAAGTGGCCCAGGGGTTTAGATGGCTGATTTAGAACTCAGGGGCCAAAGTTAGAGCATTTCCACTTCTTCTGGTTTGGTTGAAGTGTCCTTTGGCAAGACATTTTGACAGAGCCCTAGTATGATACTGGTGAATCCAGGAAATCTGTAATATAATTGAAACATTGTGTATGTGGCATTCAACCTTACATAAATGATTGTGAGATTTTTTAATAACTATCATAACGCTTTGAGTTAAATGATGGACATACAATAGTAAATCATGAAATCGAGGATATCCTGTCAATTTTGTATCCCTAAGCATTACTCATATCACCATACAAATGTTTTCCAAGCAAGAGGGAAAAATTGATTTCTTTTTTGTGTCCGTTGAAAAATCGAGATTTCCTAGTCAAGTAGATTACCCAGGAGGCACTACTTTGTAACTGTAATATAAGAGAAACCCTCGTACATTTCTTTCTTTAATTCAAAGTATGGTCTCAAATTCGTTTCGGTACAACTGGCAAGGCATCTAACAAGGAATCATAAAAGATTGAGATATACATCTGCTTACATCATGCAAAATATTGTAGAAAAAAGGAGAAATTGTATCTTTTACCTCTTCGTACATATGATTTTGAAAGCAGCCTGCTACAGAACCATTCAGATTTTTAGTTGTTTGGGTTTGGAATAATGAAAGCATTACAGATGGCACCATTGGCACTATTGGTTTTCTCCCTCCCCAACTGTAACTTGAACTCTATGAGTAATAGAATACTCTATGCTGTATGACATGTATCTGGACTGGAACTGTATTGGAATATAATGCAGAGTTGTCTGAGAGGGGAGCACTGAGTGAAAATTTTACTGGAATAAAAACATGGCCGATGCTAATAACTCTGAGCAGGAAAATGGAGAAAGTGCTCTGGAAGGTTTGCATAAACTGCATACTGTGAGATGTATTGCAAAGTTGGCGTGCTGTCTGCAATCGTTTGGAGCATATTCATATTTGATAGGATTAAAATTGAATCTTTGTGCTAATGTCCTTGGATAACTGCATTGATTTCAGAGTGGGGCCTCCTTGGCTAAGTGGTTTAACCCTTTACCAAACGCCAAACTTTCGACTGTCCCAAGTGGAAAGAGTTTGCAGACGACATTTTAAAATATGATGACATTGGAAAATAATCTTCTGATAGGGCAGAAAACATTGTGAGAACAGGAGAAATTGCTCGTTATGAGCAATTTCTCCTTTTCCCTCAATGTTTTCCAGAGTCGTCTGCAACAAAGTGGTCAAATGCCGTCATTGTTTGGTAATGGGTTAAGTACAGAACATTAAATCACATGGTCCCCCCTCCAAGTGGTTTCAAATACCAATGATGGCATTTGGATTTTCAGAAGGGGCAGTCTCCTGACTGACTTACAGAATGCTACTGATTCTACCTGGCTTGATTAGCCCTTTTGGGCAGCTGAGTATTGGGTGTTTCTAAATCATTTAAAGTGATGTGAAATTCATAATGGGACACCATTTTGGACATGAATCTTGACAACAATCACTACATAGAATTCAACCCCTTCTGCATTCAATCTGGGATACTGCATGGCCCTGTTTTTAAGGTGGCGTACTTAGAACTCGAAGGTCCTGGGTTTGAGCCCCACCAACACATCTGGTTTTGTGGGGGTGACCTTTGGCAAGTCACTTCAGAGCACTAGCCTAGTACTGGAGGATCCAGGAAAGCTGAAACATAATTGAAAATTGTTGATACTGTGTTAACCATCATACACAAGAAATCAGCATTCAATTATATGGTTAAAAGGGAAAGCATCTGAATGCAAAGCAGGAATAAATCTATGACTCTCCATTGTTGGTTTTAGTTGAAATATTTAGTTTTTATTATTTTTTTTTTTTTCTATTTTTCAGTGTCTGGAGTAACAAATGGTGAAAGCCAGCCCACAAGAAAAGTAAGTTCGGTTTTAGACATAATTTTTGTACATTTCCTCCGTAACTGTCTAATTCAGTTTACCCATTGTAACACACAATTTAGCCGATAGTTTAAAAAAAAAACTGTGATAAGAGGAGAGATTGTTCTGGGTGAACATTTTTTTCCTTTTTTGCCATGGTAGATTTGACGTCGAATCACAAATAGAAGATCATTTTGATACTATGCTTTTAATTTAGACCTATCCCAAATTCCATCTGAAGGCAATAAGTTATATTCCTGTGAAGAACAAGTTTTAGAAAGTACCCTCTTTCTTATTTCTAATTTTTGGTTGTATAACTGATACAAGTTTTAATGATTTAACCCTTACAGTGCTGGAACAGACTTCATACTTATGCAAACAGGTTAGATCTAGGCCAACTGCCAAGTAAGTTGGCTGCTGGCCTATGATCTAACTTGTTTGCTTCTCTGAGTATTTTCCTCAATAATCTTAAGCAGGTATTTAATATTTTGGAAAGCAGACAACACCAAATTTTAATGTTAGAAAATTACCCAGCATTCTGAGGGATAAAAATCATTTTCCTTCCATTCATTACAATGTTTTCAATCAAAATGTGTTGCATGGTTGTATGATGACTGGTAAATATATGTAATAAGAAAAAAACAAAGGATGGTCTGCTTGTAAACAATAAAATGTATCTAGTAATTCCCCTCATTCTGTAATGGCCAGTAAAAGTTTGCTGTGGTTGGTGGTTGTTGTTTTCTTGCTAGTTAAATCATAAAATGTCAACCTCATGTGAGACTTTCCCTGAAAAGTGGCAGGTTGTTTTTAAAAGCTTAAAGGATATAATTATTTCACCAGAAAACAAAATAAGATGATTTTCCTGGAAATTAGCAATGTAAACTCATCATAAAATACACTGTGTTGTCATGCGTTTTATTTTCTAGATGACAGATTGTTTTTAAAGCGGAAGATAATGCAATAATAACCATTTTCTATGGGTTTCTTTAATGACTTTCGCTAAAGACAGTCTTAAACAAACATTAATTGCATTAAGTTGGATAAAAATACCTTCTGAGTATCTTTCAACAGATTTCAAAACACTCTCTTAATCACATGACCAGCAGAAAGTATATTAGATTGCTATGGTGAATGAAAAATAGTGTAACAAAGGTTTATTATGTATCAGGTATGTTGTGGTAAGAGATAAAAAATTCTTAAACCCTTGAAAGTTCTAAAATGATGTAGAATTCGTGTTATTTGTATTATTCAAATGAAGTAAATAGGACTCGCTTGATGGGGTCTGGGGAAAATGGGGGGTATGTCGTGATACACATTTGCCTTGGCAAGTAGTTATGAAGCAATGTTTTCCACTTAAAGTATAAGAAGAGTTTTAGTCATTGGAAGGAAAGCATCAATAAACATATCCATGAAAAACCGTAAAATAATCATGTTTTCCGGATAGTAAAATAATAGCATTCTCCTGATAGTAAAACATAATACCATAATGTCAAAATCTTTACAGTCTAATGTTTCAATTCTTTGCAATTGAACCTTTTCTTTTATGACCTATCAGTTCTTATGATTTTTAAAAGAAATATTGGACCAAATAAACTTATACCCAATCAAATATACTTCATAGATGTATTTAACGACTAATTTCATCATAATATAACCTTAGTACCTTCTGTGTAATAACTACTTTTTAATACCGCTACTGCAAACCAAGTATACGAGGGGTGATCAAAAAATATGTGGACTTTTGTTTTATCTCTCGACCCATTCTGTCCATTTATTTAGTATTTACACAGAACATAATTTAATATGTCTCATTTAACCATACAAAATATTATACATCTACGATAACTGGTTAAAAAGTTATACACTACTGAACATACCCCTGTCTGTTATCGCGGAGCAGTACGATGACGTTACGAAGACGTTGGTAACGTCGTTGAGTTTCTGGGGCAATTTAACGTCGCGACGTTTATGACTTTTCAAAGTAACTACCCTCTGTCTGCACACACAAACGATGTCGATGGACCCACTTGTCGTATATGGATCTGTACCAGTCTTCGTCGTATTGGTTAAGAATCATCTGGGTAGCACCGCGTAGTTCTGTCAGTGTAGCGAAACGCCTACCTTTCAATTGTGATTTCACCTGAGGAAATATAGCGAAGTCCATCGGTGCAAGGTCCAGGGAATAGGGTGGATGGGGAATAGTCTCAAGCTCCAACAGAGATAGTTCTAACCGTGTAAGTCATCGATACGTGTGGGGGTGCGTTGTCTTGATGAAGAAGAAACTGGCTGATAGACATTCCTGGTCGCTTCTTCGCTAATGCCTGAATGAGATCACGTCTCAAGATCTGAAATATATTAAATTATGAATTTTGAATAGTAGGTGTACTAGTCCTATCCATTGATTGATACTGTATACCTACTATTCAAAATTTACAATGCGACTAAACGATAGTAAAGTGATAATAATACAGTATTACTATTTAATAAAGCCTACGCTTTAATAAAGCCTACGCTTACCTTTGTGTAATAGTCTGAGTTGATGGTGACTTTGTTAGGTACAATGTGCGTGAGTATCATTCCCCGTCTATCTGCAAACATCATACACATAAACTTTCCACCACATTAATTCACTCAAGCCTTTGATGCGGGTGGTGATGATGATCTTTTCCACACGGACGATTGTTGCTTTGTTTCCGGATCGAATAACCACAGCCATGTCTCATCCGTAGTGATAATTCTGTCAAGAAATGAATCACCCTCAAGTCTGTATCTTCTTAGGAATGTCTTTGAATCTTTTACCCGGCGTTCTTTTTCGTTATCCTTTAAAAGTCGTGGCACCCAGCGTGCGCACACTCTCGTCATTTCTAGATGGTCCCTTAAAACAGTCCATGCGGATCTGTAGCACATTCCCATTTCCGCCGCAATCTCCCGAATAGTAACGCGCCGATCTTGATTAACAAACTGTTCAACTGACGTCACTAACACTGGTCCTATAATGGGTCTTCTGCCTCTACCTTTATCGTCGAGAATTGATTTTCGCCCGTCTTTAAAACGTTTGTGCCACTTGAAAACGAGTGAGCGACTTGTGTTGGCAGTCATGTTTGCCTCCTGCATCTTTTTCATGGTCTGTGTAGGTGTCAAATTAAGATTTACGCAAAATTTTATCACTAACCGTGTTTCCGTATAATCCGATGACGCCATGTTTTCTGTGCGTGTCTTTGCTAGAGGTTGTACAAAACTGTGATGCAAATGTTAACGGAATGAACTAACGTTCGGAAAACAACACCGCCGGAAATGACGTCATTCTACCAGCGTACCTGTATTGGCGGATTTTTAATCAGAATGAATGGAAAATTAGTTAAATGAATAGTACGGGCTCTCTGGAAAATCAACGTTATTTTGACGTGCTCCGCGATTTCAAACCCGGGGTAATATAAACAACTGTAAAATGTTTACTTCGTACCGCAGGAATACAAAAAATAAAACCACTTGATCACATTATGTAGATGTTACAAATGCAGTAACTTTTAATAACATATTCCAATCTGTTTTTGAGATATAACAAAAGTCCACATATTTTTTGATCACCCCTCGTATGTTTAGCATAGGTGAAGGTTTCAGAAAAGTAACAAATGCTTGTAATGCGATGGCTTTAAATGTGCTTTTATTATACACTATTACAAGTATACTAGCTTCTGCAAATTTACACTTAAAACCTGTTTTCTAATATGTTTCAAAATCATTAAAAACTAAAAGGGGATACATTTTCATTGATGCTTTTCAACATATCTCTATTTTGCATTGGAAATTTAGCCTGACAAAGACAGTCTCATTTGACATATCATTAGGCATTTGAAATATATTTTATTTAATGTTTACTTCTATACATTTCAAAATGGCAGACATTTTTGATTTTACATAAACAATTATCATTATAATATACACTTCATTATTTTTGACCTTGCAAAATTACACCAGGAAATCATGATTTAACTGAAATTTTGTTGACACCTGAAAGAAACAACATCAACAAAAACTTTTTCAATATACAACATACAAAATAGTGAAAAGATATATGCAACAAATTTATGAAAACAACACATTAGTGTGAGAGAATGCAAATATTCTTGGGTTTCAATGTAAATATAATTTATCTACTGTTCAATTCAAAAAAGCATATTGCAAGATTCCAAAATGTGTCTTGTACGAGAAAGATATAACAGGAACTATTTGTAAGGACCTGTTCTAGCTACGCTAAACTCTGAACACCAAATTGTACTTTGACCTGGGAATTGGATCTCGGATAAAGCTGTGTATTAATAATAATCACACTCTCATGATACTCACATAATACTGAGCCAAAATGTATTCAATTACCACTAATACATCGAGGGTTCAATGCAATACTATAGTAAGTGCTTCATGTTTATGAAGCACTTACTATAGTCTTGCGTTGAACCTTTGACATATAGTTATTGTTAAGTTGAGCATACCGCATATCACAAAACATATTTCCCAGGAACCTGTATCCATGGTTACAACGGTTTGTGGAATCTGACAAAAGGGCTTGATTGATACAGTTTATCATAACACATATCATAGATTGTCCATATGTTTTTGATATAGAGAGCCTATATTCAAACTTTTATTTAGGAAGTACTGGGGCATTTTTATTTTCACCACTAGACAATGTTTTACTGAAGTCAATTGACATTGATGATCTGTATTCTTGATTTGGGAGCCTCCGTGGCCTAGTGGTTAGAGTACAGAACTTGAAATCACATGGCCCCTCTCCGCATGGGTTCAAATCCTGAGAGGGATATGGATTTTCATGAGAGGCAGTCTCCTGACTGACTTACAGAATGCCGATGGTTCTACCCAGCTTGACCAGCCCTTATGGGCAGTTGGGTATGGGGTCTTCCTCCATCATTAATAGTCGGGCATCGCTACATAACTGAAATAATGTTGATGTGATGTAAAACCCATATATAAAAAAAAAAAATACCTGGTTTACTGACAGCATCACTTGTCAATATCACTAAAGTCATCCAACTTTATAAACTTAATCAAATGAAAATGTTTAAAGTTTATATTGTGATATCATTTATGTCCCTCTTAGATGATACAACTTTTGATTCAATTTGTCAATTGATATTTAATACTTTTTCCTGTGTTTTAGGCTTTTTGCTACAAAACTCATTCACTGCTCTTGTTGCTTAATGGCAACAGACAAGACACAGACCAAACACTGCCATTATTACTTTTTTGCGTCTAAGATACAGGAATTAGGATCTATGAAGCTTGTTTTTGTCAACGAAAGAGTTAAACCTATTCTCCTCAATGGATTTTTTTTCCTGTTTTAATTTGGAAGCAACAACAGACCACAGCAATTAGGTATAGGAAAAAAGCATTATGGAATAAGGGGGTTAAAACAAATATGTGCTGCATTTGGCCCTGTTTGGTTGAAGGATGAGTTTTCGTTGTTTTTATAAGGGTCCTGCATGACCCTGTGGTTAAGAACTTAGAACTTGGTAGTCCCAGGTTCAAGCCTGCTGATACCTCTGGTTACGTTGGAGTGTCCATTTGCAAGATCATTCAGAGCCTTAGCTAGTACTGGTGAATCAAGGAAAAACAAACTATACATGAAAAAAATTGTTGAAACAGCTTTAGACCCATAATTTATAAAGAAATAGATATTTCATTATTTATCATTTACTCATAACATAATTGTATTTGTATTGTCACATTTATACATAACTTAGATAGAGCATGTTTATGTATCTCTATTTAAAGGCACCCATAACAAACAGTGCACCCCCAATGCAGCAGGCCAATGGAGGTGGGGACCTTCTGAACATGAATTTGTCCGCCAAGGAAATGCGCGAGAGGCTAGCTTCGAAGAAGAAGACGGATCCAAAACAGAAGTCGAATATGGACTTCAAGACCAAATACGACATGTTCCAAAAACTGTGATTCGCCTTATCAAATTGTTTATTTCAAGAGAAAATTTGTTTCTATTATATATGAATATATATCTACATATTAAACTTGAACTTTAACCCCAACGCCATGTGAAACAGAAAATGCTTTTGTATTAAGTATGAAATTAGGACTAACAGATTTATTGGATGGGAGCGCGGATTGTGTACTGTTTTAGGATACATGGTCTTGATGACGTTAGAATGCAAGGGCAGTCATGCTCAATGAAATAAGTATTTGGCCAAGTATAAACACTCTTTTGTGGATGGACTGGAGCAGAATTGATGTAGATATGTTTTAGAAGGAGCCATTATGTCATAGTACAATGTAAAGCATTAACCTGTACATACATGGTCATTTCTACTGACCAAGTTACAGCTGAAAACTTGTACCATTTCATTGGTACAAATTTAGGGGGTTCAATGCAAAGCTTTATAGTAACTTCTTTACTTTTGTAAAGGACTTACTACAGTCTTGCATTGAACCTATGAAATGATGGAAAATTGTTTTACAAGAGACAACATTTGAACATATTTTGATGAAAGTGGAGTTTGAAGAACATAAGCAATTTCTGCCAATGTCACAATATTTTCAAATGCTTGATATTGATTAAGCAGCTAAGCTTTAATGATTGTTTGAAAAGTGGTGTTAAGTTAATGACTAACATTTAAAAATTTTGAAATGGATGAAATATGCTTTTTTAAACACCTTACCTGCAATCTGTTGATTTTATTAGAGGTATTCTACTTAAAGCTCACTTTCCTGATTGTAATCAAACTAGCATCTTTGCATGATTGATTAAAAAGAAACACATACATCAGATTCAAGACAGCAGAAAGGTTGTTTAACCAAAGTTTATTCAAATACTCATGTTTCTGTTGAAGACAATTTAAGATATTATTATCGCTTATGATACTGTTTGAGTTGTTCCTAAAAACGCAACATATTGTTTGAAATATTCAATAAGAAGTCTGTATAAAATCTTGCTCAGTAAAAATGACTTGCCTAATTTCTAGCAGATTTCTAGGGTGCCATTAGAACTTTTGTTTGAAGCGCTCAATATCTCCTTTTAACACACTGCTTTCTTTTGTATATCGCCACATACAATCATTCTATCACAGTTTTCTTTCAACTTGGATGAGTCAAAAATTTCACAAAACATGGAGCAGGTTAAACCTAAACCCATGAATAAGTTGTATGTGAAGATAAGATAGCTTTTGATATTCTTGATGAGCTTTAAGTAATTGTTGCAAAGAACAAAGACTATTTTTGTTTCGTCACAATATTTTCAACTATTGAATACTTTCACATTTGTGATGACTAATGATATTGTATTGACGACGGTCTTATGAAGTGTACATGTCTGTAATTTTGTACTTTCTGCCTCTTATCATTATAGCAAACAAGTCTAGAGAATCATTAAAGAAATTGATAGTTTAGTAGTTTATTTTGTTAACCTGTGTAAATGTTTGAAGATATTGTAAGCAAAGAAGTTGATTTGTTTATTGTATGTTTCTTGAAATTATATTGTGCGAATTGTTTGTTAGATTAATGTGCCACTTACAATCGAGCTGCGACAATTCTACTTAATGTTCATGACGGCTCTCATGTTATATAAACATAAACACTTCAGAATGGTTTGGTAAAAAATAGGTACCTTTTTTATTTCCTAAAATTTACATACCTTTATATTACCTTAAACCACTTCCTAAAGACATATACATGAGTACTGGTTTAGTATCCAGGAATCAGTCTTAGAGAGTGAATATAACAAGCTTCAAGCTACCTACACAATCAATGTAAAACAAGTAAGATAAGCTTTACCCTCCTACTTTCGCTCATTTATGGCCTCGTCCATTCATTGTTGATAGGTAAACTACAGTACATGTCTAATCTGGGACGGTATTGTATACAACGGCTTTAAACTTTTTTTTTCTGTTTTCTTTTTTTATCGGTTCCTATATTTATAGCTTTAACTTTGAAAACTTACACTGAAAATTGAAGATGCTCTCTTATTGGTCTCAAGACGTTTTATATACACTATTTATACTTCTTTAAAAAATGCCCAAAGAAATTATTAACTGTTAAACTAGTAATAAAAGGATTAAAATATGCAAAATGGAGGTAGTGACAAATTATTTCAAATTGAATATTTGAAGGTATAGAATATTTAGTTCTGTTCTGACAAACAAATTTACTGTACGTATTTGTTTACGTATTTGTTTACGCTTAAGATTGATTTATGTTTCATTATATTATGTACATTCCAGTGTTCATTCTTTTTTGAAATGGTATATCTTTACCAGTGCCAGTTGTTGAAGTTCATGAATAGTGCTTTAAACAAATTTCTTTTGCATCAGATGTGATATAAAGGATGAAATTATAAAAGAAATTAAAGGTTCAATGCATATCCTATTGTTAACAATTTCCCTATGTATGATTTTCAATATTTTTCTTTCTTGAACAGCCATACTTATATGATTGTAAAATGGTTGTGAAATTGGATGTAAATGTTACATAGAAGGTCATACAGAAAAGTTACATAGGAAACATTGTCATATCAAGGGTTCAATGCAAGACTATAGTAAGTGCTTCATAAACATGAAGCACTTACTATAGTCTTGCGTTGAACCCTCGATATGCGAACACCATTTGCTTGGTAGAGAAAACTGTATTTTGACCAGTCCTTGTACTTTTGAAACAACAAGGAGTATAGTGTGTTGAGTGTATGGTAAAGGGAGGGTGGTTCTTTGTTACTATTATATTATGGTAGTGTTTTTGTTGACATGTTAATCAGTGCATCAAATTTATTCATTGTACCATGATAATTTGTTAATGTTTTACCCTTGACAATTTGTCAGCACAATGCCTGTATAGTTATGTTACAATGCAAGTTTATAGTAAGTCCTTCACATTAGGATTGATTTGTGATAGTCTTGCACAGACGCAAGGTTTTGTCCTTACAATTATGGCTTTCAATATCTCAATGTAAGTGATGCTGCCAGTAAATTGAATATCAATATGTTCTATGCATCTACTTTTGACTGTCACATGATTGGATATTAACTGAAGTGGAGTGAAAAGTTGACAGTATTGAAAAGTGTATTTTATTCCTTTCAAAGAGCATGATACACCAAAACCAGTCTTGAAAATATCTGGGCAAACTGAGAGAAAAAAACTTCCCTCATACTTATTTTATCCTAATTTACATTCCATTGAAAATACTAAAAGATAAAACGAAATTGCTCATAGTGATCAGTTTGTCCATTGTCACTGTAAATAATTAAATCTTAAATTAGTGAAAGAAAACAAAAGTTGCTCATAATACTTTCATTGACCATTCCTAACACAAATAGCATTTAAAGATATTCTATTTCACTACATTGACCAATACTGTAGAGGAGAATCATTTGTTGCTAATTTGCCATGAATAGTTTTTCATATTTCTTAGTCTGACCCAATCCTGACTTTTTAAGTGCTTACATTACTAAATTATGCTTAATGGTAATTGCAGCATGTATTGCCTAAACTTCTAGCATGGTGATCAAAGACAGCAAATATGCACTATAAGCGCTATATGTGATCCATGGTGATTCAGTTACTCATGGAGGTAATCTTGTTCACAAGGTGTTGACAAGGCATTCAACACCATATAGGCAAAGTAAAATCAATTGAACTAGAAATCATTTTCAATTGCATTCGGAAAATGCCAGTTTTGGAAAATGCCAGTTTTGTTTTTAATTTGATGATCAAACATGCGTCCAAATGCCAGTGTACATTTCTTTTGTTGCCATGTTTTATTTGTTGGCTTAAGATGTGATGAAATGGTACAATGGTTTTAAAGGCTTCTCAAATAAGTCCACCAAATAGCTAAACAGATTGATTCAGAACTGCGTTAGTGGTGACAGATTATGCAAACAATTAATAGTTTGTCTCGGACGTTTCAATGCAAGAATTTGCTGTTGTTAAGAGCCATAAAAAACGGATGTGTGTTCTTGGACAGATTAAGGGATCACAATAGAAATACGTTGTATGTGTCTGTATGTATAGCTACTTATTCAGAGACTATTGAGCACAAACTTGTAAAATTTTGAAATATATAACCTGTATAAATAAGTTAATTCTTGTTGTTTGTTTCACCTGTTTTAATGATATGTTTCCTTAATACTAGTATTGCCCATTTCTCATTAGACATAAACAAGATGTATGAATGTTTTTTATTAGTTTATGTCATATTTCAACAAAAAACACACAAACAATGAGCTTATTAGGTTTTTGTAACAACGTTTAATACGTTATAAGTTACTTGCTATTACTTTGTAAATATGTTTTAAGATTGGACATATGATATGTATCATCAGTGTTAGGCGCGTCATACCGCTTGTCATTTTGCTTTTGCAAAAAGAGGGAGCTGCATGCTTTGTATAGGCAATTTCGTTCTAGCAATTTAGCCCAAACAGTTGTAAATGGAGACCCCCATGAATCAGGCTGTAATTATGTGTACACGGCGTAAAACGTTATTCTCTAATGAGTAATTGTCGGAAACGTTCCGTCACAAATATGACAGGCTATGAATGTGCTGAGTAGGCAAAACTTTTCAAACGAATCCTTTACTTGTATGTTACTATTACTCTTCCCAAGCTTATAGTGCAAACCAGTGGTCATGATAATAGGTTGTTTAAGGACTTTAACATGTTGTACTTTGAAAACGTGAGCCAAGACAGACTATGAATGTGCTGGGTAGGCAAACCTCTTCAAACGAATCGTTTACTTGTATGTTACGATTATTGTGCTTAAGCTTATTGTGCAACCCAGTGGTCAAGATACAGGGTTGTTTAAGGATCGTTTTATGTGGTGCTTTGGAAACTTAAGTCAAACTTATTTTAATCGACCATTCTTAAGCCATGATTGAAAAGTTATTTTGTGTGAGGCTATCTTTATACAGGATGAACGTCTTCCAGAAACCTAATACTGAAGCACCGCGATTATGTCTCCTTCGATTATGATCGCTTTTAACAAGGTTGACTGTTTAAAAAGGTTTTTGTTGGTGTCCATTCGTATTGTCTCGTTATGATTAACTCACCATTTGGTTTATGGTACGCATATTTGAAACGAGTTTATTGTCTAACATTATCAAATGACTAGCACGATTGAATCATCACTGACTATTCTTAAAATCTTATTCCCGTGTGAGCGAAAAGCAACGAGAACGATATTGACCAAAAGCAACCGCTTGTTACAAAACAGCATACATCTCTTAAATCACAGGGGTCAATAGTAAAGCTTAAAACAGTACTACATAATATAATAACTCGATTATATTAATTTACAGAACTGACCCCAAGTTAACTGTAGACCACTGTAACCTATATAAATTAATGGTTCCGACCGTCTAAATTAGAAAGGAAGGCTGGCAACATTAGGCACCAGCAGGGAAAACCGAGAGATATGTCTTTGAGTGAGGCATATATTTGTCTCCCGTGTATCGAAAATTGCCGAGGTCGGAAAGTACATGGTGCTCTATTGAGGATACTTTTCTAAGCACGCTATGAAAGGATTTATTTCCCTAGCCCTAAGCACGCTATAAAAGGATTTATTCCCCTAGCCCTTCGAATGCTGGGTGATATTCTGAAAATTGATCTTTGTGTCGTCTGTTTTCAAAAATCCTAAATATCTGCTTAGTTTTGATGAGGAAAGATAATCAGAGTAGCAAACATGTTATATCACAGGCCAGCCGCCAATTTACTTCGGTTCCAGCACTATGAATAGGCGTAAGTTTAAAAGAGCATTCCTTCTTATTTCAGTTTCGGCTAAACACATAGCAAACGCGTGTCCCAAAACGTCGTACCTCTCTTCATTCAATTCTCTTGATTCAATGGTTGACATTGGTCAAAGGGTAGAGCGTCCGTCTCCAGACACAGTCGAATTCCATGATAAGCGGGTTCTGCCTTGCTACATTTATTTTATCCACATTCGGTGGAGTACTGGTTATGATCCTGGAAGCAGAATCGAGAGTGATTAACCTTATTGTAAGAACTTGTTTCACAATCGATGTAAAATAACTTTAGCCCTTATAGTAATAGTACCAACTTCATGCTTATGCAAACAGGTTAGATCCAGGCCAGCCGCCAAGTAGATTGGTTTAACCACCGTCTGAGTTACAAAGGAAGGTTGGCATCATTAGGCACCAGTAGAGAAACCTGAGAAAAATGTCCTTGAGTTTACAAAGGGTTCGTTTGTTGCGTACCAAAAATTGTCAGGGTCGGAAAGTACATGGTACTCTCACGAAGATACTTTTCTGAGCACGCTATTTAAGGATTGATTTCCCTAGCCCTTAGAATGCTGGGTAATATTCTTAAAATTGATCTTTGTTTCGTCTGTTTTCTAAAACCTTAAGTATCTGCTTAATTTTGATGAGAAAAGATAATCAGAGTAACAAACAGGTCAGATCATAGGTCAGCCGCCAATTTATTTTACCTGTTTGCATAAGCATGAAGTAAGATCCATCACTATAAGGGCTAGACTCGATACGTGAAGCTGTGGTGGTGTTCTGAGATATATTTGAGGGCAATTATTCCCCCTAGACCACGACGCTGAGACACTTTTATTGTATATATCGATAATTTGTAACCTTGGTTCTAAACCGGCGATCTTTTCATCCTTTTGTCAAGAAATCTGCGATTTTTCAGATTCCGCTGCTGACGCCTTTTTAGATCATCTTATATAAAGGCGAACTTGCTCATATGAGCAATTTCACCTTTTTCCTAGGTTGATATGCAACATCATAAATGTTGTATCAATTTTTCTTTAGAAGGTATTTAGTTTTCAAAAGATTAAAATCTCAATATCTGATATAAGCCGTTCGATGGTAACCGAAGCGGACTTGTGCTTAAGGTCTCGTACCTGTTACGGAGTACTTCCAAAAGTAGTTCCATTTGAAAACTTTGAGTTGCGACTTATGCTGCAAAATCTTGCTAGTAAGAGACGGGCTTGTAGAACACTGATGTTTTTCCTGTATATATGGTAACCCTGCATTGCATTGTTTGTTTTGATTGCCTATTGCAGGACTATTTGTTTGGGATGTATGAACACAAATGCTGGTACCTCGGCTAGATTTGACAGCAGCTTGTGCACCAATTTTCGAAGGGTACTAGTACACTTTGCTCCGTAAAAAATGAGATAATTGAGTTGTCCATTTTATTGCAGTTTTTGAGAGTTTCATGGCCCAACCCGATAATTCTGTATAAAGCTAATCGTATTAAACACTGTTCTTCACTCAGCAGAGTCTTGAAAAGTCCTGATTTAGCATTGGAGTCAATCGGAATTCAAGATCTCAAAAATAACAGGTGTATGCCCATTAGTTCTTTTTTTTACGTCAACGTCTACGGGGAACGCTTTTGTCCTTTTACGTTAACGTCAATCTCTTGTTCGAACCTTTTTTGAGACGTTGGTTGGTGTCCCAGCGTCGATTCCTTCTTACTAACAAAAATGAACGGATTAACCCATTACCGAACAATAACGAGATTTGACCAGTTTGATTCGATGACGCTGGAAAACACTGTGGGAAAAGGAGAAATGGATATAATCTACACATGTCTAATGATTCATCTATTCAAAGACGTTATAGTCAGTATCTCAATATGGGTACAAGGTGTTACTCACAAAGTCATGTGTTATGAACACGTGGGCTGGTTAAAGTGTGGGAAAATGTTAACAGACAAACCATCCGTGTTAACTCCTTACGTCACCTCACCTCTATCATTAGCACGCATAGTTGTACCATGTCAAACCATGCAGAAATTAAGGAAGAGAAAGGATACATTGATGTACATGTAGTTTATTTACTCTTATCGCCTCTTTAAATAGTGTTTTAGATATACACGACTTGTAAGTTGTGGAGGACAGTGGTCTTGAGGTAAAGCGTCAGCCTCGGGACACGAGGGCCTTGGTTCGAATCCAGTGAGAAGCGGGATCTGCCTTACGTCCTTTCGTTAATCCACATTCGGCGCGAGTCCTGGTTATGTATCCAGGAAGCAGCCTCGAAGGTGTTTTACCTCCTTAGTCGTAAGAACTTGTTTCACAAGCGTATGTAAAATAGATAAGTTATGTACGACTTGTGAGTAGTTTATCATTACAATGCTAGAAATGGGGCCATTCCCAAGGAATTGATCATTTTAAGAATATATAGATATCGAGAGAGTCGCCTAGATCAAAACATCTATTAAAGCTACTTGGTCACACATGAGACAATTTGGAGTTCAAAATAAAATGTCGTTGAAGAAAAAAAACAGTTTTTGTTTTGCGGTATTGTGTTTGATGAAAAATAGCTACTGAATGAAAAATTCAGAATGATTTAATATATCTACATATGCACAGATGGTATGCGGTTGACTTCAAACCCGTTGCAACGCTTTTGACCCTGAATATTTATTTACTCATTGAGTAAGGGTTCTAAATAGTTAACTTTGAACCATTACGTCTCGTACAACATTACAGCTGCTTTACATTTTTCTAGAAAAAAGTATTGCCGCCTCCAACTTTCCTCTTATCTATGAACAAGCACCTTTACTTGACTATCATGAGATTTTGTGTGATAATACAGTGAAGCCTCGTTTATCCGGACCCCACCTATCCGGATGTCTCGCAATCCGAACGAAATTGTAAGGGAACGGAATTATTTGACCAGTTTGTTGCAGACGACTCTTGAAAACATTGTGGGTAAATGAGAAATTGCTCGTGACGAGCAATTTCTCCTTTTCCCACAATGTTTTCTGCCATATCTGAAGATTATATTTGAATTTCATCACGTTTTGAAATGTCGTCTGTAAACTCTTTCAATTTGGGACGGTCGACAATTTGGCGTTTTCTAAAGGGTTATATGTATACACGCGCATACAGACTGTTTATGTCTTAATGTGTATAAGAACATGCTCTGATTCATTAGTCCAAATGATTCGGTCATCCGGACATTTTGTTGGGAACGGACGTTTTCGGATTAACGAGAGGTCACTGTATACCACCCATGTATGATCAACACAATACTATATCATTATCTTATTTAACAATCATATAAAGGGTTAGGTAATGAAATAAACTATATCACTGTATCCTTTCCCTCCCTTATTTTACTTTACAAAAATATAAATGCATTAAAATTAGACGACATTTGATGGTACATATTAAGGTAAAAATAGGAGTTGGCTGTGTTGAGCAAATTCTACTGTAGTCATAATAGTTTAAGTGCTCATGAACCGCCTTTCACGGATATATTTCATTTTTACCTGGTCTCTTCAATATCGCAAAATGAAAATCTCAAGATAGGGAAAGGTGAAACAAAATTGTTTTTTCTTGTGTCCTAATATCGTGTCCTAATATCATTAACACTGATTAATAAAGTGTCACGCCTTTCTGAAAACACTGACATGGGAACATAACCTTTGTTTTGTTACGAGAGGGTCAAAAACCCAATAAAGCATTTTTTAAAGATGTTGAGAAAGTGCTCGTTATAAAAAGGTTGTCCTTATTGCCTCTCGTTTCCCAAGTGAATGCGTCTAGGTGATTATTAGTCTTCATGTTCAGATGACAGTGGAGGACATTGGTTCAGGGGTAGGGCGTCGGCCTCGGGACACGAGAGTCGTAGGTTCGAATCACCTGACTAGCGGTATCTGCCTTGCGACCTTTCATTAATCCTCTTTCGGTGTGAGTACTGGTTACGTTTCTAGGAAGCAGAATAGATAGTGATTTATCTAAAGTGCAACAACTTCGATGTAAATAAATACGTTTAACCTCTATAGTCCCTGAACCGACTTGATCTTTCATGTTTGCTACTCTGAGTATCTTTACTCAACAAAATTAAGCAGATACTTAAGGTTTCGAAAAGCAGACAACACAAAAATATATTTGAAGAAAATTACCCAGCATTGTAAGAGTTAAAATAATTCATGTTCAGATATCATAGGAAGCTAGAGTACAAAAAGTGTGTGAAGCGTAAACAGAAGATTACATTATATATCATTTTTTCCGTGAAAAACAAAGTAACCATTATTAAAGTACACAAAAATTCCCACAATCCATCATCTGTCAACATTTTTTTTATTTAGCCCATTACAAACAATAACGACATTTAAACAGTTCGTTGCAGACATCTCTGTAAAAGATTGTGCTAAAAGGAGAAATTGCTCTTTACGAGCAATTTCCCTTTTTACACAGTGTGTTCTGCCCTATCAAAAGATTATTTTTCAATTTCCTCACATGTTGAAATATCGTCTGCAACCGCTTTGATTTTGGCACAGTCGAAAATTAAGTAAAAGTTTCAGCTGAATCTTAGATTAAACAGCACACACCTTTAAGTGGTTAGATATCCGGTAATCGTTTATGATAAACAAAACAAAACAAAAATATTTGTTTCAGTGTTTTCTATTTCCAGAGCTCACACTGTTTTATTGGACAAAATCAGTTACTGCCCCCTGTATTATATACCAAGATCGGGACCCTATGTACCAAATGTTGACGTTCTACCACTGCACCATTGTAGCCCTCAATTACTTATAAAACGTCAACATTTGGTACATTGGGAATCGAAAAGAGTGGTATCTGTGGTGATCTGGTGGCTTGCGTCTTGATATTTTCTACATTTCGTTCTGGATTTGATTTTTCATTGTGGAGCGTATTTTTGCAAGGCATAATTTCCTTTTTAAGGACTGTTAAGCGACACAAAAACCATGACGGGGATATAAACTCTCAGGCAGTTTGATATCGTTCTCGTTTCCATATTTCACAAACTGCGTAAATGTTAAACCGGATAGTATGTTTACGACATAATGTTTTAGAGAACGATTCTTTCGATACTTGACTGCACAGGCATCTCATTTCGTTGGTTGTGGAAATCTATGGCCCTAGGTGCAATTAGTTATTGGTCCTTTTAGATTCTAAATTAACCAGATTGATGTTTGTATCCATGTGGTTACTAAAATGTTTATGAGGTGCACAGGGGGGAAACAAGTCTGTCTCGCTTTCGATTTTGACCAGTCAAGAGTCCCAAAGTGTGTGAATTGGTAAAGAATGATTCAGTGCATAAAATGAATGACTGCTTCTCTTTTAATTGAAAGCGACATGACTTTATTCACCTTGTATGTTGTATGTTAAATGCATATTTGCACTAAAAAATATGTGTAATAAAGTGTACGACTGTATTAAAAACGTAATTATATTAATGAACATATTAAAAGCATGTATACATTAAACTGCATGTTTCCATCAAAATACATACTAATTCAAATCAATTCAATTCAATTAATAGTATGTACGAACCAGAAACCATGCATGTATTAAAAGTATTTATGTATTAAATGCATGTTTGTATTAAACTCATGTATACACTGTAGCTTTTTATAGAAATAAATATACGTTATAGAATGCATAACTGTATCGAAATGCATGAATGTATCGAAATGCATGGACAAATTCAAATCCATGCATGTATCAAAGATTAAAACACAATAAAATGTACTTAAAATATGAATGTAGCGAAATGCATGAGTGAATTAAAATATAATGCATAAATGTATCAAAATGAATTGAAATGCGTAAACGTATTTAAATGCATATACATGTATGTAGCTAATTGCATTGAACGTATTTGCATTCAGGAATGCATTGGAATTCATGAATTCATTAAAATACATACATTTAAATCGTAATGCAAAAACAAATTAAATACATGTATGTATAGAATTGCATGCATTGTGGAACACTCTATATGGTAGATTGGACGAATGACAATTATCTTGCTTCCAAGGCTATATCTATACATGTTCTCAGTTTGTCTTTTAAATATGTTTCTGGATCCGATCACCGATAGAGGCGATGAGAAAATGCCGGGACTTGCCTTCAAATAGGCGAGAAAAATGGTTATTTATCTAGGAGACAGTCAGACAGAATAGATGTTTATAAATCTCCAGATTTCGTCACAATCGATGTTGAAAAATATAACATAAACTTGCTTATATTTATTACTTGATTGTGAGTTCAAATTTGTAAACCATCTTTTGTGTTGAGAAAATGGACGAATGGCGAAGGTTGGACAAACGTTATACAAGACTGGTAAATATACAACAATTGCTTTTTATTATAAAAATATTTTTATTCATCAAAAATATCTTAAATCGGTAAAAAGTAACCGGATTATGATATAAAAATAGTATCTGTTTACATCTGTGATCAAATTACAATGTAAAAGATGAAAAACAAAAGACCATTCGAGATTCTAGGTAACTGTACATCTAACTGAACTAACTAACATAAAACTAAAGAATTTCTGTAATATGTAATTAGTAACCTCTGAAAAAGTAAGGTCACATTTTCCGGGTACTTTGTCAAATCATTGGTATCTTTCATATACTGTTTATTTTGTATTCATTTGAGAGTTCCTTTTTTAATATGGGAATTGACACAACATAAAATGAAAATAAAAGATAAGCAACTTCTTAGTAAAAAGAACAAAGTACGACTGATGAACAATAGGATAGATGTATCGTAACGACCAATTTATCTATTTGCCAAATTGGGCTTTACAGGTTTCCAAAGCATTTAATGAAAGATAAATGTTAATGAATAAGGGAATTAAAATAAGCAATTTTGCAAAGAGAAGGTTCTAAAAAGACAAATACAGATACAATATGCACAATCTAATTACGCATACCAAGCTAACTAAAAAGAGTATTATAAGTAAGTTCACTTGGATAAAAGTCGCATGACATTCTTGATTACTTCAAGAAGACAATTGCGTTAGAGAGGAAAAATGGGTATTGACTATGACACAAATGGTATGGGGTGTATTTTTACAACTTTAGTCTCTTCAATATCAACGATGATCTCATAGTATTCAGTATTTCTGACAAATAATCTTTGACAAGGTATGAATAAAGGGGATTCCCGAATCTAAGTTGGTAGAACGTGTGGCTAAACTTCTTTGCCTTAGTATTTATTTGACCGAATGAATGTGCATGTTTCTTCTGTAAATCATATTGGCAACAAGTTTGTTTAAAGAATAAAAAACCGTATAGATTTATGATCAAATAAAAAATAAAAACAATTGATAAACGAAATAACAAACGAAATTCTGGTTAAAATACATATTAAGAAAATACGTGACATGTAATTAATGTCTATATATATAATCGTAAAACAGCAATCATTGACGTAGGAATCATCCTACAGGACGTTTCCTTTATTAAAATATTTGTTTTGCATCCACGTGGCCCTCCTGTGTTGTATTCACATCGTGCGCCGGAACTACATTACTTAAAAAGCATGGTTCGTTGTTTATTACTAGTCGATTAAGTGTAACCAAATGAACGCTTTCCAGAAAACAACGTTTTTTAAAAAGCATTCATGAGTATACATCCATTCGAATTAATCCGTTTGTCGCTACATGCGTATTAGTGACTGAACCACACATAATTTAAGCTGATAAAGCTGTAAAGAAGTACTGAGTATGTCCATGTAGTCGCCCCGTTTGTACACCTATCATTGTCTATCTCGGGGATTTCGTCCTCATCATATGGGCTGGTACGCCAGTCCCCACAGGTCGGGAAGCCCTTGGGTGTTCTGGGCATGTCGCTCGCACCTCCCACCTGTATAATCAGGGCCATACCGATCTCCGCGTGGAACTGTATATGGCAATGGAACAACCAGAACCCTGAAACAGTTCAATGTACATGTACATGCTTGAAATGCGCATTTGGTTTTTAAAGCATTGTGATGAATTGTATTAATTTTTGTAGTACGCAGTATGTCAAATATGAGACACTGTTTTATTGTTCGGCAATTAAGCCTGATTACTTTCTATGGTTCTCACAAATTTGTAAAATAACGATGCCAGATGTTCATGCTAAACATAAAATGTTATTTCAATGTTCCATTAGTCCTTTGCAAACGATAGATCAAAGTTTGGAAGAATAAAAAAGATTGGTATATACCGAACTAAGGCAGATTAGTTAAAAGCCAAACGTTTTAAAAACTGCTTCATTTTTAAGAGATTCGATGTTTAAAAGAGCATCGACAAATCAAGTTCAATTCAAAATCCTATTTCAATAAGTTGTCCCCCTTTGAAACGAAGGCAAATTCTGCAATTAAATTATATTATGACACAACATTATGACCAAAATATAGAGCAGGTCCTCAAGAATGTGTAATATCTTTTAAATCTGCAAACGAATTTGTTTTTGCTTTATATAAAAAATTCATTGTAAGAAAACAGTTTCTAACAACGACATAAGTTCTTTTGATTCGTTAGAATCAAATTAAACAAAGTAAAATAATGTACTAGTCTTGGCTGGGGGAAAGTACATGTATCTCAGCTAGGGACTAACTCCAGCAATCGGAACTACTCGGGTATTTCCGTGAGCTGTGAAATACACCTCGGATATAAGTGTAGGGTTACAATTTTTCGGGTAAATCGGCATCCGCCACTTAACACATTTTCTAAGCGTGCACGTTAAGTAGTTCAATGTGTATGGAAGAGTTGGACATCCTTTTAAATCATTTTTTATCAGTAACTCATACCAAAATGCCGAAATTGTTGTTGTGACATGAATAGTTGTTTCCTCAATCAAATTTAACGACTTTTTAGATTTCACATATAAGATCTATTTTTAAAACGAAAGTAAAGTGACGTCATTCTCGCGGGAAACAATATGGCGTCATCCCTATTATTTCAGAGGTGTCTTCATTGGATAAACCCGATGTGTTCAGATTGTAACTCCAGTGACAACATAATGTTCCACATACCTGGGTTGTTGGCATGGAAACGTAAAATAGAGTAGCCGCCGTCTGGGACCGTGACTGTATCCTTGGCAACCGCGTGCGTTAGATTTCGGTGCAATTTACCCTCTCTATCCAGACGTTTTACTTCTTCGATCGAGGTTGATGTATTTATCTGAAAAATATCAAGAACAGTTCACTTTAAAATAAAGTAACCGATCTTACTGTCAAAATGATATATCATAAGTTGTATTCATGCTTGTGGTACGATAGTTGCAAAGGAACGAAGAAGAGTATGCAAATTTCATACTATGATAAACAAGTATAATCTGTCGATACAGACCAATAATTATTTTTGTTAAAGTACATAGCTAAAACTGCATATGCTGAACTTTAGTTTTCTGTTCGTTTAATGTTTGTTCCACCGTAAATATAAGGTTTGAATACTAAAACATACATTGTCATTAACATATCGATGGTGTGGTCTTAAGTATATCTCATAGACACTCAGTTTACTCGGCTTAATGCAAATAATTCCGGACCAAACGGATGTATATCGAAAACGACCGAAGTAATCCGATGAAAGAATACGTTTCAAAATGGCGGATTATGGATATATTCTGTCTTAAATTATTTTAAAAACGCAGCAAACGCACATACACATACATACAATCCATTACCTTGTCTAAGCCGACCACATGGAAGCTGTGTCCATGGAGATGGAAGGGGTGGTTGGCGTTAAAGGTCACGCCCTCGTCGATCATAACAAGTTCTACCTCATCACCGAGCGCCACCTGGAGGCGGTACACACACTCACAGTAATGGCTGGCGCAGTATGTGTTGTTTTCCGCAATCGTCTCCGCGTCACAATATAGTTCCTGTAACATATAGGAATATAATCAAGTATACGACTTTTTTTTATCAAGTATCATGGCGTTTCTTAAAGACGTTGCATATTAATGATGTTTATTTGAACATGTATATTTCAATTGTATCACTAGTAAAATGTTGATGCAAGGAAAATATCGAAAGTTATTAATATAAGTTGCCATGGGGTATCTAAAAGACATTGAATCTTCATACAGATTATTTGAAACACCAACACTTCATAAGTGATATATTGTGGAACCCAATGTTTGAGTATCGAAGCAATCCATTTCCCTCGGAAGCGTAGAGATACATGTTTATCAAATGACTAGTCGCCATAACGCCATATAACAAGCATTCATAGCGGCCTTACCAATTATAGCAGTGTGCCAACTAATGTACGTGAACAGTACAGTGGAGCCTCGTTTACCCGGACCTCGATTATCCGGATGTCTCGCAATCCGAACGAAATTGTAAGGGAACGGAATTATTGGACCAGTTTGTTGCAGACGACTTTTGAAAACATTGTGGGTAAAGGAGAAATTGCTCGTGACGAGCAATTTCTCCTTTTCCCACAATGTTTTCTGCCATATCAGAAGATTATCTTTGAATTTCTTCACATCTTGAAAAGTCGTCTGCAAACTCTTTCAATTTGGGACGGTCGACAATTTGGCGTTTGCTAAAGGGTCATAAGTATACACATGCATACAGACTGTTTATGTCTTAATGTGTATAAGAACATGCTCTGCTTCATTAATCCGGACATTTTGTTGGGAACGGACGTGTTCGGATCAACGAGACACCACCGTACTTGAAGAAGGTCCCATTTGAGGGTTCAATGACAATATAGTTAGCCTTTCACAATGGTCTTGTATTTAGTCATCTTTCCTTTTTGAAAAACAATGCTCGACAAACATTCGGCTGGGATATGTCGACTAATTATTCTATTGCAAAGAATGATCCGTACCTGAAAAGATGATGCTCTGGATCCAAGCAAAGCATCACCAGAAAAAAGCTATATAGCTTTTCACTTGAAATGTGTATCAATTTGCTTTATGACTATCTCTCTGCTTTACTATCCAGTTGCTAATAGTTATAACCACGTCACCTACCTCTGGGATATTCCTATGCTGACTGAGAGGGGGAGAGGGTGGGAGTTTCGAGGAGATATGATTGATCTGTGGAAGGTACAGGTGATTTTTTCTCTCCACGTCCACGATAGAGTAATACGGTGTGTAGTGGAAATGGTAGTTGTCGATTTTATTGAAGTCCGTAGCCAGATAGAACTTCTTGTCTGGGATCTCTTTGAATGGTTTCTGGTCTGCCATGGTAGACGTCAGCTGTGATACGGAGATGTAGGTCTCGGTGGCGGCAGCATTCCAGGGGTTCAGTTTCTGTCCAATGAAGAAAGGCAATGTATTGAAGCAATTTAGCTTTGTATCACATGTTTCAAATTTTCTATTAAGTATTCTTAAGTCTCGGCATATTAAGGTATATTGAATGAAGCGTGCATTAGGTCCGCTTTGATGCATTGAATATGGAATGTGAATACGTATACTCAACAAAAATACGTACTGTGCCCGATCTTTTCACAATCTATCCTTGTATCACAAAGATAGAGAGGTGCAATTGAGTAAAGGGCGATTGTGGTCCTATTCTGTGCGTTGCAGATGGTATTCGTGAATATATACAAAGAACCTATGTGCGTACCTTGCCTGGTCTGTCAGCATTGTCCCATGTTATACTGCCGGTCGGATCTTCCTCGGGCGCTCCCTCATACCGCAATATTGCGACCTATGGAAATGTAAAACTCGGGTTAATAACGGTAGAACATATCCTATCTTTCTCAGTAGTTTGGACAATTGATTACGCTCAAAGTCTGCATGTGTCCGAATAGCTTTTGGTATCCCTTCTGTGAAAAATTTATGAAAACTTGCTTACCATTACACTTGTTCAAATAAAGTGTTTTCCCTCTAACGAGTCGAATATGAATACCATTTCCTTCTCGTCTGCCACTTTTATCATGATATACGCAGAACATATTTCAAGAGGTAGCCAAATATTTCGAAATTCGAAACTTTTATGGCATCAGAGTTCTAAACAGGCTAAATATATTTTAAACGGCAATATTTTGAAACAGAACATTCTAACAACATTATAACTTTACCAAATGTTACTCATCACTTATATATTGTCATATCATTACACCGCAACTTTTTAAAATCAATTTTCTTATTTTCTTATATGCAAATGACTGCAAACAAAATTGTTATTTTGTATTGTTTTGTTTTACATTGTATATTGTATTGAGTATATAAATTGCAACGCTTATTTGCAACATTTATTTTATAGCATATTTTAAGCACAGCAAAATGTATAAAAAGCACAAGAAAGGAATAACAATTAACATAATACTTTAAAGAGTAGAATTGAAATATTGATGCTTACCTGATTCGCTTGTTTGACACCGCAATCCGCCAGGCCGCGGACTCGAACCCAGTAGTTCCCAACAGGCATGGACGCATTCAGAACAAAATCATACCTCTCCCCGGCGAATATATTGAATGACTCGACCTCAACCTTCTCAAATGGGTTCCCATCCGAAGCTATCATTGTTAACGTGTGATTGTCTATAGATACCTGGGAAAACAAAGAGTATATAATAACAATTTACTGGTGACAGGTCTACATTAAACCCAGAGTGTGGTGGGTAATTTTCTAAAAATAGGTTTTGGTATCGTCTGCTTTCCAAAACCTTAAATATCTGCTTGATTTTGGTGAGGAAAGATACCCAGAGCAGCAGGAATATTAGATCGCAGGACAGCCGCCAATTTACTTGGCAGCTGGCCTGGATCTAACCTGTTTGCATAAGCATGACGTTGGTTCAATCACTATAAGGGTTAACGATGGCGAGATTCAAATCGGTAAATTATTTCATTACACCTCGGTACAAGACCTAACATGATCATCTTTTGGGAGTTTGGGGTGGTCAGATTTTACAAATGTGCAAATACACCGGTACATGCGTCTAGACCTGTGAAAACATTAAGTTGTTTATGTCATCAAAAGGGTTGGAAAATAAATGTTAATTATTTTAGCAGAAAACAAGAACCAGCGCAAGTGACTTCAGCTCGAATTTTTATATCTTAATGCAATAAACAGTAATGTAATATTAAGTGTGTGCCTTAAATGATCATCCGAAAATCATGGCCGTGTAGAAGCTCTTAACACCGAATCAACATTCGTTTCCGTTTTAGATAATCGGAGGTTTGGGTATGAGGACTTTAAATACGGGAACATATTTGTCCCTACTGATTTTAGCTACAAAAACAGCTTTGGTTGGTTAGATACACAAGAACTTGAAGAGAGCGTGAATTGCTGAAGTTGCATTTAATTATTTATTTGAAGGAAAAATAATTATGTAACAAACTGCATCAAATGTATAATTTTGCCTGCCAACATATGAAATAGAACGAAACCATAATAAATGTGTAATTTTGGGGACTTGTGTCCCCCCACTTTTCAGCTTTGTGTTGTATAACACACTTTTAACAATGTCATTGTCCCATATATAAGTACTAAAAAATACATAAACGGTATGTTTTGTTTAATACTTTAAAGGTGCTTACTCACAGATGAGGAGACTTAAAAACAAAACAAATATCGTAGAAATCTTACGGTGTTTGCATTGTTGTTTGACTAACAAAAACAAGTAGCTATAAAAACGTTTTAAAGAAATCCAACTTCTACATTTCCTCACATCTGTGAACAAGCAGCTTTATCCATGGCGCCTTTAACAAAATACTTATTATCACGAAAGGGGACAGAGAAAGATACATAGCCAAAATACTTTATATCCGTTCAATGACCCTTTAAATGGCGTTTATACAACAGGTGAAAAAACTTTGTCTGAACTTGGGGTCATTGCCAGTGATCCGTGGCAAGTGTCCCCGTTTTAGGTGGATGTCATTAAAAAATATCTCGATACGTTTTACTCAGTACCTGGCTCTATTTTGTAAACATATACACCACTTCAAAAAGATGAATGCCTATATACATGACACGAATGGCTGATTCTAAAAGTTTACACCCAAAATGATGTTTAACTAGCCCTAACCCTGTCTTACTGGCCCCTTTCTGTCATTTGTGTCCTCTTTCAATGTCTTCTTTGCATTTTTGTCATAGAATATATATTATTTGTCAATGAATAGAATATGTCACACACAACCCATCCAGAAAAGCAAGTAAGGACAGTCATAAAGCCTGCCTAATTTCTGCAGGCTGCTTTAGATTACGTTACATGTATTTCACTCTCAAAAAAGGTCTATATTTCTTTTCTTAAGCCTTTGATCAAATGCAATCAATAGAATCAACAAAATAATACTTAGCTAAAACGATTTAAGAATATTGTGTCCAAATCCGTATCTTGACCTTAGATAAGTAACGCTTTGAAACATTTAAACCAAAGTATTCATCACTGCTTCGTGACTTACATACCTGTATGGGACAGTTCATGATACCATTGCTGATGGTTCGAAACCTGTAGCGCCGACCTAACTTCACGGTGTAGACTTCGACAGGGGTGTAACTTGTGGTGTTATCCGAATTGTCGAAAAATTCCTGTAGCACTCCCTTTCCTGTAATAAATAGCGGTGGATGTTCATCGTGTACGAATTGTTTGTTAATTAAATCCTTGTAGTGCTCGAACCGACTTCAAGCTTATGCAAACATGTTAGATCCAGGCCCGTGATCTAACGTGTTTGTTACTCTGAGTACCTTTCCTCGTCAAAATAAAGCAGATATTCAATGTTTTGGAAAGCAGACGACTCAAAAATCTTTTCTTTAGAAAATTACCCAGCAGTCTATGGGTTTAACGACGTTCAATGCAGGGGTGTTTTAGGCCGATGCGTAAAATGCTTATTACTCTCGCTCTTTAAGCGCATTTCTGGTTTAAACAAATGGAATGTTAAGGATAGAAAGTCATAGTGTTGTGGAGGACAATAACTTTTTTTAAAGTAAAAGTTTTGGATTTGTCTTCAAATTAGATTCATTTCAAGATTTAGTTGTTCGTAGACGAATGGAAAAAAACGAAAATTCGGTAGATTATTTGACTTCGAATTATAGGGTATTGGGTTACAATTCTCTGTGTTATTTGATTAAATCAATACAACGTGGTTAGTTTGTCTTTCACTACTGATTTATTATCTTCATGTTCGAAAGTTGTCAGTATCTTGGTTTGTAAAACACACTGTGCAGTACTGGTTATAAAGTAACAGGACAATGAAAATTGGCACGAAGGCGGTCGCAATACGAATCAAAACATCATTTTGTTCTAATTCAACTTAACAAGTAATATAGAACAATGAACACTTACCATTTATCAGCATAGATTTGGGTTTATTATCGCCGTCCGAATGATGGTGATGGGCGAATCGTTCTCCACTCATCTCTACCAGCCAATCGTTGACGATGATCACATGTTCACGGCGGTCCTCCTCGTACAGACCGAGGTGGGGCTCGGACTCGGCTGGTTCACGGACAACAAACGCCCCGTACAGTCCGTCCATACGCTGTAACCCAGAATGGGCGTGCCAGAAATGGGTCCCCGAGTTGTCAGCCTTAAACCTAGAATTATCATAATTTTTATATTTATTTCAATTTGCAGGCATGTCGGCAACACTTTGACATTGGCCGGCACGGGCGTGCCAGAGATGGGTGCCCGAGTTGTCGGCCTTAAACCTAGAATAAGCACATTGTATATCTTATATTTGTTTTATCTTGCAGGCATGTTGGCAACACTTTGACATTGGCCTGAACTTAACATAAAGTTGCGAACTATAGCAAACTGTACAGATACAATAGGTAGCAGATACATAGTAAAATAGCATGTGCTTTTAAAGCAAAGACAAAGTTATGTACAAAGAAAATATGATTTCCGTTGAAAATAATAATTGTTACGAAAAAAGGGTTGTTTTACAGCTCAGTGCTTCTAATCATAAGAATATCCTTCATAAATTCTGCAGTTTCAAAGTATCATTATTCTATAATTATATATGTTAAATAAATGCATATGATTACACTTTTTCGAATATCATCGAAACATTTAGATTTGATACATGTTTTTTCAATCAATTTTAGGACCATTGCCATGCTTTGAATTTCTGTCTTATTCCCAAGGCACTGTTTCGAAATAATTTTATGATATACCGAGATATAAAAACGCTATAAAACGAAAAATGTGCAAGTCTTTAGATCACCTTCCTTTAAACAGGGTAAAATCATCTAGTCATACAAGAACGGCATCTTGAAATCAAACCAAACTTTGTCCATAAATGATACCAATCTGTCTGTACTCAAGTTCACCGGGTCCAAGTTAAATAAAATGTTGCAACTCGGATGCATATTGAAAAGGAACTCTACCATAAAGCCTTTATTTAGCGGGTTGTTAACTTTTGCAATTAAGATGCACTTGCGACATAAAAAGACTCGTGATATCGACGAAACCCCATTTACAGAGTTTTATTCTCACACATATATGACATTTAAAAAGACGTTCAAAGAAGGCGATACAAAATTAGAATTGCTAGAGGCGAATTGGTATTAAATCAGCGATTTTACAGGAAAAGCACTTAACATAAAGTTTACCGGCTCGATGAAACCAAACTATGTGTCGTTTTAAGCATTCTTTCTGTCTGTCATAACATTACCCAATCGAATCTGCTTTCTTTCATTTTACCCTTTATCAAACAATACCGATATTTGAACAGTTCTTTTGCAGACGATCCATAGAAAACATTGGAGGAAAGGGAGAACAATATGTATTTAATTGAATTTAATATGCTATATGATAGTTGTGCAAAAGAAGGGGAGAAACATTCAAAATTCTTGGTCCGGCCATTTGAAGATAGTGTATTAGTAGATCAGTTGGCAAGATATGGCTTGCTTAAGGGAATACATGGAAGACAAGTTATTCGGTTTAATAAAGATAATAGTTAAAAAGAGAAAAAAAATAAAGAATGGGAGAGAGTACTATTGGATACCATGTATTGTTGATTAACTGTTAAGATGGCTGTGAATGAATCTGTTAATTATACAGCAAACTTCGTTGGTGATTAATCATTCAAAAATGCTGTGTAATATTAAGTGACTTTACCTATATTCGAATGATGATGACGTCGGTATAGGGCATTGTGTTACCATGGAGACCCCGTCCATGTGCTGGGACCCGTATTGGTGAACGCCATGCCAGTGTATACTGGTTCCCTCCCCGCCAGAGAGTTGGTTCTCTACCTTGACAATCACCTGGTCCCCTTTACAAACCTGGAACCAATACGTCGTAAAATAGCATTACACATCTTCATTGAGAATGAGGGTCGTGGGTCCGAATCCCCTGAGTACCTGGATCCAACTTGCGACCTTGCATTTATACACATTTGGCGCAAGTACTGGTTGGATACCAATACTCGAACCGAGTGTGAATAAATGAAAGAAGCATACTCGAGAAGTATCAATCTAAGTTGTAAGAACTTATTTCACAATCGATGTATTACGAATATGTTTAAACTAATGAAGGAAATTTTTTACTTCGATGTATCATTGTTTTAAATAAGTTCTTGTTTTATCGAAGATCTCTAAAAATCGTGTCGGGGCTTTAGGACCAAATGTTCGGGTTCAATCCTTGCTGTGGCTATTCTGCCTGTTTTATAATAACCCATGCGGTTCCAAGGAATTACCTTTTGGTACAATGAATCACTTTGCAAATACATTCCTCTTCTGATATTTTCGGTTTTGATACATTTAAAAAAGTAGAAAAAATATCGTAATTACCAAAAGTGGAGACACATATTAAAAGCCCGATTGGTTCTTTTTTATAAAAATTTCAATGATTCGTCTTAATCAACTAAGAATGATATAAAACGCATGGGTTAGGCAGTAACTACACTGTATATTCATGACAAATATGAAGCAAACAGCTTAACCAATAATGATATTTATCGACAAGGAAAGTACGGAATACGCCTTTGCCAACAAGCCAACAATAATATCCCTCAACTATGATACAGTTCCGTTACTTACATGTATAGCTGGGCCGGGTAGCATCCTGTTCGCCACAAGAAGCCCCCTAGACACGCCATCCGCCGGTATACAGTGTTTCCTGGAACAATCCGTGTGGTTATGGGGACAATTATAGCAGGCCTTGTTCAGGGTATAGTAGTACTCTAATGTGAAATCATAGTAACAGTTCCAGGGGCGAGACGTTATACATGGTCTATAACACGGATGTGACTCGTAGCTCTCAAACTCTGTAAATAAAATGGTGGTGTTAAATAATCTTTTTTTTAAAACAAAAAAGACATATCAGCTTATTTCTTTGAAATAAATGAAACGATGTTATATGTATGTCCATGTCCATTTCCCTGGACACTTAACCCTTTACCAAACACCACATTTTCGAATGTCCCAAAATGAAAGAGTTTGCAGACGACATTCCAAAATATAATGAAAGATTCATTAGACGTATATTAGACCCGTTTTACAATCGATGTTTTCAAAATAGGTGATTCGTGATTACCCCATTCAAAGGGTATTAGTTTAAACATATTTTATTCATCATTTCATATATATTTGTACATAGATTTACATTTATACTTACACAGATGAAAAGGATTCGATCGAAAGCTAAGCTTATAAAGATCGTCTCCTATCAAAGGGTATTGACAATCTTTATTCATCAAATGCATCCGGCAAAACCAGAGCAATAACAACGGTACTAAAATATTTCCCGACATTAGTCATCATTGACAATGGATACACAGCTATTTCCCAACAGACAATACATGCTAGGAGTGCTGTCGATCCATCATGTACCCTCAATAATATATGTTTATGCTTTCAATACCACTAAAAAAGCTTTAATCGTGGGCTAATATCAAAATTGAATCAAAGAAAAGTATCAAGACGATACCATATTCCAAATTATACTTACTTGGTGCCGTGGATAACTTGGCATCCGTTAAAAACGCTGCCGTAATAAACACCAGCAAGGTTACTGTCGCCGAAACTTTATTGGTCATTTCTACTGCTTAACAGGTGAACTTACTGAAAAGAAACGAGTGTCAGGGTATCATAGAAATCGTATTTGTAAGTAAATATCTCAAAGTTGCGCTCTCATTACCAGGCAGCTGGAGCATGGTTTGGTTTGCTATTGTGTTGTTTACTTGTTATCAATGTCCTTGTCAATGTTTTATCAAAACATGTATGGGTCTCTTTATTTTCAATTTCTTTATTTCAATGTATGATTATGGTAAACTGTATGTTAATTAAGATGTGTGTAGCATATCAATCATGGGAACGTGCAGCATTTTGAATGTAGTGAAATTATTGAAAGTGTAAATGTTTCTTATGGATACGTCTTGTGCTTTAACCCTTAGAATGCTGGGTATTTTTTTAAAAATAGATTTTGTGTCGCCTGCTTTCCAAAACTTGGAGATAACAGGTCAGCCGTCAATTTACTCGGCGGCTGGCCTGGAATCAACCTGTTTTCATAAGCATGAAGTCGGTACCAGCACTATGAGGGTTAACGTTTTATAGGCAACAGTCAGGTCTATGAAAAAGGAATTGTCAAAAGAACATGTAGACAAATGTGATTCCGTGTTCAAATATCATAAAGCATTTTTACCACGTTTCGTACGCGAATCAAACGATTATCTTCCCCCATTTCCACAACAAACGTTTGAATGTATGAACAGTGTGGGTTATTTTGAGTGACGGTGGAAATAACGCAGTAAAACCATTTCGGGTACTCCAAGAGCCAAACCTAATGACTCCCAAAAGAAAGGGGAAATGTTAACAACAGAAACATAGCCTGTCGACAACATAACCATGGGTCACGCACTTTTGACGTGACAGTAGTGTGGTGAGATACGGTACACTGGACACAATTAATTGGTTTCACCCTTATAATGCTTGGTTATTTTCTAGAAATAGATTGTTGTGTCGTCTGCTTTCCAAAACCTTAAATATCGGCTTAATTTTGTTGATGAAAGATAAACAGAGTAGCAAACAGGTTAGACCACAGGTCAGCTGCCAATTTACTTGTCGGCTGGCCTGGATCTAACCTGTTTCACATGTCGGTTCCAGCACTACAAAAGTTAAACCAGTTTTCATTAACATCAAGAGGTTCGTGCCCTCCCGTATGAACCTTAAATGGAAGGTTAGAAATAATTGAAAACGCGACACTGGCTAATAAAGAAAGGATGTGGTCAAATATCGAGGGACTTCTAAATGTAGCGTCTACGTGTTACGCAGCGAAGTCTTATACAACTCAAGGTCACGTCTCAAAGACTCGTAACTTTACGTCTGATTATTTTTATGGAATAATCGTAATATTTTGGAAAGATGTGAGTCGAAAATAGTCAACCTTAGCGAAATGATTCATTAAAAAATGAAAAAAGGCAAAAACTATCTACCTTTGTGGTTGAAAAGATTTTACCTAAGCGAAATATGTCGTTAGAAATATTAAAGATACTTACTATAGCAAAAAATGTGTTAAAAGATGAAAAAAAAATTGAACGCTACTTACCCTAGCGAAATATGTTATAAATGAAAAAAAAATATATGAAAGATACTTCCATAGCGAAATATGTTACAAAATGAAAACAAAAATGTGAAAAATATTTACCTTTGTGATCGAGGTTCCACTAACGTGTAAGTTTACGAATTCCAGATGCACAATTTTCGTTTAACGTTACCACAGACAGGCAAAGATAATGATTTTATAAGACTGGAACGAAATGTTAATCAGTTGGCCTTGACACCAATAAAGATGACTCTTAATCGTAAATGGTGTTTTCCATTTAGTTTAAGGTTTATTGGCGTTGTATTGGTTTTCATTTCCCCCATATCCGGGTTTGTAATTCATCCAAATTAAATTCAATAGCGAATATACATAAGTAAAAAAAAAATCCTTATGATACTGGGTAAAAAACATTATGACTAAGGGTGATTTATCAATTTTTGCAGTGGTTTTGTCTTACTTCTTTATTACTTATGTCGATGTTTTTAACCGTGAAGGGCTTAAAACATCGATGGATGTCTTTTAACTTGATCATGATTATTCATCGTAATTGGTTACATACTTTACTAAGTGTTAAATGTATTATGGTAAATACATCCTTGAGTATGTCAGTTAATGTGCCTATAACAATCACCTTTAATATTGAAGTACAATAAATCTGATGTTGATAACTTCTGGAAGTACATTGTTTGAAAAGAATCGTATTTTAACAGTTATCATTAATAATTTCGCATCTACCAGAAGACTACCAACTGATTAACCAGCGCTAATCTTAAAGTAACGTCTCATGAACTACCCTCCGAGCAAGGATGATAGATGTGAATTCCAAAGACAGAAAGATCTTGTACACTTCGAGACAGTAATCAATTCGAAAACGAATGCAACTTTCTGCTGATTTGTCCATCGCATACTTTTCAGAGAAACTCATATTTGTCCTCACTATAACTGACCAATTATTCTTAACCTTTTCAAAGCTGTCGGTGATTCTATCTTTCTTTTCTAACGATTGTTAGATGTTACCATCATATGCGTGTATGTATCTACTTGTACGGTCTCTCGAAAACTAGTATGTTCTCCCATCGGTTTACTGCATCATGTTCATGCTTCATATTGGATGATAAAAGGAAATTGTTTGTAGTCTGGCTTTTTAACACAGTTTGATAAAGGGAAATAAATACCGTCACGGTGCTAGCGCCATTGCACATCCCCGGGTTACCTATACACACTTAACTTTAGTGTGGGTGGGGCTTGTTATCCATAATTTGCATAATTTATCTGTGACTTGAGGCATAAACCTTTCAATGGTAAGATCAAAAGATATTATATAACCATTGCGGCGGTATGAAAATTGTAAGATTGTATACTTTAAAATGAAATTTGAAAATCATCATCTATTATAAGAAATATTCAAACGAGAACGAAAGAAAAAATAGTTTTTTCGTGTGTATGGCCTTTTTTCTGCAAATACACTCGCGAAGGATTTTTATTTTCGTATTATGTCAAGAATATGGATGGCATCAGTTTATCAGGTCTTATATTCGATTGAAGAGTCGGCCTATTTGCAGTTCATGTGAATTCATATGGCCTGACGAAGCTAACTTGTTTATTAAAACCAATCACTACGTAAATGCGTCATATCTGTCTGATGCCTCTTTAGAAACCCATGCCTTCAATCTTAAGAAAAATGTTATTTCCTTTTTCTCAATACATTTCTATCGTCTGATATTGCTTGGAATTAATAACATCCGGGTGTATGACGGAATTTTATTTAAGTTTTCCAAAAGATCATTCAGCATTTGGATTAGTCATGCATGCCATGAAAGGCATAATTGATAAACGAAATATCTCCAAAATCATAAACTATTTCAAGTGACACTCACAAATAACATACAGTCTAACTTGTGTTAAGCAGCCACCCCAACCTGCCTTAAACAACCACTACAGTAAGTCCCATTGTTAGGTTTATAATGGACATCAATTTGTGTTAAGCAACCAACCTGTCTTAAACAGCAAGTTCAAAGTTCAAATAGTTTATTGACATATAAACTAAAACATAGTTTGTTGTCAAACATATGTACAACATACAAATTCATTAAATGCATAAATACTCTGCTCCATAGGCTGGTCTCTTAACACAAGTTTGACTGTATTTACAGATATTAGTCAATATGCAGGTATTGGCATCTTTTATTGCTACAGTAAGTGCATTTAATTCGTCGAACTTGACAAACTATGTCTGGTATCTAACAGCGTATTAATTGGATTTGCAAACAATTTTTAGAGAAATTAAAAAGATTTAACATACCTGGACATAACAGATGCACGATCGAATATTTCAAGCAATTGTACCATTCTGCTTTTTTTTAAGAGATGCACCGTTCTTAAATACTAATTTCACGATGGATGTTTGTCCAAACGGTGATGATGTATTATTGACATCTGAGAAGTTCGACTGACAGTTTGTTTGTTAAGCCAAGTACTTGATTGAAACTCTTGATTAAGAAATAGTTCGCATGATTGGCATAGTATTACTTTTTTGTAAGATAATGAAATATGGTACACGTTGATAGCATTATCAAAATAGTATACGTTAATTGACCTTAATTGGTCCCGATGGGTGAGACGTTTACTCATTAAGCGACTTCTTCTCGAAGCAAACGCAGATATAAACTATTTTTTAACATATGTTTGTACATATTAGGTCTGATATAAAAATATCTTTTTAGATGTCTATGTCTAATTTATGTGTAATAATGGACAAATAAGTAACTCATCCTCTATTTCATTATCACTATTACATATCAAACAACGCCGTTCAGATCTTTCTACCCTATTAACCAAAGTTGAGAAAACGCCAAATTGAAAATAAAATTGACATCAGTTCTTTGTATAATGTGCCTCATATGTGAATTAGATAAATGTCTTTACTATCAATTTCAACATTTCGTTTGAAAATACGGAACACAATACAATATATGCATAGGTTTATTTTATATGTACCTGCATGAACAGATCGATCGATTCCATGTTTAATATAGCACTGAGCTATAAATGATGCTTCTTTTCTAGAAAATAGGAACATTTATGACGTTCTTTGTTCTTAAAAAATTGCCACGATTGTATGCGAGTAAAGTTGAATGAGTTCGGATATAAAGACTGTATTGAAATTTTTAGTTCAATCATTTGATTTTATATGAACCTGTAAAAATAGTTCATTCTTTAGAAAAGGATAGAACGATTAAGGATTATATGCATACAGAAGATGAAAAAAGACACTGGTGAGGAAAAATGAAAATATTCATACGGACCAATTCCTCATTGTCATTCATACCTAGAAATTCCCTAGTGGTAGAACTTCTCTTAGCCCTTACAGCGCTGGAACCGGCTTCATGATTATGCAAACAGGTAAGATCCAGGCCAGCCGCAAAGTAAATTTGCAGCTGGCCTGTGATCTTACCTGTTTGCTACTCTGAGTATCTTTCCTCAACAAAATTAAGCAGATATTTAAGGTTTTTCGAAAGCAGACGATACAAAAATTTATTTTCAGAAAATTATCCAGCATTTTATGGGCTAGAATGACAAACTCCAATAAATTGTCATAGAAATAAGGTTTTTTACCTGTCGGTAGCAATCCAGTGGTATATGTAAGCAGCACAAACAAAGTCCAAAGATCTTTTTTTTCCAAAGTTTAAATATTCATACTCCAAAGTATAAACATATATTCAGTAATGGGAAATGAACTTTAAAGATAAAAAAGCAGCAATAGATGATTTTACCTGTAGGTATCAATCCAGAGGAATAAGTTATTAACATAACCTATTACACCGATCTTCCCTTGGTGTAAAAAAAATTAGGCCACTCGGGTCATTGAACATGTTGACAAGTTGCTCGACTTGTCACGGTGAGTTGAGATGACGAACATTGGCCTTGATTTTTGTTTTTGTTTTTTATAAAAAACAGTGTATCAAAGAAGATGGTTATTTAACAGCTTGTCCTTTTAGAGGACTATCTCACATATTGAGATTTTAATTTCTTTGGAATTAAATGTTTTCTACGAATAGAAATAAATCATAGCTAAAAAAAATAAAAACATAGTAAAAAATCTTGGTAAATATGTACATGACGGCTTTTAGGTTAGATCAATTCAAAATGTCGACATCCTATAATGAGTTTGGATTATCCTCCCTGATTTGTTTAAACAATGTTGTGACATTAACTTCAGAAATGCATTGATCATGTGAATGTATATTATGTTGTATATGTATATGTTATAACGAGAAACTTGTAAACGTTTAAGTTAATAAATATCTATCTATATATCTATTGAATAAAAGACAACTAGATCATTGATGCATTTTTCATCTCTTTTTAAAATCGTTTTGTAGATATATAGCACATTTATTTTTGCAGATTTAGTGAACCGTTTAAACGGTTTATTTGGTAAACAAGAACCTTTTTTTCCGTCCTGCGAAATAGTTGAAATGAGTAAGAGTGTCTTGGAGTCAGATTATGAAATGGGTCTACACTATATCACGTGACGCAAGCAGGGTGATTTTGAGAGCAACCCAAAACTGCTTATGAACCTTTATTTTCAGTCAAAGCACTGACGGCCCTAATGCTCGTTTCACTAGCTTTTAGTAAAACGCAGATTTACAGCATATTTCAAAAGTAGATATTCAAAGCAGTTTTTATTAAGTGATAAGGATTATTTGAATCATCTTTAAACATTTGTTATTTACAAAACACATTCTATGAGATAGAGACTTTAAATGTTGCAAAGCAAATGTAGTGGATATACAATATTTTCTGTGTTATTCTATGACGTTTATTCCTTTCGCGCATTGTCAATTAATTCGAGAAATGAATACGCATGTATAAGCATTCACCTAAATTACCAAAAAGGTTGAACCTAGTTTGGTCAATTGTATTTCACCACAGGGGACCATAGTTTAGTCTGGAAGGTTACATATGCCGTCGTAATGCAACAAACTAGCTATTTAGTAAAAACTTACATCTCTGTACATTTCAATTTAGGCTTTGTCACAGGTTCTAACCATATTTTGGTTGGAAAACAGAAACCTGTTTGTAATGAATATGTAACGATATTTTGGCTGATCGGTTTCGATTGATCAACCACCTTCCTCCCAATACCCAAATTTGATATGGCTGCTTAAAAACTCATGATACATTATTATCTTTTTTTAGACAAAGGAATAACATGACCAATGTTTACGATCTTACGTCCGATCAAGATGGCTGCACCACATGTATTTTTGCATTTTTCACCTACCCTTTCCAATGATAGCCAGATTGTGTACCCCTCATGATTTGACCATCAACTTTCCGGTTCTGTTGGTATATGATAACCTAGGCTTTATAACGGCGTTACGTCTAACACTCGACAGAGAAATCGCTGTCGACGGGGGCGCATGTCCCACACTGTCGGTAATCATATACCACCAGTTAATAGTGAAAAGACATTTCTTCAACTTTAACGATAACTTCTGTTTTTAATTTGATTTATTAACATTTTCAGTCTGTGACATTTTCTGCTATCGGGCAAAATGTTCTTTAGTCAAAATGTTTGCAAAAATTTACATAAACAGCTACGCCAATTTATGAAGGTGCCATATTATGTAGGACAAGGCTATACGTTCATCTTCTTATATCTTTATGCTGATCACTTCAAACTCACATGACCTTAACCCTCATAGTTCTGGAATCAACTTCAGGCTTATGCAAACAGGTAAGATCCAGGCCATCCGCCTAGTAAATTTGCGGCTGGCCTGTGATCTAAAATGCTTGCAACTCTGAGTATCGCTCCTCAATAAAAATTAAGCAGATATTTAGGGGTATGGAAAGCGGACGTCAAAAAAAATCAAATTTTAGAAAATTACCCAGCATTCTTAGGGTTAATCGTCTTATTGAGCTAGGTGTAAACTGATGTTTAAATTAGTAAACGTTTTATGTTGAAGTTGGATAAATATTTGCTTTGTACGAATTTACATGATTTAATAACCCTTGTCGTTCATAACAAACTATTTTCGACGGTCTTTGACCTGATCTGGCGTTATACAACCAGTTAAGCTTACATTAAACATTACTTAAACTTACCCTTGACAACGAATAACATTGGTGTACATCACTTTTAGCTATTCTCATCATAACACATAAATTTCTCATCATGAGTCAAATGTCAATTAAGTGTAGATAATTGATATTCAATCTAAACTTATTCATTTTACCTCAATTGTGAAACAAGTTCCTTTTACAAATTAAATATATCACTCTCGATTTTGCAGGGGTCCAGGGATAGTGCGTTGGCCTGGAGCACGATTGTGGGTTCGATTCGTGAGTGGTGGGACCCAGGAATATGAATCGAGAAAGAAAATATTTACTTAAGGATATTTAGTGTCGTGCAGATATTTAGTGTCGTGCAGATATTTAGGTGCATTTTTTAAAGTAGAAAGTTTGTGCTAATTGTAAAGTGTAGATAACCTATTGAAGATATTCAGTGTAGATCGATTGGTTCAGAAATAACCAAATAGAAAGCATGAATATACAACAAAGATTTTTTTTGGTAAGAAACATTTTGATAAAAGAAGAATGTGTTCATTTAAAGCAATTAAACCATATGTCACACTGATTTCCATTTAGTATGATAGAGCAGAAGCGGACAATGTTGTATAATGGAGTTGAGGTAACACACTCAGTTAATAATATATATACATACACATACCTTACGTTGACAGGCTTGTTAATCCATTAGGAAAGTGGTTAAACAATGACAGTTCTCTGATGAAAACGAATCTACATAAATTAAACTTGAATATTAATTAAACAAAAAGTTTCAAGATGAGTCAAAGACAGAGTATAACACGACTAGCCGATGATAGCCTTTCTCATTAGTTTTTCCTAGAAGGGAGAGGAGAGAATGGGGGCGAGAGAGAGAGAGGGGAGAGAGCGAGAGAGCGAGAGAGAGAGAGAGAGAGAGAGAGAGAGAGAGAGAGAGAGAGAGAGAGAGAGAGAGAGAGAGAGAGAGAGAGAGAGAGAGAGAGAGAGAGAGAGAGAAAAGAGAGAGAGAGAGAGAGAGAAAAGAGAGAGAAGAGAGAGAGAGAGAGAGAGAGAGAGAGAGAGAGAGAGAGAGAGAGAGAGAGAGAGGGAGAGAGAGAAGAGAGAGAGAGAGAGAGAGAGAGAGAGAGAAGAGAGAGAAGAGAGAGAAGAGAGAGAGAGAGAGAGAGAGAGAGAGAGAGAGAGAGAGAGAGAGAGAGAGAGAGAGAGAGAGAGAGAGAGAGAGAGAGAGAGAGAGCGAGAGAGAGAGGAGAGAGAGAGAGGAGAGAGAGAGAATGAGAGAGAGAGAGAGAGAGAGAGAGAGAGAGAGAGAGAGAGAGAGAGAGAGAGAGGGAGAGAGAGAGAGAGAGACACACACACAGAGAGATAGAAAGAGACAGAGAGAGATTGTGAGAGAGAGAGAGATAGAGACACACAGAGAGAGAGAGAGAGAGAGAGAGAGAGAGAGAGAGAGAGAGAGAGAGAGAGAGAGAGAGGGAGAGGGAGGAAGAGAGAGAGAGAGAGAAAAAAAGAGAGAGAGAGCGTGAGAGAGAGAGAGAAAGAAAGAGAGAGAGAGAGTGAGAGAGAGAGAGTGAGAGAGAGACACAGAGAGAGAGAGAGAGAGAGAGAGAGAGAGAGAGAGAGAGAGAGAGAGAGAGAGAGAGAGAGAGAGAGAGAGAGAGAGAGAGAGAGAGAGAGAGAGAGAGAGAGAGAGAGAGAGAGAGAGAGAGAGAGAGAGAGAGAGAGAGAGAGAGAGAGAGAGAGAGAGAGAGAGAGAGAGAGAGAGAGAGAGAGAGAGATTCCCTCAACATTTTCTGAGGGCTGGTAACTTACATTGTGACTTATTTCTTCGTCTACTTTAGGGTTTTAACATATTATCGTGTATTTGTTCGATGGAAATTTGCATTTTGAAAAGTTGACCTACTTCTGCATTTTGAATAGTTGACCTACTTCATAAGGATATAGCAATCCCATTTATTGAAATCATAAGTGGTTCTGCCTGATCAAGGACTTAGATTGTTAAAAAAAATAAAGAAAAAAAGCTAATATCACCAAAGAAAGAGAACAAATCAATTCTTTCTCCTTCATATAAAAACGATCAAATAACGCTTTGTAGTGGAACAAAAACGTATTGATACACATATCATTTTAAAAACGTTTAAACACGCAAGTATTATAATTAACGATACCTTGACTACCATTTTCCGCCGTTTGTTGTGGTTTAGAATCCATAACGTGTTACGGAAACAAATCACTAGTAATAAACAATTTCAATTTGTTTCTTGCCAAGTGATGGAATCATAGCCTGTTGTTTTTTACACTTTCGGCCAGTCACAAAGTATCACATGATTAAGTAGATAACCACATTGTACCGAACGTGACAAAGCAGGTAGCGTGAAACAGGACATTGCATGAGAGTTTCGGAGAAAAAAAGCTTTGGTTTGCATAATGTATGACTGCACTAATGCTAAGGGTTACAAAAATGTTTTTTCATAAAAACCCTTTTGTTTCTTCTCTTAGCGCTATACAGCATGGGTACTGATTAGAACTGGATATCACACAAGCACAAAGAAAGAGACGTTTCCTTCTTGTTTACCTCATCGTTTGTTACCAAAGTCATTAAGCGCGGGTACTTATCAGCATTTTCCTATCAAGACGATCTTAATATATTCCCACAGAGACAGGTTTGGTTTGTTTTGGTTTAGTTTGACCTCTTACTCCATAATATCTAACATAACAGTACCTTACCTGCTACAAGAGACATGCAAATTCACTTTTGTTGTAACGTTTTTTGCCGATTATGACAAAAACGACGTAAAGTACCGGTGTTGGGGAGAGGATTCTGTCTACCCAAACTTAAAGCACACAGACAAATGTAATATTATGACCATGAATGAACGTGTTAGTGTTGAAATATGCCTCCTTTTTTTAAAAGTAAGTTTGCTCTTTTTCAAGATAAAGAGGATTGGCTAGTGAAGATAGTTTAACCCTTTCCCAAACAACAAATTTTCGACTGTCTCAATTTGAAAGAGTTCGCAGACGACATTTCAAAATTTGATGAAATTGGAAAATAATCTTCTGATAGGACAGAAACCATTGTGGGAAAAGGAAAAATTGCTCGTCACGTGCAATTTCTCCTTTTCCCACAATGTTTTCTAAAGTCGTCTGCAACAAAGTGGTCAAATGTCGTTATTGTTTGGGAAAGGGTTAGATATTTAAAGAAAGAAAAAGGAAAAAACAGTTGTTAGCAAATATCAGCTAATATTGTGTACATAAACCCATAAGAGACACCAAATGCTATAGTCATTGTGTTATTTAAACTTCTTTTAATGGTCGTAGCTGTTATTTAAGCACAGATTTCGACGTTACATTTCATCTAAAAATAAATGTTTACTCTCTTAAACCAATACAAAAAACAAATGTCTCATATGAATAAACTATGCGTCAACAGTTGACATGAACATGTTGTATTCTCATGAAGATAGTTTGTGACATACTTAAAATACATGTAATTTCTTTATAAGTTATTCATAAACACGGGTATCATTATTGTAATGAGTCACAAAGTTCATTAGGTTTGTTTATCCATTATACAATGACAATCGTTGTTTAACCTTTGATACGTATGATGGTCTGCGATTTAAGTTTATTCCTGTACATGGGCCTTTGTATCGGTCAAAATTGAACGAAACAACAAACACTTACAAGGTGTGGAAATTGATACTTGTCTTGCTGATTTGATATCTATGCTGACAACCTTCAGACAGACGTTAACGAATCATGCTTTCACTTAAAACTTTTCATTTTCATGCGTCAAAACTACGTGGTTTCAGTATATATTTGTCAGGCAATTAATTTTCAGGCATCAAAGCAAGTGAAAATGCGTCTTAATTATATATTTTCAGGCGTCAAAGCCACGTAATTTTAGTCTTTAACTGTCCAATTGCAGGCGTCGATGCGACAAAATGTTGCGTCTTTACTTGCTATTTTCAGGCGTTCACCTATTTCTTACCCTATATCTTAGAACAAAATAATCTATTTTCAGGCGTTTTACCTATTTCTTACCCTATATCTTAGAACAAAATAATCTATTTTCAGGCGTTTTACCTATTTCTTACCCTATATCTTAGAACAAAATAATCTTTTTTCAGGCGTTTTACCTATTTTTTACCCTAATAATCTATTTTCAGGCGTTTTACCTATTTCTTACCCTATATCTTAGAACAAAATAATCTATTTTCAGGCGTTTTACCTATTTTTTACCCTATATCTTAGAACAAAATAATCTATTTTCAGGCGTTTTACCTATTTTTTACCCTATATCTTAGAACAAAATAATCTATTTTCAGGCGTTTTACCTATTTCTTACCCTATATCTTAGAACAAAATAATCTATTTTCAGGCGTTTTACCTATTTCTTACCCTATATCTTAGAACAAAATAATCTTTTTTCAGGCGTTTTACCTATTTTTTACCCTAATAATCTATTTTCAGGCGTTTTACCTATTTCTTACCCTATATCTTAGAACAAAATAATCTATTTTCAGGCGTTTTACCTATTTTTTACCCTATATCTTAGAACAAAATAATCTATTTTCAGGCGTCACTGTCACGTAACTTAAGTAAAATATCCATTTTCAGGCGTCATTGTTACGTAACTTATGTAAAAAATCCATTTTCAGGCGTAAAAGTTACTTAATTTTGCGGCGTCGATGCTACGTGACCTTAGTCTCAAACTCTCTATTTTCAGGCGTCGAAGCGACAAACCAATTCACCACCTTCCTCGCCTTCGTTGCCTGAAGAGCTGATTTTCTCCATGTCGGCGGCGGAGATGCGGCACCACATTCGACAGAGTCGAGACGGGGACCAGCGAGTTAACAGGACCAGCGTGAAGGAAAGGTTGGAAATATTTGAGAGATTGTAAAGCTGGGTACCGTCTTACTGAAAAATTTAATGAAAATATGTGCGCAAGTCAAAACTGCGATATTGAAATAAAAGAGAATATGGTTTTGAACGTACGCAATTTTTTAGCGTAAGATCTAATATTCTAGAGCCGGTAGAACTGGGTACCATTTTTCTAGACAACTAATGACAATATTTGCGTAAGTCAAACCTGATATACGTGGATTGTGTCTTAAATAAAGGAACAATATTGCAATGTAGCACGTCATTGGAAGCGTTTCGGAGAGACGATTTCAGTGATGTGTTACTTAGCATTATTGTCTAACTCAATATTGAAATGAGAGGGAATGTGGTTTTTGAACTTACGCAAGTTTTTAGCGTTGGATGTTAAGTAAAACGCTACCCTGGATCGTTACGCCATAAACAGTTGATTTGTTTGTTTTTTCAAATTGTTTACATTGCTTCATTAATGTTTCATTCATATTGCGACGAATTTTCACCTTTGTCGATGGATTTTACCTGGTACAACAATCAAAGAAATATTCAGCATTTTTACATTATAGGGATATGTTGTTGGTGGATTTTACCTGGTACCGCAACCAAAGAAATATATAGCACTTTAACATAATAGGGATCTCAATCCACAATATCTAGGGTCTTTGGTTTGTTTTGTTTTAGTTTGAGTTTATAAAAGCAAAAACGGTATTTCTGTAATTAATGCGATTTTCGTCTCACAAGAAATGGTGGTATACCTAAGCTTAATTGACTATATGGGAATGTTAAGACGGGAAGAAAAGGCCGCATTGGAAATGGCGCAATACTAGTTTAGGTCGTGAGCAACCCGTTGACATAAAGAAAAGTGATGGAAACGGCATTAAACACATTTTCATTATAAATATTGTAATGAAAACTATGACTCTAATCATTGTGCGTCCGAACGTCTAATTACCCAAGAAAGATCTCATATCAAATTGTATATCCAAATGTTTACTTTGCAAGAATATTGCTAAAGAATACAAAGAGTTGCCAGAGAATGGCGTTCTCCCTACTCTTTATTATGAATAATTGTATAGTTACGTTTTTGTTTTAAAAGTTGTTTTGTTTTAATGTCTCTTTTGGTTCTCATTTGAATGATTATGTTGTTGTTTTATGTTTTATGTTGCACTTGTACATGGATTAAAGAGAAATAAAGAATATATGTATATGGATATATATATTTACGTTGTAAGAATACTGGACCGTTGTGTTGACCCAGGGTTAGACTGTTTGCCTCCTGTAAAGACGCTTGCGAGGTTGATAAAAGACCAGAGGACAATGTAAGATTGTAATATCATGCTTCCGTGGTAGCTTGAAAAAAAATACGGCCGGAAAGTCGGTTCCCAGAAACTACAGGTAAAGGACGTATGATGGTTCCCATAACGACACGCCCTACAACCAAACTACTCGGGTATTTCCGTGACCTTTGTTTATATTGGATCAACATGATGGTTGCAGGTTGCCCCTAAAACACTACCCGCTGCCAATGTGTCTTGAACACCATGCGAGCACCATCAATGCGTATCAGTTAGAGGTGCCCCTGAATCATGGTATATAATACGAAAAGGTAATCAACTCCAGACTGACGAAACCCACCTCTGCCCAACAGATGACCGATTCTTTTCGCTATTTCTCGATCAATTCTTCAAGACATGTCTCTTAGTTCACAAAAATTTATCTCTTATAGGAAAAGTAGGAAACTATTCCGTTAAAGCCTATAAAAATGTTATTTACCTTTGAGACGGAGGTTCCATTAACGTGTAAGTATACACGTTGGCGATGATTAATTGTCCATTAAAAGAACTTGGTTTGTTATCATGCTTCAATAGAAGATTTCTCAAAGTGAGATTAAGCGGAGATAGAAATTACACAAGATGAAGAATACCATTTAAGTTTATATTCATTATTTATTGTAAATTGTCACACTTATTTAAAGGTTCTTCTCCACACATGCACACTTTACAAGTTAAAATAAAATGTGAATCTCAATTCCTCAAATGAAAAGTGTCGTGTTGTTTGTGGACAAAGCGTTGTGTTTACCAGTAGAACAGATTTTAAATAATTCAATGGCTAACTCGCGGCTGGTTTGTGATTTATTCTTTTGGAAATCAAATATGCGGAACATTACAAACGCAATTATCTGGGTACCAGTTTTTGCACTTTACAAGTGTTAAATAACGAAACACTTCCTTCTTATGAAAACTGTCATTTCGGCAAAGAAATGCTTTCCAAATATGAGTTTATTTCGACATTTAGTATATCTTAAAGTACATTACAAAAACGTCCATTTTTGCTTGAACATCAATATTGTCTCTTTATCGATATTACTCAACAAACGTATTGTTTGTCACTTATCCCAAATGATTGCTCTACGACAGTTTTGTTTGAACAGTAATTTTCCTTTATATTCGCCATTCAATCACACTATCTTAACGCCCTAATTTGAATAAAGGAGATCTAATCATTTTGTAAAAGAGTGACGACATATATCTTGAACGCATGTTCCCTAATGGAAACATGTGACTGGTCCAAATTCAAAGCAACAACAGATGACATAAAAAGATCAAATGCATATATATCTTCTTTTTAATCTCAAATAGAAATTACTATAACAAAAGTATAATTGGAGTTCTCCCTTTGCCTCTGTAGCTTCTAAATATTTTTATCCTGTCAATAGCGTCATTTTGAGACCGATAACTAGGTGCCGTATAACATTTGTGATATCCGGCACTAGCCATATAATACATGCACGTGACGAATAATGACGTCATACAAACGACATGACGTCATATTTACATCATTCTCTACTTATTTTCTCCTTTTTTTCGTGTTTTATCTTCATCTTTTTCTTTAAAGGAATACATAAAGGTAACCGGATAAATAGAATAGATAGTTGATGTCTTTGAATGGAAAATGTTATCGGGCTCGGCTTCGGATTATTATCCGTTTCGCCTTCGGCTCACCGGACAATATTCCTAAGCCTTGCCCGATAACATTTCCGATTCAAGACACCAACCATCTATTCTCTATTTATCCTGTCAATATCGTCATTTTGGGACCGATAACTAGGTGCCGTATAACATTTGTGATATCCGGCGCTAGCCATATAATACATGCACGTGACGAATCATGACGTCATACAAACGACATGACGTCATATTTACATCATTCTCTACTTATTTCTGTCCTTTTTCTCGTGTTTTACCTTCATCTTTTTCTTTAAAAGAATACATAAAGGTAACCGGATAAATAGAATAGATAGTTGATGTCTTTGAATGGAAAATGTTTTCGGGCTCGGCTTCGGATTATTATCCGTTTCGCCTTCGGCTCACCGGACAATATTCCTAAGCCTTGCCCGATAACATTTCCGATTCAAGACACCAACCATCTATTCTCTATATATGGCAGATACGTCAATTTGGGTATTATTAACACAACAAACGTAACCTTATACTGGATACAAGCTTTGAAAAAACATTTGTTTGGTTAACTATAGAACTGCACCGACACGTGTTATATCACAAACATATTCTAAATAACTTTATTGTTCATGATAAATCCTTAATGTTTAAATCCCTATAGTGTGGGTACTTATTAGAATAAGAAACAACAAGAGCACCGAATAAGAGAGTTTATACCTTCGTTTTGTCTCTGAGTCCTTTACGTTGGGTAATAATTGGAACTGGAGCGTACAAAAAAAACTAAGTAAAATACGTTGGTCTCTTGAGGTTATATCATTATTACTTGTCTAAATCAATTAAAAGCGTTAGGTGTATGCTTAAGGGTAAATGTTCGTATTTGACGAATTGTAGACGAACTAATAGAATCTTAATTAGCCAACACCGCTTATGATAATGGAATCGTACATTCGCTAATTTTTTTTTTTACTTTGGCCAGTCCCGAACAAGTTAACGAGACACCAAGTCACGTCAATTTGTCACGTAACAACTTAAAAAGAAACTATCTCACAGAATGAGGATTTAATTATTTTTTAAATCAAATGTATTATATATGGATAAAAAGACATCACATAATTATATAGCAACATCAAACTAGATTATTGATACACTTATCACCCCTTTTTATAACCATGCGGAGAAGACAAAGCACAATTATACAATAATGTTGGAGATACTTAAGCAAACCGTTTAAACGGGTTATTTTATAAGCAATGTTCTAAATTTGAAATACCCACAGGTGAGCTGCAGTATTTCAACCCTTTATTAAATACCTAATTGTCGACTGTCCCAAATTGAAAGACTTTGCAGACATTTCAAAAGGTGATGAAATTGAAAAATAATCTTCTGATAGGGCAGAAAACATTGAAGGAAAATGAGAAATCGCTTGTGAAGAGCAATTCTTCAATTTCCCACAATATTTGGTTGTCTGCAACAAACTGGTCAAATTCCGCTATTGTTTGGTAATGGGTTAAGAAACCATCATCGCATTGGTCCAACAAACATCTGATTGCATGTGTACATGTATACATTATTTATATCATATGAATCATCGAAATGGGTAAGAGATCGCCATCAAAGCACTTAAAAGGTATTAAAGCTGATTTGACATTTCTTAATGAAAACATTGACGCTCTATCTAGGAGAAATCAAACAAAGATCTTCCTTAGTGACGAGGATTGATTCATTCACCACTCCTTTATAGTGCTTGAACCGACTTCATGCTTGTGCAAACAGATTGGATCTAAGCCAGCCGCCAAGTAAATTGGTAGCTGGCCCTTGATCTAACCTGTTTACTACTCTGAGTATATTATCTTAACAAAATTAAGCAGGTATTTAATGGTTTGGAAATCAGACGGGACAAATATCCAATTTTTAGAAAAAATACCAAGCATTCTAAGGGTTAATTATTGTTATTTACAGATAACAATATGAGAGATAGTCTCTTTAAAGTCCTGCAGTTGAGTGCAGTTGGGTCGGGTATTTATGACATATCGTACGATTGCGTCTCAATTTGTTACCATGACCCAACGTCTCGTGTTTCCTTGTGTCATTGTTACCATGCGGGACTATCAAATACATATCGAGCGTTCAATGCAAGACTATAGTAAGTGCTTCATAAACATGAAGCACTGACTATAGCCTTGCACTGAACCCTCGAGATGCGTTGTGAAATTTGATCTCTCCTGCTGCAGTTTAAAAAAAATATGTTTGCAATTGTTATAGGAGAAATTGCTCATAACGAGCAATTACTCTTTTACCCACAATATTTTCTGCACTATCAGGTTATTTTTCAATTTCATCACATTTTAAAATGTCGTCTGCACACTTTTTCAATTTTGAACAGTCAAAAACTAAACAAAAAATAGAAATTTGAATAATAAAGGGATTAAATGTACCCTGTTAACAAGCAATTGCTTCATTACCATAACATTTCAACTCAATGTATGCTTCATATGGGTAAGAGAGATCGTCTACAGAAGAAAAGAATTGTTTTTGTTCGTCTCTTAAAACAATTTCGAAGCATGAATCAAAACTATACAATCCTGGAACTGTTTGGACATGGGTTGAATAACAAACTGGTAGGTCGTCATGAAAACAAAGCCTTTCAATAAGTTTCAGGGTTTAATATATTTTATTCATTAATAATCCCAGTGTACATTAATATAAATAGCTAACGAACCAACATCACAGATGTCAAGCTTACAAACATTCTAACAATTAATGTCTCCATTTGTCAAAACAAACCTTAAAGCATATATATGTATTTGTTTGTTAATCCATATAGCGCTGGACTTATACCAACTTCATGCTTACGCAAACAGGTAAGACCCAGGCCAGCCGCCAAGTACGTTTTCTGACACCTACTACTAGATACCATCTGGAAAGTTGGTTTTCTCTCCATGTTTTCTTTTGGAGTTTGGAAGATAATCGTATTTATCAATATGGGTTTTTCATTTCATCAACATTAGTTCAGTTCAGTTATGTTGCAATGTCCTATTCTAAATAATGGAGGCAGGCCTCATACTCAACTTCCCACAGGAGCTGGTCAAAGCTGGTACAACCGTCGGCATTCTGAAAGTCAGACAGGAGACTGCCTCTTATGAATACAAAGTTCTTTCACCAGGATTGAACCACACAGAGCGGGTCCTTTTGATTTCAAGTTATGTACAACAACCAATAGGCCATGGAGGCCCATTTTTTAGGTAATCATTTTCACAAGTCTCATATAGATTCAATAGGAGAGAATGATAGAAAAATAAGTTTAACCCTTTCCCAAACAATAAAGCCATTTGACCACTTTGTTGCAGACGACTTTGGAAAACATTGTGGGAAAGGAGAAATTGCTCGTGACGAGCAATTTCTGCTTCCCCCAACAACGTTTTCTGCCCTTTCAAAAGATTGTTTTACAATTTCATCACATTTTGAAATGCCGTCTGCAAACTCTTTCAATTTGGGACAGACGAAAATTTGGTGTTTGGGAAAGGGATAATAACCCTTATAGTGCTGGAACTGACTTCATGCTTTTGCAAACAGGTTAGATTCAGGCAAGCCGCCAAGCAAATTAGTGGCTGACCTGTGATCTAACCTGTTTGCTACTCAGAGTATCTTTCATCATCAAAATTAAGCAAATTTTTACGGTTTTGGAAAGCAGATGACACAAAAATCTATTATCAGAAAATTTAACAGCATTCTAAGAGATAATGAAGGCTTTAGCATACTACAGTAAATGATAACCAGCATGCCAGCACTAATAACGGTTTGTTCAGTAAATAGCTTTATTGTAAGCGGATCACAATGTTATGAATATACAATCATCTGCATATCGCATGAATTAAAAATCACACAAAGGAAATATTTTGTGTAACAAGCAATTGCTGCTACTGTCACAATGATTGATCAATGTGGTCTGCAGTGAAAGTGATAATACATGTCTTGACGAAGCAGTTATGGTTTTGGTATGAATTATTATCATGCTGTGTCTGATTTCTTTCTTTGGAGGAGTATGGCCTAGTCACAAATAAAGTTGAATTACTACAGCCTCATTTTGAAGTGTTGCTATTGAGACTGTCGTCATGATGACGTTGTTGTACTGAAGAGTTTTCCCGTTACGGGGCACACATGTTTATTTTTAGCACAATGAACGTGAGTCAAAACTCCGTTTGGGTAATGTACAAAACTGGGCTCTGAAAACTGTCTGTTGCATACAGCGCAATTCCTGAAAAGGAAAAAAAACTTTTTCTTTCTAAATTTGCCTTAAAGTTGCCTTCACAAATTTTTCTTAAAGCATGGCAACAATTTTTTATTGATGCTAACAGGTTAATCACCACAACAAAAAAGTGTTCATGAAATTAGTTATGGCCTACTCAAACCAAAAGCCTGGTCGCCCTCGCCTCAATTCCCAAAAGTTAATAACTACACAAGTGTGTTGTAGTAATCAAACTTCTAAATGGGTCACCAGCTTGTAACCAGAGCTATTTTACCAAACTTTGCCTTAACAGTTTACCTATGGTAGTAACTTTACAGGTAGGTAGGAATATGAATTCAAAAAGAGCCATAATTCTGTCATAGTGCAATCCAGAGTGATTGAACTTAGTAAGAAGTGTTATCTTAATAATACAGGGGAAATTCTTTATCCCAAATCTTGAAGTGTTGAAGTTCTATAGAGACCATAAGATAACTAACTGCACATTTACATTTAACTTTACGGGTTGCCCAGGGCAACACCAAGCTGGCATTAACCCCAACATTACTCCAGTGATGGTAACAGCTTAAAATGACCTTAAAAAATGAGTTTAGAAAAAAAGTTTCTTTAAATGTTAGTTTTCTAATCATTATAGTCTCATACATGAGGGTTTCAAAAAAGCACACAACAAAACAAGAGAAAAACGTCTTGTCACCTGCGGACTACATTGGTGCAGTGATAGAGCGTCGGCATCTTGTACTGAGGGTTCAGGGTTCAAGCCCCAATAGGCAGAATAATTGCCAGGACTAACCCCCAAACCGACATGATTGCTGGTTTAGTATCCAGGAAGCATTCATCAAGAGTGGATTTAATAAGCTCCATGCTTATGTAACACTAGATGTAAAATAATAAATTTAAACTTACTTCTTCAGCAAGTATACAATGATTGAAGCAATGAATGAGCCCTCTGCTCAATATTTAACTCATTACCACCTAGTGCCACACTTTTACATCTTGCAGCAGACAGACTTTCAAAAAGCATTGTGGCAAAAGGAGAAATTGCCTGTTACAAGCAATTTCTACTTTTGCCACAATGTTTTTCCAATCCATCCATATATCCCAAAAGCAGACCTGAAACGTTTTTCACGTTTACAAAGCTTTTCTAAAGTTGTCAGCTTCAAGTAAAAAGAATGTGGTCTGCAGGTGCCAAAGAGTTAAAGTGTGATACACGAAGGGTTTAAGAAATCATGACAACATATTAAGAGAAAATTGTTTGTTACTTCTTCAGCAAGTATGGAATGATTGAAGAAATATTCCAAGTTTAATGAGAGGGGATACAAACTTACTTTTCTTCACTCATAGCCACGGGATCTTTTTGCAGTTCTATACACGCTTGTTTTACTTGTAAATTCTCTCCCCTTGCCATCATCCTTTCTATCCGGGTCATTCGATTATGGTTCATATTTTGGCGGACAGCCTTGTTTAGAAATTGGGATAGTAAACTTACAGACCAGGAGTCTGGAATTATCTGAATAACCTGTGGTAAGAAAAAAATACTTTGTTATTTTAGTTTTAACCTGTGAAAAGAAAAAGTGCATTATGTTATTTCAGTTTTAACCTGTAGTAAGAAAAAGCAAATACTTAATGTTATTGCAGTTTTAACCTGTGGTAAACAAAACAATACTCAATGTTATTGCAGTTTTAACCTGTGGTAAGTAAAAATATATTTAATGTTATTTCAGTTTTAGCCTGTGGTAAGCAAAAAAATACTCAATGTTATTGCAGTTTTAACCTGTGGTAAGTAAAAATATACTTAATGTTATTTCAGTTTTAGCCTGTGGTAAGCCAAAAAATACTCAATGTTATTGCAGTTTTAACCTGTGGTAAGTAAAAATATACTTAATGTTATTTCAGTTTTAGCCTGTGGTAAGCAAAAAAATACTCAATGTTATTGCAGTTTTAACCTGTGGTAAGCAAAAAATACTCAATGTTATTGCAGTTTTAGCCTGTGGTAAGTAAAAATATACTTAATGTTATTTCAGTTTTAGCCTGTGGTAAGCAAAAAAATACTCAATGTCATTGCAGTTTTAACCTGTGGTAAGCAAAAAATACTCAATGTTATTGCAGTTTTAACCTGTGGTAAGTAAAAATATACTTAATGTTATTGCAGTTTTAGCCTGTGGTAAGCAAAAAAATACTCAATGTTATTGCAGTTTTAACCTGTGGTAAGTAAAAAAATACTCAATGTTATTGCAGTTTTAACCTGTGGTACGTAAAAATATACTTAATGTTATTTCAGTTTTAGCCTGTGGTAAGCAAAAAAATACTCAATGTTATTGCAGTTTTTTTGCAAAAAAATACTCAATGTTATTGCAGTTTTAACCTGTGGTAAGCAAAAAAATACTCAATGTTATTGCAGTTTTAACCTGTGGTAAGCAAAAAAATACTCAATGTCATTGCTGTTTTAACCTGTGGTAAGCAAATAAATACTCAATGTTATTTCAGTTTTAACCTGTGGTAAGCAAAAAAATACTCAATGTTATTGCAGTTTTAACCTGTGGTACGTAAAAATATACTTAATGTTATTTCAGTTTTAGCCTGTGGTAAGCAAAAAAATACTCAATGTTATTGCAGTTTTAACCTGTGGTACGTAAAAATATACTTAATGTTATTTCAGTTTTAGCCTGTGGTAAGCAAAAAAATACTCAATGTTATTGCAGTTTTAACCTGTGGTACGTAAAAATATACTTAATGTTACAGTCAAACTTGCGATAAGCAGCCACCCAAGGGACAGGGTGAAATTGGCTGCTTAACAGAGGTGGCTGCTTATCGCAAAAATCATCCTATCAAAATTTTGGTGTGACCCTAGGTATATGGACCATACAGAGATTTCTTTTCCTTATATGTTTGGTACTGTAAACCTAACCAATTCACAATCAAATTAAGTGGCCAATCATCCCAATTTCCGATGAAAAATTCCCAAAATGATTGAAATATTTTGATGAAAAAAACATGTTGAAAAATCAAATGACATTTTGGTCTGCTCAACTTAAATAAAAACCTAGCAGTCCATTATTACCTAAGAACCCCATAACGGACTTTACATTTTGATACATTTAGTGGTTTCGTTCAAGGATATTTGATACATGAGACAGAGAAGGGGATTTTGCTTCCTTTGAAAGACCTATTTTTGGGGTTTGACAGATTCCTTTGTTTAAAAATATTTAGGGAGTAAAATAATTGCGAGTTTTATCTGCGGCAAATAAAAGAAAGGGTAACTAGCCAGTTTGTGTACGTGACAAAATCGATAGTTGCATGCGTCTCAGTTTACACCTCCCAATTACAGGGAAGGTTTTATCTTTAACATAAACAACAAACACACTTAGTGGTAAAACTGCCGGTGATCGCCGGCGGTAGTTACACAATTAATTGACCGCTTATGACAATTGATTTAAAGTTGATTGGGATTAATTAGCCTGGCCGCTGACCGCATCAGAGAGAAGACCGCTTATCAAGGAATTTTAAAGAGTCTAATTGTTTGGGAGGACTTTAAAATGGCCGTTGAACGGAAAAGACCGCTGATCACAAGTGGCCGTAAGCACAAGTTTGACTGTATTTCAGTTTAAGCCTGTGGTAAGCAAAAAAATACTCAATGTTATTGCAGTTTTAACCTGTGGTACGTAAAAATATACTTAATGTTATTTCAGTTTTAGCCTGTGGTAAGCAAAAAAATACTCAATGTTATTTCAGTTTTAGCCTGTGGTAAGCAAAAAATACTCAATGTTATTGCAGTTTTAACCTGTGGTACGTAAAAATATACTTAATGTTATTTCAGTTTTAGCCTGTGGTAAGCAAAAAAATACTCAATGTTATTGCAGTTTTTTTGCAAAAAAATACTCAATGTTATTGCAGTTTTAACCTGTGGTAAGCAAAAAAATACTCAATGTTATTGCAGTTTTAACCTGTGGTAAGCAAAAAAATACTCAATGTCATTGCAGTTTTAACCTGTGGTAAGCAAATAAATACTCAATGTTATTTCAGTTTTAACCTGTGGTAAGCAAAAAAATACTCAATGTTATTGCAGTTTTATCTGTGGTAAGTAAAAAAATACTTAATGTTATTTCAGTTTTAACCTGTGGTAAGCAAAAAATACTCCATGTTATTTCAGATTTGACCTGTGGTAAGTAAAAAAAAAACTTAATGTTATTTCAGTTTTAGCGGAAGGTGCTCCAAGATAGTTATTCATCTGTACTTGTGTTCAAGTTATTGCATGTAATGATAATAGTTTGTCTATCTTTAGAAAGTCGTGTTGAATACGGTTCTTTGCAAACAATGATATTCCTTTTACAGATTTTCTCCCCCTTTTTCAAATAAGTAAATAGTAAAATATCATATCATATTGGTGGTTTTACGTACAGCCAATGGCTTCTCAAAGGATGGGACCTTGGTTTGACAATAGATACATTTAACATGGTATTTATGGTAAAATGCAACAAACTGTTTGTTTCAATAAAAACAAGTAACTGTAGAAATATTTCCCACCTTTGCTACATCAAAATCCGCATCATTGCTGTTGAGCAGGTTTATAGCTGGAGCAACCATTAAATCTTTCTTTCTGAAATTGAAGACATTTACAAGTATAAATCAAAGTGATCTTAATTGTAATTTCTGGATTTTCATTTCTTATATCTTTAGACTTTGTAGGGCAAAAAATTGATATTCATTATTTTTAGTAACCTTTGAAATATTTTTTTGTAATTTGCATTTTAAAAGGACTTTCTCACAGATTGGATTTTAACTTTTTGAAATGAATTGTCTTCTACCGATAAATTGACAACATAGATTTCTAAAGTAACACAAGACTAGATTTATTGATAGCTATCCAAACCCATATCATATTGATAAAAAAAAAATGCTATATTGAAAAGATAACAAAGGCTGCCTGCTGAACCATCCTCCTTTCAATTTTGACCAATCACAAAATACCAAATTAGAGATGGGATTAACTCTCTGCCCATATCATCAGCAGATGGCAATAAAAAAGTATCGAAGGGATGATTAACAATTATGAAGAACTCTATTTTGTTTAACACCATGAAGACCGTATTTCAGTTATTCTGCAGATTTCCTGGATTTCGTCCCAAGAGGGGTCTGCAGAGTCTTGCCCAAGGACACTCCATTGAAATATCCCAGCGCTGCTGGTCAGGATTAAACCTGGGATGCCTGTCTTACATCATATCCACTGGGTAATACAGGTACAAACTGCCTTTTTGATAACCAAACTCCTATATTGCATGAAAATTTATGCTAAACCTTACTCATTAGCTGGATCCAGATAGACACTGAGAAGAGTGTGGAACAACCGTTTCCTGTACACATGCTCTTTTCCCTGGGAGTTTACCAGACAGTAGTTCTCCGCCGCAACATAGTCACGTAACTTATGCACCAATATTCGCAAAGCCTTGTCGTGGTCTTCAAGCTGCAAGGTAGATGGATTGATTTGATAAACACTTACTCAAGTATTACAACTGTGATTGACTGACTCATTTATGACACTGCGATTGACATATAGCGTTTGAGAAATGGTAGATCGATAAACTCTTATCTATATTCAATTGAGAATTCTGTCACCAATCCATACTGAAAGCATTATTCATCCATATGGGTTTTACATCATGTCTACATTATTTCAGTTATGTTGCAATGCCCGACTCTTAATGTTGGAGGAAGACCTCAAGTGCCCATTAGAGCTATTCAAGCAGAAAAAAGCCATCTTCATTCCATAAGTTAGTGGGAAGACCATTTCTACAAATTCATATGCTGTCAGAAGGGTTTTGAGAACACATTTGCACCTATGCTAAGAGGGGCAATGTGATTATTAAGTTCTGCACTCTAACCACAAGGCCATGGTGATTCCATGTAAGTGATCCAAATTGATGATCCAAATTGAACGCAACAGTATAAGACACCAAATGACATGATGAAAAATAATTTTGTTTGTGGTAAAGTTAGAAGTCAGTTTCACAAAGCATGAATTTCCCAATCAACCCTTTTGTTATATTGGTTTCCAATATAGAAGATTTATGAAAGTGAGGTATACTAGAGTATACATGTACTAAAGTAAGGTGTTAAGATGTTTCAATAAAGAGTCACACCTTCCCGTATAATATTGCACATTCAGCATGCATGTCCTGCTCTTTGGCCTTGCCCAGGATTAATTGGACTCTGTATAGGCTAGACATTTGCAGCATATGTCGTAACTTGGACCTGCAAAGATATAACATTTATATTAAGAAAGGAAGCAAATTGTTATGATCCAACACCATTTTGTACATTTTATTTAAAATTAAAGTCAATACGAAACAGAGAAAAAAGTAAAACCTACGTCATGCATTAAACATGGTATGATATTTCCCTTTAATATTGATTTTCACAAAGCAATTCATTTGGCTTTTCACTTTAAAGCAATTTTTTTCCCTTTTGTCGAGATAGTGTTGGTCCTCAAGATACCAAATTGCATATACAATTTCGATGTTATAAACATTGTTTGCTGTTACTTTCAATTTCGACTTGTCACTAAAAATTCAACATAACGAAATGAAGGGTGTTTCATTAAAAAAAAAGAAATAATCTTGTACTTCTGTAGTATACACTTCTTCAGAAATTCCACCCGCCTTTGAAACACTGGTTATTGATGTTTACTAACCTTGCCATATCCATTTGTTCTTTCTTAACATTGTTGGTTTTCATAAGCTGTAGAACATGATCCAGGTATAATACTGCTAAATGCGTATGGTATTTCTCTTTCTGTGAATAGAAAATGAAGGTGACTATTAATATCCAAGTTATAGTGACCAAGATAAATTGTTGATCTAGGGTCAATAAAAATCAAACTCTGCAGATTTCAAATAAAATCATTTTCGTTTTAGTGGCATTTAAACATGTTTTACTAAAAAAAATCACAATAAAATAAACCTTACAAACAATTAAGTCTAATTGATTTATAGTGATGACCTCAGAAGATGCATATGGCAAACATCATTTGACAAAGATTTAAAGAAAGAATTTAAGGAATCAGTGCAAGACACTAACAGGTCCTTCACTTTTGTGATGGGTGTTGCTCTAGTCATGTGTTAGAATATTGATGTAACACAAAACCACCAAAAGCATTATTTAACTTATAAAAGAGAAAACCATTACTTCAGATAAACCATCTTTGATGCAGACTCATCACAAGAAACCACTGTGACACCAGGATCATTTTCTACTTATGAGTTATTCATCCTTTTGTCATAATGAATACAATCTAATGTCATAGCAGAATAATTCAAGCAAATTCTTTTCATCTGCTGTTGCTTTAAATTTGGATCAATGACAAACTTTTTTTATGGAAATATGTTAAAAGGTCTAGAGAGATTTTTTCATATTTGTCTGATATTTTGCTCAGGCAAAAACACTCAGGAACATTCAACTTTAAATGTATTTCATAACAGACTCCCAAGAGGATTGATTCTAAGAATCCGATGTAATACTCAAATATTTTCTGTAAATCAAACAACTTTTTCTGAAATTTATTTATCTGCACACTGATTGTGACCAATGCATTAGTTCACAAAATCTTATGAGAGCAGAAATGGGTGACTTACTTCTAATTTTTTCTGAAAGACTAAGTACTCTAGATATGTCACAACGGCTTTCGGGTATCTGTGTAGATAATCTATGACTGTGTCCGGACGTAATCTCTCTGTAGGGGGCTCATTGGGCGGGCGTTCTGTAAATATCTTAATTATAAGGGAAAAAAAGATTAAAATTCTGATAATCTATGGTAGATATCAATTTGAAGTGATTTTTTAAATCTTAACTACCTTCAGACAAAATCTTTTCAATTATAGCAGACTTTTTTCAGTTCTATATGAGGTTTAACATAGCTTCAACATTATTTCAATTATGTTGCAATACCCTTCCCATAATGATGGAGGAAGCCCTCACACTCAACTGTCGTAAAAGGCTGGCTAAGCCGGATAGAACCATTGGCATTTTGTTTGTCAACCGAGAGACTGCCTCTCATGAAAACACAAATGCTGTCAACGGGATTTGAACCTATGTGTTTTCAAGTTCTGTACTCTAACCACTAGGCCACTGAACTTTTGTTTCGATGCTACATTGATAAATATATAACAGAATTACAAAAAGTCAAATTGAACCAGATCAAAAGATAATAAATCTAGATTTAACATACTTTTATACTTAATTCCTGGTCCTTTTCTAAAGCCCAGTCTATATACTTCCACACCAACTCATGGTCATTCAAACTGAAATAAAAACACAATCAAGCTATATACATCTATCTCACCAGCTAGGGACAATATTATCATCATCACAAATTTTCAGATATATTGCTTTCACATCAGAGAAAATCCTATCTCATTATCCAGATAAAATCATCAGTTAAAATGCCACAGACTCAATTATATTGAGTAGATTTGTTTGTTAATATGGAGTTTAACGCTGTGTCAACAATTATTTTGATTATGTTAGAGCTCTGACATGTCTTGCCTTTGGACACTCATGAAACCAGAGGTATCAACAGGGCTCGAACTTCAAATCCCTGATTAGTAAAATCTACAACCACTGGGCCAAGCAGGACCCCTATACTATGTAGAAAATACATTGTCAGTATTTCATGAATGAAAATGGTATGGTTGACCCATAACTTAATCATACCTCCACTCTAATGGAACAATTCATCCATGTGACATATTGGTTTCTAACCATTGTCTTAAAAAATGTTTTCTTCCTTTGCTTATATATGTCGTCTGCAGATGCTTTCAATTTGGACCAGTCTCAATTTTCAAATTAAGGGAATGTGTTAAAGAGGGTCCCCTGATTGAAAAAATCATACTTAATCAAACTGTTGTTTACAAAACCAATCTCTAGGGATATCCCTGTGAAGAAGCAAATCAATTAAGAGTTTAGACTCACCTGGCAAGAAAATTTACAACAAACTCTAGACCTGGAAATGTGTCATCTTTGATTTCACCATTAGCTAATCTGCAAAACAATAAGTTTGTCTAAAGTTAATCAAAGTTATAAACCAATTTAACATCAACTAACCTTTATACAAAAGAGTAAATAAAAGACTGCCTTTGAATCAGTTTTTTTTTGCATAAGTCTTCTAGTAAAAACAAGTACCCTGGTCCATACATATTAGCATTGATTGTTTTCAAAATAACATGGGACGTAGTTGGACAAGATAAAAAAATACTACATGATCTATATTTGTAAGTATTTATCGTTTTCCCCATGATATTTGTAGAGTGTAACCAGGGCATGATAAATATCCTACCTGGTCCATATATGTAAACATTTATCGTTTTCCCCATGATATTTGTAGAGTGTAACCAGGGCATGATAAATATCCTACCTGGTCCATATATGTAAACATTTATCGTTTTCCCCATGATATTTGTAGAGTGTAGCCAGGGCATGATAAATATCCTACCTGGTCCATATATGTAAACATCATTTTCCCCATGATATTCGTAGAGTGTAGCAAGGGCATGATAAATATCCTACCTGGTCCATATATGTAAACATTTATCGTTTTCCCCATGATATTTGTAGAGTGTAGCTAGAGCATGATGTCTCCCATACTTTTCCAACCACTCTACACAGTCCTTCAAATCACATCCACTGTCTACCTCTATCAGGGGCAATAACTCTGGAGAGTTGATCTCTGCATAGAGCTTTAACAAGGCAACATCTATATCCTGAAATAAAGTGTATCACTGCGTCGATGCAAGGGCTAGAGCAGCTCATGGACTTAAATGTATGAGTTACTCTAGTCATGCCTCGAACCCTTGGTATATCCACAGACATTCGACCTTTTATTGTTTGTTTGTTTGTAAAGGGTTGAATACTGTGTCAAATGTATTTTAGAAATTTTCATTTCGTGTTTATATGCATACCTCCCAGTAATGAGTCAAAATTATATTCTCTGCTACAAAATTGCATATATTACTTAGTCCTCAAAAATAACTTTTCAGTATACTTGCATAAACATACCATAAATGGAACCCAATTTTCTACTTTAGACCATTCGCTATTTTGCAAACCTCTTCAATTCAAATTCCAAGTTAAAATATAGAATGTGTTAACTACCATTAGGCACTACCATTAGGCATTAAGAAAAGGCAGTAGATGTATTTTGTAAATCCTTAAGATAAAGATGCCCCTCCAAGTGAAATAAAGAAGAACTAGTAACAGCCATAGGTCTGTGGGTACTGTAATACAAACCGAATCTCACCTGTTTAAAGCCATGTGCATCTTTGGTTCCTCGAACATCCTCCAAAAAGCCCCTAAGAAAGTCTTTATACTGTGCTATAATAGATTTGTCTCCCCTTGATAGTTGGTTAATGTCAGCTATCTCATGTAAACTAGGGACACTTCGATGGAACTGGGTGTTGGTGGGCATCAGTCTGGGGTAGAGACATATTACCTGGAATAGACAGGTAACCGATGACGATTTCTGTCATAAACTACATTACAACATGGCACCCACTCTGAAAGTTAAATAACATGAAGCTGGATTTTGTTTATATATTTTATTGATTTAATACATTTATAGGGGTTCTACATTACGTCAATATTATTACTTTTATGTTGCAATATCAGACTCCAGGCCCTAATATTGGAAGACTTACCTTTTTTAAACAGTAACATTGCTTGAAAGCATCTTCCAGGTAGAGCTTGAGGGGTAAAGATTGACCCTTCCCTACCCGACAAAAAACCTAGCACCACAATAATTTGAATCTATATATAGAGTGTTCTAATGATTCTAAGTTCAATACTTTACCCATCGGGCTATGGAGGCTTATTAAAAATATTTCAACAGTAAGACACTGCTTTCTACTACCCATATATCCACTTCAGCACAGATTTCTCAACATTAAGGAAGGAGTATAGAATCATTAAGACAATATTTTATACCTCTCGTATATCCACTTGACCACCTTTAAAGTATTCCAGCGCCTCCTCAAAGTTTTGACGAGAAAATTCAATAAACGCAGCCTGCTGCTGAAACCTCTTGAAAATCTGAAATAAATAAACAACACTGTCAAGAATACCTTTGAAGAGACCACTCTTAAAAAGTGCAGGTAAATTTGTTAAGTCGTCACACAAAAAGGAAGTCTTTTGGAAAGTTTCTTATATGGTTTATGCACCACAATTCTGTCTCTAATTTCTATGGTCCTTTAAAACAAGAATGACTGTGGAAGAGGTTTTCCGCAAATAGGTATAAACCCCATCACAGACCCATGAAATCTTTAATCTTCTAACAGGAAACTACTTCAGGGGCCTGGCTTTGAGATACCTTAATAAAATCATTCTGGAAGAAAGTTTCTATTTCAAATATCTATAGGAAGGCCCCTATAAAATTTGGGTAAAATTTCACAAGACAATGTTAAGTGTTTAATAAATATCAGTTTGCTTTTCAGCATAAATTAGTCATTGTGATGACTATAGAAATTGCATGGCAAAGGCGATTTCTTATTTTGTAAAAAATATTTCATATCTTTTGTTCTTATTAAGGAAAAGAGTGTATCTTGTTTATCTAATAGTTTCATACAGACTCAATTTGATGCCCCTGCAGCTGAAACTATATGAAATAATTGTGGCCAGACACTTCAGTTGTTGACAAGGCATTAAAGCATAAACCAACTAAAGAAACAGGTGTGAATAAGTATGTCTTAACTGTTCTCTGCTTATATGTTTAGATTAAGACCTATCCAAAATATACCAACAGGAATAAGGATTAAATGCTTACCTTCATAAACTTTTCCTTTGTAAGCCCAACATGGTTTGCATTTCTGGCAAGATCCAATGCTTCAGTTGTTCTCTTGTCTGCCAGCAGACTTTGAACCTGTGAATGAATGATTAATTAATCCATTACCAAACAATTACGACATTTGACTAGTTTGTTGCAGACGACTCTGGAAAACATTGTGGAAAAGGGGGAAATTGCTGGTGAAGAGCAGTTTCTCCTTTTCCACAATGTTTTCTGCCCTATCAGAAGATCATTTCTCAATTTCATCACATTTTGAAATGTCGTCTGCAAAAAGTTTTAATTTGGGACGGTCGAAAATTTGGCGGTTGGTAAATGATTATATAGACAAACAACTTTAATAATCCGGAAGTGAATAATGTTTTTCTGAAGTAATTTGAAATATTCAACTTCATTAGCTCAATTTGAGGGTTGAATGCAAGACCATATAAGTCTTTGATATATGTTTAGCATTTGCTATTGTATTGCAGTAAACCCTTGAGCTGGTAGCTAACATTACACTGAATACAGGGTGCAGGAGTTCAGCACTATGCTTGTCCTCACTTCTTTCCAAATGTCAATAGAGTTGTTGTGACATAATTTAACGAAATCTCAACACAGATTCTTCATGTTCATGTGGGGAAGAAGTCCTTGGCTTGAAGAGCATATCAAACAGTTATGTTTAGGAAATCACAGAAGTTGTTTCCTTGAATGTTTTGTTAGTTTGTATCTTTTATAAACCATTGCACAGTTATAGCATGGCATAAACCCATGTTTTATGAAACAAAGGGTATTAGAGTGATAAGATAAAAGAAAGTTCACCTGTTTCTCCCAAGCTACAGGTACAAGGGAATAAATCTCTCTTCCTGATGAAACAAATAACTTCCCATCAAAATCACTCAAAAATATTCCACCTTGAAACGGTATGGCTTGCTTCTGTTGTTGATCTAAAATGCTGTAAAGTCAAACATGATAAACTATCTAAACACTTAAGGTATTTTTGAAAAGGGATGACTAGTTCTTGCAACTCGACAGTTTTAATTCTTTTTTAAGCAATGAGACAAATTTAGTAAATGTTTCTTTTGACCATCAAACTTCATTGTGCTAAAATAGGAATAGATGTCATTTTCAACAAAGAGCTGAATATCTAATCATCAGTTAATTTTCATTTAAATTAGATTTTAGATTAGATAAGATTAGATTATTTTTGATAGTTGGTGTTAAGTCGATCATTAAATAGATAGTAAGACAATTAATTTGACAAAAATAGGGTAATTATGAGCTAGTTAATGAGTATGACTGTAATTGAAACAACTGATCTAAAACAAATTAATATTTAACTAAATATTTCACGCCCTTTGATACATCCCCCTATCTCACCTGTGTACAGTAATAAACTCATCATTCATGGCAAGGATGTAGGGATGGACTAAATATTTCACGCCCTTTGATACATCCCCCTATCTCACCTGTGTACAGTAATAAACTCATCATTCATGGCAAGTATGTAGGGATGGATATAAGCCACGCTGAGGAGGTTTTCTGACCACTGTAGAGGTGGGCGCTGGGATATCCCTTCTGATGTCACAAACATCCCAAGGGCACTCGGGCCACTCAACAAAAACTCTTCCTGGAAATAAATATTTGTCTCATTTTCTTTTCATTGATACTAACTTTATATCACATCATCATTATTTTAGTAATATTGTGATGCCTGACTCTTTGATGACAGAGTATGACCTCTTCCTCAACAGTCCATTAGGGCTGGTCAAGTCAGATAGAACCACCTGCATTACCTTTGCTTATTGTGGTTTCCATCCTAAATCACAAACATATTTCCTGTTCTAAAACTTCATAATTGTACTCTGATTCTCTTTTAAAATAAAACTAAAAGGATCGATTATAAAATCTTAAAACTATAAAAAGCTAGATTTTTATTGATAAAAAACCTTTAAATAACCTTTCAACTCACTTACAACAAGCTAGTCTACCTCTTGTACCAAGGGTCCCGGGTTCGTATCCTCTTTAGGTGAAGTGAAAATTGCTGAGACCTACCCAAGAATCGGCATGTGAACTGGTGAAGTATCCAGGAAGCAGTCATCAAGAGTGAACTCAATAAAGTTCAAGCTTCTGTCACAATCAATATAAAATTATTAAGTTTAAACCAAGTCTTCTTCCACCTACCTTGCTTATTCTTTTAACAATTGCCTGTGAATGCTCAACATCTATTGGAAAGAGATCTTGGTGTTGATTGGTTACATAATTCACCATACAGTACATGGTAGATAGTGCTGCACAAACAACATTCCCATCAAGTGCCTGTCACAAGTATATACATGTACAAAGGGATAACATAAATAGCAAAAAAAAGATAGTTGCTGTTTGGGAATCAAAAAGTTTATCCGGAAAAGCCTAGGAGTTCTATCTAACCTGTCCCATTCAAAGACACCAATTATCCACTCTGTTTTTATACCGTTTAAATTATGATTCAAATAAAAAAAAATTAAAATGGAAAAGAAACAAATCATTATAAACAACAAACAAGTAGAGAATTATTGAAAATGTTGCTTGTAAACATTTGCAGTTAAATATTTGCAAGCAATGGTAAAGAATTACAAATATCCATCTGTTAAATTGTAGAAGAAAGTGTTTGATTCCCAATGGTGGCAACTCATTTATCTAAGAAATACATTCAAGCCTTGTACTGGTATGTTATTCAGATACAACAATGCTCCAGAGTGAGCCCTGTATGTTAATCAATGAAAAAATAGTATGCCAAAATAGAGCCAAATTCATAATTTGTAATACTATTTGATGTTCCTTGATATTGTCTCACAAGATTACATAAATGATTAGTTTAAACACAGTATGGCTGCTTAAAACAAGTTGGCTTAGAAAAGATCAAAACATTCCTAAATAATTTGAATTCTATTAAACCAATCCCAACAATGAAAATTTGAAAGCAGAATCAGATTACAAAAATGGAGCAAGAAAAATACAACTTCTTTTTCATATCGCTTAAAAACTCATTATAAAAGGGAAGCATTAGAAGCAATTTCTCTCTTTAAAACAGTGGTATTTAGAGTGTTTTGTCGCAGACACTGAAGGATCAAGGGGGGTAAAGTACCAAAATTACTTACTATAACAGAAGCTGGTTCTGAAAGAGATATGTCCTTCACATGAATGATTCTATCATCTGTAATATTGTAGAGCTGTAGGGACTTCTTCTTTAACGCCACACACACCTCCACACTGAAGGGGTTTCCATTGGTTGGATTCTCATTCAGACAAAAATGGGTCACACCCTTTATTTTAGCTCCACCCACTGCTGGCTATATAAAAAAGAAAGTCAATTGAAGTCCTTAAATCTTCAATCTCAAGTCTTAATATTCATTTGCTGGTTTTATGAATAGTAAATGGGTACAGTGGACCCGCGATAATCCGAGCGTCGTTTATCCGGAATATTCACCATCCGAACAGAATTTTGAGGGAACGGATCTTACCTTCATCAATTTAACTGTTTAATGCGGAAAATCCGCGTTCCGGAACCGGACAAAAATATTCGGGAACCAACAGTCACTTTTCATAGTATATGCGTATGGCTAGTCCGGAAACCTGTAAAATCGTTCATTTTGCGGTAACAGTTGCGAATGAAGGGATTGGTCTTCTGTTGTAAACGGCATTCACACGTTTTGCAAACTGTCACGTATGCTTGACCATAACATGTCACCTAGTGTAGTGTACTGGAAGGTGTTGATTGTTTGTTAATCGGTCATTCTGTCAGTTGGTTGGTCTTACATTATTGTAATTACGGTCGCATGTCGATAGTTGAGTTTGTAAAAGGTGTTGATTGGCTGATTGGCTACTTAGACAGCGATCGGGAGACAATGTCTGGCAATCATTTTCAATTATTACTCAATCGATATGCTCCTTTTCCCTATAAATAAACTCTCGACTATCCTTACCTATCTCATTTCTCGATATTGAAATAAGAAGATACAACTTAAAGATGTCTACACCCACAGCCAAACGATGACAGTTCTTTTCAGAGCGGTGTAAAGGTAAACATTTCGCTGTAACTCGCATATTCTTTATTCCAGAAAATTCGTTAATACGAACATTTCTCCTGGGAACGAAAGTGTTCGGATAAACGAGGGTCCACTGTATATGGGATTAAAATCTTAAACAATCAATAAATTCTTCCTAGATTGAAATAATTTGTAATAGGCTTACATTTGGTAGTTCTGTAAGAAAAAAAATATAGCAAAATGAGAAATTAATCATTTGTGCATTTATTTCTCATCCACCAAAAGATTCAAATTCAATCTGAAGCAAAATCTCTCTCGTAAATTTCTTTTATAACACCCAATTGGTAGAATGACAGATGCCTCATTGTGAATATTCATAACAGTCGAACCAATGAAAGTGTGTTCAAAACAGTTACTCGAACAAACAAATGCATATGTGCCTGTGCGTATTGCTTTCAACAGCTCCAACTGTAAAAACTGCTATACTACCAAAAACTCATAGCTAGGTAAACTGCTCTAAAACAATAACGGAATTCCCATTTGAAAATTACGTTAAAACACCATATGGGAATATGTGATTATTGAAAGCGATAACAGACAAAAATTAAGATTCAATGCAAACTGATGTGACAAATTGATGAATTGCTCATCATCATTTTGTCACAATGGCTTTTAAATGTTTCTGCAGCAGATGAGATAAATCTGTGATGAGCATATAAAATTGCACAAGTGTGTAACAAACCAGTGGGGAAAGGAAAATGTTTTTCAAGCATGAACCAAATACCACAAGGACATTACTTAACACTTCTCATACATCTGTCATGGATCTTCATATCATTAACATTTCCAAAACATTCTAGAAGTGTAGTTGTTGTTTATATAGGATTGCAATAAAGTCAGGTCCATGTATTATTATGTAAAGGGTTACAAAACATAAGATTACCTCTAAGTCAAGCATGTTTAGCATGGACAGGTTGTTATCACACAGTACCAGGATACGGTTTAGAGCTGAGGCGGCTTTTAACTGTAAGATAGGCTTTTTCTGAAAGGAAAAACAAAAAAAACTCATTGAATAAAGGAAAATTCATTGGGAAAGTTAGCCTGACACTCAAGCTTAATTCAAGACTGACCTTAATCTACAAGGCAAGTTGACATTAAATTCTGTAAGTAAAGCTATATACACTCTTACTTGTTTAGATGAACTCCTATAAAAACAAAAGTTGGAAAGTCAAACAACCTGGTATTCCTCATCTTCTTTTACACAAGTTTCATCATTATCATCTGCTCACAATATCAATTCTAGCCGTCACAAAAATACATATTGAAGGAACTAATGTTGATCTATATCTGAAAATGTTATTGCTGTTGGCTCAGATTACTTAATGAATAGATATCATACCAATGTTAGATATTTGTGACCCTGTTTCTCTCCATGAAATGTAACCTTGCCAGATGTCAAACTCTTCTCCTCCAATATGTAATGAATGACAAAGCTGCAACAGAAATATCATAAAGAATAATGTTTATTAAATGCTTTAATCACTTAAGAAAACAATTTACATAATTATCATACTAAATACGATATGTAGCAGTCATTCTTGTGTACAGCATTTACTCTTAAAAGAGCATAAAAGGTTATTTAGTCTGAGGCTATCTTAAACAGGATGCATGTCATTCAGAAAGCTCCTAATTGAGCCAAATTCTTATGAATAAACTCTTAAGTCTAATGAGGATTTTTTTTCCTTTGTCACAATGGTTTCAATCTAATACACCAAACAAAACATATTTCAAAAACAATATTCTCTGGCTTTTGCTGTAACCTTTTGCAATAGGGGGTACAAATTTAATGTTTTTGCATAACTTTCAATTTGTCAGTAATACAAACTTACAGATTGGTAGAGGGCAAGATATTTAGTGTTTTACATTCATCCTTTGGTAGTCATCGAGTAGAAAACATGGGAACAAAAGAAAAGTGTATATCTTATGAGCAATTTATTCATTCACTAGAAGAGGTTAGCTTAAAGGCATTGTTTAGATCATCTGTAGGTAAAAGGTAGAAGCAGTTGGAATTTTCATTAGGAGACGGGGTGGGGGGCTTAGGATCCCCCCTTATTTTGACCAGAAATCCCGGCTACTTTGCTCAGTTTCATGATATGTCTACTGGTGAGGTCCAACAAACACCCTGCCCACTTTTGCAATTCAACCTCCTACTCACTACAAATACCAAAGAAACCCCTACGTAATATCAAAAATTGGTAAAGTCAAAAGATGTTATTACATACCAATCATTTGTCCCAATGTATACATTTTTTCCACATACATCGATACACTCAATCTGTAAATACAAAAACAAATCTCTACCTGAGAAAAAACAATCGTCTATCATTTCTGTATCAAGACCATTAGACAACAATCAGGTCGAAGCTAAGCCATTTCCTAGTTGCATCGTCATGGCTAGGAGGTCTGAGGGTATGCTCCCATGGAGCTTTTTTTTATGTTTTATCTGATGTAAACTAAGGACGTTTTAAACAAGGAAATAGACATAGAACTTTTGGAAAAAAGTCATGAAATCGATAAAAGACGCTTAATGTAGGTCTTAGATATTCATTTTCTAGAGATAATGTTTTCACAGCTGCATGCTTTGTGTACAAATAGCTGCTTGCATGACAGTTGAAAGGATTTATCGACGGTTAAGAATGACCACTCATCGATTTGAATAAACATCTAATTCTATGACAATCATATATTCAACAGTGTTGTACAATGTCAATCAAACTTATAAGTTATATATATAAATGATAAATCTATTCAATTATGATAATGACTCTTTAATCTCTATTCAAAATACAATAATTCCCCCAAAAAAAATTAGATCAACCACACCGTGACATAATGAATATGATTTGTAATGGTCAAATCAAATCAAAGTCCCTTTTGGTACATATTAAGATGACTTTTTATGCATCTGAGGCCTGTATCTCAAAGGATCGTATAATATTAAAATTTAATTGTAAGTTTACATAAATAAATATAAAGAGGAAAGGTGTTAACTTTGACATGAAAAGAACATTGGTCCTACCTGTGAAGTACTTTAAACGACAAGTCCCTTTTCCTTCACAAATCAAAGTTTACTTTGAGATTCCTGTCAGACAGTCCCAGGTTTCCAACAATTAATTAAGCCAATAACAGCATTTTGTGATCAAATTCTATGCTTTAGTTAATCTCAATTAAGAAAATAGAATACGACAAACACAAAACACGTTGAAGGGAACATCTTCCCCGTGCTATTTAAACGTTGACACTTCAAAGTGACTTGACAGATGTCACCAACAATAAAGGATCTAAATTTATGAATATAAACAAATGCAAAAGTATCGTTTATTTACGTAACAAACCTGTGTTCGAGCTTTATCGGACATAAGTTGAACCCGCTCAATTGCTGGGACCAAATCAAAGGCTTTAATGCTCATTGTGCTGTAGGTTTATGCCATTAATTACGTCCACATATCTAAGAAATAGGGATAATCAAACACCGCTACATGGGCGCAGACATCTTGGATTTATTCGGTCACTCCTACTCAAGAACGGTTACTCCCCTCACAGAAGTGTGAAATAAATGCTGGGTTGTCGTTCCTTCCCGCTTGAATGCTTTTACAGTGGCGGATTTAGAACGGGGGCTTGGGGGGTGGAGGGTAGCGCACCGGCGTGGTCCCTACTCCCCTAAAATCGCGAAAGCAAATTCATTTTTGCTTTATGTATTTTATCTTTTCAATTTCAAAAGAACCTGAATTGTTTTGTCTAACTCTGCTTACAAAAAAAGACAGATGTACTCAAAGCCATATCTGCAGCACCCAACTAAAATAACTGCATTTAATTGTCTTACTACAGTAACTGCATGTCATTCCATACATGACTAATACTTTCGATTCCCTTTTCTCTAAGCAAACCAAGGAATCCCAGGATGAACTGATCAGTTGATCGCAAATCGGGCTTGGTTCAAAATACGTTGGAAGGCCTCTTTTTAAGAGCTGAACATATGAACAGGGGGTTTGCATATCTGTTTTTTTTTTTCATTTCATTTTTTGGGGTTAAAATAGGCTAGATTATTACTGTTTATTGATCTAATAGCAGTGTTAAAGCTTGAAAAAAAAAATCACTGCATGAAATGCCCATTCAATGATGTTATCCACTCCAAGCTGTGGTATTTTGATAATCTGTACACAAGGTCGGATTCTATAGAAAGTTAAAATTCTACATGTTTCAATTTGCTATATGATTTGATAATAATATATATATATTCATATAAACTCTCTTTTTTTGTCAGATTAAATAAGGCGTTCTCAGTACATTGTTTTTGTGCCAGAACTATTTGGTTCAAAGCGAATAGTTTAGCCCTAACAATGTAGATCTATACTGAGAATTCACAAAGTAATCGGATGGAAAAATAAGTGATGGATTATGGGTATTCTACCTTAAACTGAATTTGCATCAAAGTGAGTATATAAAGGAAAGGGCCAATCAATCATTGTTCTAAGAAAATGAATGTTCCATCATGGAGGACCATAAGATGGCCTTTGGGACATCGGTCTGGAATTCAGCAATGTTAACCTAGACCATGAAAGGCACTGTGTCATATTTCATATTCATCTCCATAGAATTTATACTATCCCATGTTCAGAGTAACTGCAATGCATAAAAATAAAGGTTGCCTTGGTGACAGGTAAATATCAGGCAAATAACAGAATATCCTTGATATTTTCTATTAAGTTTATCCAGGAAAAATTGTTATTATGCAAAAATTATTAACTCTAAAAAATAAGCTTTATTCTAGTTCTCCAGATAATAAAAAGAATTAACTTTGGATAACAAGGAACATTCATTTTCTAGGGTTAAAAGACATTAACTCAGGAAAACAACTTTGTATTCTCGAGATCATGAAATGGTTTTCCTAGGTCTTGCATGATTGTATATCCGATTCAAGACACTAACCATCTATTTCTGAACATGCCTATTTAAGTTGTTCTCCCGACTGACTTACGGAATGCCGATGGTTCTACCCGCCTTGACCAGCCCTTATGGGCAGTTGAGTGTGGGGTCTTCCTCCATCATTAATAGTCGGGCATCGCTACATAACTGAAATAATGTTGATGTGATGTAAAACCCATATAAAAAAATTTAAGTTGTGCGCACTACTTAATTTAAGCCATTCAATAGCCTCCGTCAATGTCTTTGGGTTTTGCTCTGTGGAAATAGCAGAGACGGGGGAAGAACTTAGGGAGATAGTTTAATGAAGGGATCGACACATTACACTGATATTTTATCAGAGACATAGATAACCTGATTTAATGTATATTTAGAGAAAACCAAGGCATTAAACGAATTTCGTTGGTGTGTTATGTCATTTTTTTTTTCAACATTGTCAGTTATACAAGATTGGAAGTTTATACTTGTTCTACATAATGCTTATGTTGTCAAGACTCATTTGTGGACAAAAAATGATTTGTCCTTAATTGACACTTCCCTTTAAATAACTTTGTCAGTAAATGAGCTTTTCAGTTGCAGATCATCATTTCAACAAACTGGCAAAAGATCTGAGAAACCATTGTGATGTTAGGTCACTAAAGACAATTTCCCATTTTGTCACAATAATTTCATCCCAACCCAATAAAAACTTGTTGTTTTCATTCTCTTTAATTGTACTGTTTCTTTGAATTTGGACCAGTCACAAAATACTATAAAGGCGAAAATGTTAATAAGAAAGAAAAGGTGCATCAATGGAATCTTTTATGAAGATGTCTTTTCTCGGCATCTAAAAAAGGCAAAAAAACAACCACAAATCAAAACACATTCTCTAAATATAATTTTATTAGGATATATATAAATCAACTCTAAAGGAGAAAAAATACAGCGATAAACATAGAAACGAAAGTATAATATAAAACTTAATCTTCCTATCTTAATACAACCTGAACAATAAAAGTGAAACAAATCATGTGTAAACAAAATGAAAGAACTGCGTAAAGCTTAAACTTGCTTTTTCCCCACAACGACTTAAACTATAATAGTGAAAATAGTCAGTAAACAAAGCCTAAAACTTAAACAGCAAGTTTTTTTTCAGAACAACCTCAACAAGACAACTAAATTGAATGAGTTAGTAATTGTTTGGTAATTTAAAATGTTGCATATACTATACATGTATACTATATTTTCTGTGAACATATTCTTATCTGCGTGTAGAATAGGACACATTGCTCGTCATTGCATAAAACATACACACCACGTCTTGATTCCAATAATGATGAGAAATTCCTTCTTTTGATACAGTGGTTTCTTTCCAATTCAGTATAACAAGAGTTTTCTAATATCTAAGTTTGAAAATGCTAAAATCAAAGTAGGGAAAGGACTGAGGCCCATATCCAACAATATCTCATATCTCATTTAATCCTTTCCCAAATAACGACATTTGACCACTTTGTTGCAGACAACTTTGGAAAACATTGTGGGGAAAGGGAAAGAAGGAATTGTTCGCTACGAACAATTTCTCCTTTACCTACAAGGTTTTCTGCCCTATCCGAAGAATATTTTTCAATTTCACCACAGGTTGAAATGTTTTCTGCAAACTCTTTCAATTTGGGACAATTGAAAATTTGTTGCTTGGGAAAAGGTTATGAGCAATTTTTTCTTTTATCACAATAGTTTCTGATCAAAATCATAAGAGAAAATGCAGTTAGTCAAGCCATGTTTGCCATTGGCTGTGCTTTTGTTTATTTCTTTTATTAAATGAAGTTTAGTCACAAATTTCACTTTGGAAAACTAACTATGATAATACTGAACAATTGTCAGGATATTAATAAACCACACAACGAAATATATCATCTGAAATCATATAGATAATAATTATCGATTCTGCAAAATAAATCAAAATTGCTTTTATATGAAAATCTGTGTAAAAGAGCTGAGACATGAATTAAAAATATCAACTTTTGATAACCCCTATTGCTGCATTAAAGCTTCACCCAGCAATACCTGATATTATTGTACGCAATAATTAATTAATGCTCTTTTAAACGACATTTAAAGAAATCTACAGCAGTCAAAATAAAAATAAAAAAAGTGCATTTATTTGGGTTTCACATCACATCAACAGTATTCCAGTCATGTTGCAATGCCCGATTCTTAATGATGGAGGAAGACCCCATACCCAACTGCCTATAATAGCTGGTCAAGCTGTGATGAACCATCAGCATTCCATAAGTCAGTTGGGATGATTACCTCTCATGAAAATCCCATGATACTCATCACTTGGATTTAAACCCCTGAAGAGAGGGGCCACGTGATTTCAACTTCTGTAGTCTAACCACTAGGCCATGGATTCTCCCTCAAAATCTTATGAGTCTCACAAGAAAATGCAGCAAATGCACCTATTCCACATACATTCCACTTTTTCTTTACTATTTACATAAAAAAAAATTGTATCATAAAAATCATTTTGGTTTGGAATAATAAAAATAATTAAGGGCAATAAGATACATCAAAACAGTTTACAAATCATAAAATCTGAATAACTATTTCTAATAATACATGTAGATATAAATGCTGGGACTATATACTCTTTCTGTTTACCAAAATCTATCGAGGCAGCAGACATTTGAAAAAATCATAAATATTGTAAATGGAATATCTACATTCCATGTCTTCTTCATATTACATACCGGTAATAATATTCAGTCCATTACTTAATCAGGGGACCTATCAATACTCTGCCTCAGTTATAAGTATGAATGATTGAATGAAAGTTGTTTTAAGGCCCATTGACAGCTAAGGTCATTTAGCACTCATTATTACAATGTGGATAAAGCTTAATTACAAGTATACATCACTGAAAGTCCGTATTGTTTCTTTCTTAATTCTTCTGTCAATATATTTTCAAAGATGTCTACAGCATTACAAAAATGGTTTGTGAATTGCATTGTGATGTTCTTTGCAAAAATAGAAAACAAAGCGGTATTATGAGATTTCCTATGTGAGAAAAATCAATATTCATAAGTCTGAAGAATATTTAATGTCTGTATTATAAATGATGTCCCACTGCAATAAGGATATGCTTCTGCTTCATGCTATAAATAACATTGAAAACACCTTTTGTCATAATAATTCAATTTGCTATGAATCAATGACAAAGTTGTTTCTGATAGATTCCAAATATTATTATTCTCTTTTTTTTTACAAAGTATAAAAAGTAACATGGCCATGATACAATCCATTTGAATTTATATGGCATAAGAATGAACTGCTCTTTAAGAGTATTTTTTCCTTTCGCATGTGTGATTTCTGTATATTTGTATTGCAGTGGTAAGAAAATTGTTTAACATTGCATAGTTTCTCAAATGTGTAATTGATACAAAAGAAAGGAATAAAAAAGAAGAACAATATTTACACAGATCTGTACTATCATCAGACAATTAAAAATCTATTCTTATGTTTTTAGCCCATTACCAAACAATAACGACATTTGGCAACTTTGTTGCAGACGATTCTGGAAAACATTGTGGGAAAAGGAGAAATTGCTTGTAACAAGCAGTTATTCCTTTTAATGCAATGTTTTCTGCCCTATCAGAAGTTGATATTCAAATTTCATCACTTTTTGAAATGTCGTCTGCAAACTCTTTCAATTTAGGACAGTAAAAAATTTGGTGTTTGGTAAAGGGTTAACAGTATATTATTTTGCACTAATAACTTAAAAAGCCTTCTCTAATGCCTTCTCTCACGCCTGAACAAGGCCTTCTCTAGTCCCATGAATGGTGCCTCAAATACCAGGCTCAGTACGAAGGCAGCTGTGTAGCACACCACCAAATGGCCAAAGAAGTAATACGTCTGAAAAGAAAAACAAGAGAAAAACTTATTACTAAGGTTCAATACGAAGAAAGTATTTAAGTAATTTTACAAAGTCTGGCATGTTAATATTGGAGGAAAACCAAAGTAAGCTGGGAGAATACCTCCTATGAAACTTCAAATCTGCTGCTACAGTAACTTAAACCGTACCATAGCAGTGATATATGATTTCAAAGGTCTTTGCACTTACCACTCGGCCATGATTCTTTGTCTTATTTTAATTGCTATTGATTATATTAGAAAATCATTTCATCATTCAACTTAACCTTTCCATCACTATTTTTTGAGAAATCTTAATTTTTTTTTTTTATATGGGTTAAACATTACATCAACATTATTTCAGTTATGTAGCGATGCCTGACTCTTAATGATGGAGGAAGACCTCATACTCAAATGCTTACAAGGGCTGGTCAAGGCGGGTAAAACCATCGGCATTCCGTAAGTCAGTCGGGAGACTGCCTCTCATGAAAATCCATATCCCTCTCAGGATTTGAACCCACGCGGAGAGGGGCCATGTGATTTCAAGTTCTGTACTCTAACCACTAGGCCACGGAGGCCCCTGAAAGCAATGTAGTTGATACACTGTCGATGCAATGTAAATACCAATTCAAGCAAAGAAACCGAACCATTAATACTTACCACCTCATAGTCTGTAATGTAGATTGGTTCCCGCTTTGAGAGGTAAAATGCTTCCATAACCACGGGATGTATCAGGTAAGCCATATAGGTCAGTCGACTGAGTGGCACAAATAGTTTCCAGGATAGAATCCAATTAACAATTCCTAGAAATAGAGAGATCATAAGAAATTTAATCCATTTTTAAATCATTATTCATAAGACATGTTTGAAGCAGAAAAATAATTTCTTTGTAAGAAACGTATTATGACAACGCATTTCTACTTTTGTAAGAATATTTCTAAAAATGACTAATGACGATCATTCACTTATGTTAGACAGTGTCTAAATATATCAAATATTAAGTAAAAACAATGTCGAACCAGAATATGAACTGTGTGTGCTCCTCCAAGATCCTTTAAGTTAACATTGTGTTTTGTACATAATATATTAAATATTTGTTAAAAACAAAACCATTTAATCTTAAATTTGAGTAAAAAAAACTTTATTTCTAAATCACCACTTAACATGGATGCTTTTCCTTTTACTAAAAATTGAGCAATAATCTTGAGGATTAGCAAGAAAGCATAAGTTTCGAAAACCAATTGGTCCTGGTAGCTATTAAAAAAGCAAATCAGACTCAAATGACCACTTCAGGGGTCAAGTATCAGACAAGAGTAAGTCCTTCACAAAAGTTAGGGACTTACTACCCATATTGAAGCTTCAACCTACCTCCACGTCTAGTTGCACATGCGTAAATGACCCAGGCAACACCAAGGGCCCAAACAGACCTGGAGAGGGCCGTATATAAAGCTATGAAGTGTTTACTGCCAACATTGGTGCCACTTATTGTACCATAATTCCCATAAAGCACAGACAGGCAACAAACGGCTGAGACAACCCATCCTAGTAAACTCTGAACCTGGAACAGAGCAAAATATCAAATGTAATATAATTGTGTATTTTCTTTCCCATAATTGTATTTGCTTTGAGTTGTATGATAAAATGTGTTTATTTATTGATATAGGTTTTACTTTGAGTCAATATCATTTCAATTATCTTACGATGCCAGGATCATAATGAAGGAAGAAGACCAAAGACCTGACTGTTCATATAGTCTGGTTAAGCCAGATAGAAACATTGAAATTCTGTTAGTCAGCTGGAGGAACTACCTCTCATGAAAATCCAAATGCCTTCACCAGAATTTGAAACCATACAGAGAGGGGTATGCCATGTGATTTCAAGTTCTGTATTATATACACTAGGTCACAAAGGCCCCGCGTTTTTTTTTTACTTCACGATATTACAACACAAATAAAACTTGGTTTAGAATACAACTTACTATTGTGAGTTTGCGCTTGCATTCAGTCTTATAGAGGATGTATCCCAGTAAAATCCCAATAATGTATGGTCCAATCCGAGTCCAGGGCTTTTCATAGAGGTCATCAAAATAACCAAGCATGCCTCTGGGATATAGAAAACAACCAGGGTACCGTTTTAATAAAACAACTAACGGAAAATATTTGCGTACGTCAAGACTGATAAACATGGATAGTATATTAAATGAAAACACAATATTGCAATGTGACACGTCATTGGAAGCGGCTTTGAAAGACGATTCCAATAACGTGTTAGTTTGCAATATTGCTTATATATATATCTTACTATTAAAATATGGACATCCTTCAGGATCGCAATATTTAATAAATGGTTTCTGAATAAACATGTAAGGCTTTTTAAAAACACGTTCACATGTACAGAAATATGCAGCAGATGACATGTGAAAGCAAAATTATTCACATTGCACTATTTTCTACATATAAAACACATGGTGCCCAATATTGCAATGTGACACATCATTGATGTGTAACTTTGCAATTTTGCTTATCCCAATATTACTTAGAGGGTATGGTGTATTGAACTTAGCATGCTAATTGTCATTCAGAACACCTCGGCCATTTCTTAAAATAACCTCGGAGGTAATGGGGAGCCATTTTTGAAAGTAGGTCACCAACGAAGGGCCAATCGTATCTACTCGGCAATCCCCGTAACAAGCCGGGGATTACCGAAAAGAGCCGATTGACAAAATATGAAACAAAGATGTGTTGATATGATCATCTTTAATGAAAAGGGTAAAAAACCCATTCAATTGTGATATATAACCAATTTGTGTGTATTCAAATAAATATTTAGTGCCTGTGTGCATTTTGCGTTATCCGCCGGAAATAAGGCGAATTACCCCAGGATTTCTGGTGTATTCATGTACTGCTTACGAGGTATATCTACCGACTTGTTACGGGGATTGCCGAGTAGATACGATTGGCTAATTGTTTGAAAACTTTGACAAAAACTATTGCAGAAATTGATGATTAACAAACCAAAATCTTGTAACCTTGTATGTACGGGAAAAAAACTACATACAATGTAATTTGATAGGGAACAATTCAATAGGGAAGACGCCTTTTAAAAACCCTGCAACACAGTGTAAAGAGGGTCTGAAATCTGCAAGTAAAATCCTCACCCAGTTCCACCGCCACCAAATATGGTCATGGGGTAGTCATTAATGGAGGATATAGCTCCTGCTGATATCCAGCACCCAAGTAGCGCTATAAAACACACCAGGGTACCAACCACACCAGACCTGTGGAATAAACATGTATACATGTATGTATGTGTAATATTCGCCAAAGGTTTATGCAAATAAAGGAATCTAATGCATTGTATCAGAGAACATGCAAGTATATAAATAGACAACACAACTGATCAGTGGAAAACTTTATTTTTCATTGATTGGATGTGATTGTGTCTTTGTGATTTTGTTAATGTGTTGTTTTAGAGAGCATGCAAGTGTACAAATAGACAATACAACTGATCAGTGGACGACAGTGTTTTCACTGATTAGATGTGTTTTTGTCTTTCAGAGGTTAAGTTGGTCGGTAAGTGACATTGGTAACAGTGGCAGGATAAAGACTTCTCTTTCTATTGGAGTTGCCTTTCCCTAGTATTTCCCAGGGGCAAAGACTCAAGACTCGTCTGAGCAGAGTTATGCAATGTTTATTTATGCAAATTTGGAAATCTAATGCCTTGTTTAAGAGAACATGCAAGTATATGAATAGACAAGACAACTGATCAGTGGGTAACACTGTTTTTCACTGATCAGATATGTTTGTGTCTTTGAGATGTTAAATCAGTTTGTTACATATGAATGGAGGTCAACTTGTATCAATGGACAGTTTTCAATATAGTTCTATCAATCATTTATCAAAAAGTAAAAATATCCATGTAAAACAGTATAGCCCATCCCAAATGTCCAAGCCCTATATCTTAACCACTGTGCCACACAGGACCCTGTATACTCACCAGTAGAGAGGTATTAGGAACAAGGGTTTATAAAGCCACCTTAGAAGACTCCCGACACTTAGATCAATGCAATATCCATTTTTTATTGGTGTTCTTACTCAAGTCATGTGTGACTGCTTAATTGCTAATCCCATATGGTTTTGTGTATAATTTGATCATAGAAAAGTGGCTACACAAGACAGATTATTGCTTAACAATGGATAACATAATTATAGAGTATAATTGCACAGGCGGACTTCAACCTGCCGCATACTATGGGTTGTCCACTTAACATAAGTGGCCACTCCCTCAGGTTTTACTGTACTCACCAATAAAGCGGTATTAAGAACAAGGGACTAACAATGTAAAACTGCATGTCATTAGCCAAATACCAGCTCCATGCCATACACTGAAATGATTCAAACAAACACACAGAGAACATGTGAACTCTGGAGAAGATGCATGATTACAGTATCCAATTCTTCTTTATTCCACGCTTTAACCTTTTGCAGTGGGTGTGCATTAACCCTTATAATGCTGAAACCGACTTCATGCTTATGCAAACAGGTTGGATCCAGGCCTGTGATCTAACCTGTTTGCTACTTTGCTGAGCTCAATTTGTATGGATGAGTTTAACTTCAGAACAATAGAAAACAAATAGTATGTTTTTTTCCAATACCTAAAATTCACAGAACAGGGAAATATTTCTCTCTTCTCCTTGTATAGAGGAAACACTGATGTTGAAAGTTAACCTCTTCAACACCGGTTCAGAGTACAAATTACAAAAGATGGCCACTTATATATTCATGATCATGAAACTACCTTAAAATCAAAATATTTGAATCCATAGATAAAGATAAGATGTTGGATAACAACTTTAAACACCTCATTAACATTCATATATATTTATATGTATATAGTATTATGAGCCAAAGGCCTTTTTCTACAAATAATCTTTTCTATTCTGTCAAACAAGCAGTGGTGCCTACTCTGTTTTGTAGTATATGTAGCAAAGTAAGGCATTACAGAGTAAAAGCTTTTGGAAGGTTGAGCTGTACTTACATTGTGTTTGACGGAGAATAAGTTGTTGATATACAGTAGATTCTTATACCATGTATCCTTACAGTAGTTGTTCTCTACACCATCCTGTGGCCAGAATGGACCATTTGACCAATACTTCAACAGGGGTATGTATAACAGCATCACCAGCCCATAGGGTGGGGTCAGTCTATTGATTTAGAGAAAGAATGAGAATGGAGGTCCAGGTAAGCCTCTAATTCCTTTAGCTTGCTTCTTTTAACATTTTATATGGGGTTTTGCATTATGTTAGCATTATTATATATATATGTTGCGATGCCCGACTCTATGTGATGAAGGAAGACCCCATACTCAACTGTCCATATCAGCTGATCAAGCCAGGTAGAACCATCAGCATTCCCCAAGTCAGTCGGGAGACTACCCCTCATAAAAACCTAAACGCTCACAAGGATTTGATCCCATACTGATAATCTTCAAATAAGCACCAGGGAAATCTTTCTTGCAATCAATGTGAATCTTAAAAAAAATCAGAATCAACAATTGTTAATTAAAATTTAAAAAAAAAATCTTCTCTGGAAAGACATTTGTTACATTCTTACCTCCAGAATCTATGAAAGTAGAACATGCCCCATCTGAATTTCTTGACTCCCCCTACTTTTTGTATTTCTTTTAAAGACAGATAGCCTACCAGCAGACCACTGAAAAATACCAATGTTAGTTTAAACTTATTTATTTCACATCGATTGTGAAACAAGTTCTTACAACTTAGATTAATCACTCTCAATTCTGCTTCCTGGATACATAACCAGTAATCACGCCGAATGTGAATAAATGAAAGGTAGTAAGGCAGATCCCGCTTTTGACAGGATTTGAACCCACAACCCTTGTGTCCAGAAGCCGACACTCTACCCCTGGGCCACTGTCCTCCACAATGTTAGAGCTGCTTAGGTTCATTTGAGCAACATGGTGTCACTTATTCATTGAAAGAGCTTGCAGAAAGGAATTAAACATTTAAAGCTGCTTGTTCACAGATGTGAAGTAATTTCAAAGTTGAAATATTTCTTTAAAGCTGTACATCAGCTGTCCTGGGGCCCGTTTTACTAAACGATTTACGGAAAATATTTGGGTAAGTCATAATTGATAAACATGGATGGTATCTTCAATGAAAGTACAATATTGCAATGTGACACGTCATTGGAAGCGTCTCGGAGAGACGGTTCCAATGATGTGTTACTTTGCAATATTGCTTTGCCAAATATTGAAATAAAAGGACTTGTTGTTTTAGACTTACGCAAATCTTAAGCGTAAACTGTTTAGTAAAACGGGCCACTGGTGTATGACACCCACTGGAGAATAGCTATTGGAAGCAAAATTAGTCTTGATATAAGTTTTCAGAGCTCTGCACACAGTGTGTTAATGATTATCTAGATTGAAAAGAGTTGCAATGGTTTTGAGATCTACTGCATAAACATGAAGCACTTACTATAGTATTGCATTGAACCCTTGATATATAGACTACACATACTAACATAAATCAATGTTTCCTGAATTAAAAATGTTTTAAACAGATGTTTTTAACTGTATTTCATACATCAATACAAATACTGAATTAGAAGCTGATCATGCCGTGTAGAACCATTGGCATTCTGTAACTCGGCCAGGAGACTGCTTCTTATGAAAATCCCAATGCGAAGAGAGGTCATGTGATTTCAAGTTCTTTACTGTAACCACTTGGCCACTGAGGCACAAGAAAGCAGATAGCTATGGATTTTTAGATATAGGAGAAATACAATAAAATTTGAAAAATAAATCTTATGGAAACAATACCTTAATAGAAAGAATGTATCAACTGATAGGGTAGCATTGATCATAAACATGAAACTCAAGTCCTGTAGCTTCGCATTTATGAATGGAAAGGTATTCTCTGAAAAATAACAAACAAATTAAATTATTGAAAACAAAACTAAAACTAAAGTTCATTGAATAAAGTTATTAAAACTTGGTAAATAAGACCTAAAATCAATACTGAATGTTGTTAATTCAATCAATATTTGACTCTGTCCAATTTATTTTCAAATGAATAAAAGATAATCAAAGTTTGTCAAAGAAATCGAACATAATCAAAGTTCATACTGTAAGGAAACACACCCTTTGAAGAAACAACCAAAGGAACCTGGAAGAGGTCAAGATCAGAATGAGTTTTAGAGCCTTCAAATCCAGTAATTCTGCACGGTTTACCCTTTATCGCTAACAATCTCTACACATGTCTTGTTGAGAGCTAAAAAGAGGGAGTTTTAGACTTTTTTAAAGCATAAATGTGTTTGAAATTTTGGGACCCATAGAGGACCCGCATTACGCTGAATATCGCTTTTTAACAAAGCACATTATAATGAGGCTGCAGTGTATGTACTGTAAGGACATCATTATTTACCTTTCTTTAATGAACTTGTGGACTTTATTCTAACTATGTGTTTACCCTGCATCACATTTTAAGGACATTTTATCTACATCTAGCTTTATGAACATTATTACCTACAAAGTCAGATGAACAACTTAACTGCTGCCATATCTTTCTTCTGAAGAAGTGACACGAAAACTAATAACAAACGATCTAATATTGTAACTCATACAAACTATGGATTAACTACACTTACCTGATGAATTGTCTACGTATAGCCTATTATCAACCAATCCCTATTTGTGCCATTATTCACGGATATAGTCCTTTTATTGTGTAAATCTGAACTGTCAACTCGTTTTCGGACATTCGAAGAGGAACAACAAAAGAGAAGTAACTCCGCCGGACTGAAGTTGTTGTTCCAGGGAAATCGGCCTATTTCACATTATATGTTTTATTGTTAATATTATTCTTTTAGAGAAAGTGATGTAGTGTGTATGAACACTGTATATATGATATTTTTATCTTTTGTCGTGTAGTCGTATTGAATGTTAGCGGCATTTTAACTTTGGAACTATTTTCAAAGTTTATGTTCTCAGCTTTTCGTTTCTAGAACGAATATCAATTCCAAAGTTTCCATGTAAATTAGATATGTAATTTAATGAATAAGCAGAACTTAAGCTGAAGTAAGCGAGCTTTCTTTCATTTAAATCGTAATTGTGCTACTTCCTGTCAAGTTTCTCAGTGGCGGAACGTCACAATTTTGATGTATTCATACGCTTTGTATTTGAGCGTTCTGCTATTTTTACAAACAATGATTCTACTCCAGCTTGTCTGTTTTATGATCTGCTTATGTAAAAAGCTGAATATTTCTGCTTTAAGCTGTGTCGATAAGTTTGTTATTTTGATTCTGAGCGCTTTTGTACCTTTGGTCTGATCACGGCGTTAACAGTCCTTCTGATCGTGGATTGGCTAATCCCGATCACGTGATCAGACGAAAGAATCTATATAAAGCGCGCAGAATTCAAAGTTCGGCATCTTTCTCAGATCCTTCACCTGAGCAACATATATTATATATACATCTACAAACAAGAGAACTACAACTAAAAAGGTAGTTAAAATGTTACGTTCAACCTCAAATCTCTTTGATCAATAGGAAATTCCAACCTTATTCAGTTATGGAATCATTAATACATTCGTCTACCTTAGTGATTATTAATCATACCTTTTACGCAATGATGATATCAACGTACCTGATGTCATGTAAGCTTACCATGTAAAACAACTACTTTACGAGAAAGATCCCGTCACATAGACTAGTCCCTGATAGCTATTTGTTATCTTACCAATGGAATGAAAGAGGGAGAAAGAGGTGCGTGAGGCAGATGAAGGACATCAAACCCTGTATATTGAACACCAAAGGCCATTGTATTAAACCTGTATATAAATTAAGCTGTTAATGGTAACTTCGGTTACTATTAAAGACCCGTGAACCATGCACGCTCTTGTGTCTAGTTATTTCCCTCCTTCCAATGTATGCGGAGAGCAGGCCCCTCTCCAGATGACGGCAGAATCCTTACAACTTGGTGTCAGAAGTGGGATCCTTATTTCCAAAAAGGGTCCAGTATACGAACCCAAGCCAACATCTAACTAGAGAAGACCTATGTGACGGTATTTGTTGTCTGCGTCCAGGGACAATAGAAGCAGACTACACCTGTACATAATTTATTGTTGCGTTTGAAAGCTTATTTCTTCACGTTGATTTTCCAACAGCTAGTCATGTCTGACTCTGATTCCGAAGTACAAATCAACATCAGGGTTACCAATGACCAAACAAATGACCATGTTTATCACACTGACCATGATGATAATGAGTGTGATGCTAACGTTAATAACACCGGGGATGTTCCTAGAGCGGATGGGTTTGTTACATGTAACACAGCCATGTGTGATGACGGATCGGGAAGAGGTGATGAACCAGAGAGACGAGTATCCCAGTCCGGAGTTAGACCAAAGTCCAGACCAGAAGTAGTAACAGAGGGTAGCAGGGGTTCACATGTTGGTGTTTACCCTATCCAAACTGACACTCCTCCGCAGAACAGACCCAGAAATTACTTGCCACCTGCAGCCATTTGTATAAACGATGGTAAAACATACCCTCGGTTAAAATTAACCGACGGTTAAATTCGCGGTTAGGTAACCACGACGGTTAAATCGTTTGTATAAACACGTTTTACTCAACGGTAACCTTACCAGAAATGGTATGTTTTAACCCACGGTTAAAGTTACCAAAAATCCCAAAATGCAACATGATCGTGACGTCATTTTCCCGCAAAGCTGTCAGGTGAAAGGTAAATATTGATTGTTTATTTAGTCTGAATGATCCAGACGTAGATATTTCATTCTCCACTTCGAGTAGGTTCACAACTGTACTTATTACGTTATCGAAAACAGCCCTACAAGAGATGAAATAACAATTGTCAAAACATGCTCGTCGTCAAATTGTGAATGGGGAAAAGAAAATTGCAACAGAAAACTATAAGGAATTAGTGTGTTAGCTACGTAAGGTAGCTAAGCTCCACATCATCACTGTGGAAGCTATCTATCAATTGAGGTATAAACCAATTTGTCTTTCCACGAACGCCACACTTCCTTCAACAAACGATCACCTGTACATGTTTATACATGTACAATGTATGTCAAATGATATACTAAGTATGAAATGTGGATTTTAAATGTGAAAAACTGTCCTTTGTTACAGTATATATGTGTTCAGAACATGATTCATGAGACATAGGGGGGACCTGTGTAAGTGGATAAGGTGATGGACTCGTTACCCAAGGGTTCTGGGTTCCAGCCCACTGGTTTTGTACGAATATCCTTTTACAAAACGCTTCAGAGTCCTAGCCTGGAATAGTTGCATCCCAGGAAGGGGTAATAAAACAATGTTGACACAGCTGTGAAAACCATGAGTTTCAATGTACATCTTATTACTCCATTAGGGAGTTAATGAATGGTTCAAACTAAAACAGGATTTTACAAGGCAATTAAAGGGTATAAGTTCTGCATTTTATTAATAATGCCAAAAAGGTGTTGCATAGAAACTATTGGAACAAAAGTGAACATCATTATAGCTCATGGAAATAGATTTCTTTATTTGACACACTATCTTCTATATTTTTATGCTGCAGTTGTGATAAAGGAGGTAAGCATATAGTATAAAGTTGTAAATGAAAGCATTCTTAAACAATTTGTCTTTCCATTTTTCTGAAGTTGTTTTTAAATATTTTCAACTTTTTAGTTACTGAAACAGACCATACATGAATGTTGACTCAGAACACAAGTCCCTCTGTAATTCTCAGGTATAGTAAATGTATATTGATATATTATTTTAAGTATACATGTACTAAAGGTCATGGTACATATAGGAAATAAACGTTGATATATGTGTGATTGTAATATAGAAATGCATGGCAATATGGATTTTTTTATCAATGAGACAGTTTGAATGAGAAAATCTCCCTATACTGTACTTAATCAGTTGTACTTTTTCATTGTTAATTTTTTTCTACACCTATTTTTCTTTGCTTTGATTTGTTTATTTAATTACCATTATTCTTCATAATGCCTTAAATACAACTCTGTTCCCAATTCAACAAAAGGGTAAAACGAATCTTCAGGAAATAGCCATTTTAACAATGTGATAAATGCTCATCATGATTATTTATTGTTCCTTTTTTGTCATATGAAAAGATTGTGGGAGATACCCAAATATGAGAACAAACATACATGTACATGTATTTCTAAAGACATCTATTTCAGTGACTGACAATGGTTTCTATGATGAAATGTTATTGTGTCTTTGGAAGGTCTCTTTGCTTGGTATCATATGAAACAGTTTAATTACAAAGATCATTTCTTAATTGGGCCTGAGCTTCATTAAGTCTAAAGAAATACTGGGGTTCCTCCTTATATATAAGGTCAGTTGGTATTTAACCATGTTGTCTGTATCACTCCCTCTAAGCATGTCAAATGTACTCTATTATCTACTTATATTTTTGATTTTGCAGAAAGCAGATATTCCAGGACAGCAGAAACTAGAGTAGACATGGAAAACTATTCTAAGAGTGTATTAAAGTGGACAACATTTCCAAGTTATTTCAATATCCATTTATGAAATATTTGAAGACAACATACTTCAATATTTTCCTGCCAGACTACATTGTGTGTTAAACAGAGGGAATATGATGCATGCTAGGAGCCTCTGTGGCTTAAGAGTAACAAACTTGAAATTGCATGACCCTTCTCAGCATGAGTTCAAATCCCGTGTGACCGCATTTGGATCTTCATGAGATAATCTTCTGACTGACAAGAAGAATGTGGATGGTTCTATCTTGCTTCTCCAACATTTATGGGCATTCAAATTTGGGGTATTTCTTCCTTTAAGTGTACTGGGCATCACAACATTTCAGAAATATTGACACAATGTCAAGTCCATATAAATAAATAAACCATGCTAAACCCAAATCCTTTCTGTAAAATTTATCATAAATTATATTGTACAAGCAAATTTGATAAATGTAGGTCTTTGTAATCTTCTGGACACTGTATATTGTGCTGCATCTGAAAAAAAAGAAGCATGTTCATTGAAAATTTAGTTTAAAACTTTCAAACATAGTATAAAGATTAAAAAATCATCATGAAAACATGCCATATTTTCAATTGTTAGTTATATTTGGTTAACAAAAGTGAGCAGGAGTAATGTAGTATAATCATATTTGAGGTGTTATCATTTAAGAGACTTTTTTACCTATTCCTCATGTGATATCATCTAGATTTGGAATTCTGTCAAGTCTGTCATTTAGTTTCATGTATACAGTGGAGAGTTATGTTTTGTATAAAAGGACCTTTAATAAATATTATAATCAATACATACTGTTTTTTTTTCTCAATGCTTTGACTGCACAGTATTGTTAAGTGTTTATTGCTGTGTCAACATTTTTTCAGTTATATTACAGCTTATCTAAGTTTCACAAGAACTCAAATTCATAGAATCAGCCTCACCTGGCTTTGAGTATTGGATATGAAGGAATGGGCTGCATTTGTACCAACTATCTCGAGAGATAACACCTTTGTCAATCTGAAAATAAGAAACCCTTTTCCATCAGTCATGTGATCTATCTTAAACATATGTAACATGTGATGAAACAAACAAAAAAAACAGGTAAATACTATGTCTTTGATCTACTATATAAGCTTTTGAGGAAATTGTCTGCCATATAAATTACAAACATCAATTCATAAAAAAGTAAATTTATATTTTAATTTCAAAAGTGGAATACCTAAAGTAATTGATGTTAGATATACTCATATGAGATTAAACCCTTCCTTTTATTGTTTTACCTTTAAATGCACTTGAAGCAGAAGACAAAAGAAACCATTGTGACAATAAGTGAAATTGCTCAGCATGAGCTGCTTTAAATGTTACATTTAATTCCCAATATCATAGTCAAAGGGCATTTCTAATAATTGATGTGTCCTCATGTGATCATTTTTGGCAACACTCAAAATCCAAATTGAGGAAGAGGGTTAATACTGTTAACTCATTCCTTCATATGAACACACTGTAATGTACCTTCAGCAGAAGACCTAATCAACTGATGATGAGTAATAGTTAGTGTCATGGACTTGAAATTGGACAACAGGTTCAACAATCGAGTCAAAACCTGATGTTCGCATATATTTGTGTGGAGTGTCTTTGGGCAAGACTCACTTCCTAGCCTAGAACAGAACTCAGGCAACATGTACAAATGTTTAAAGAATGGTCAAAGTGATAACTCTGCCATACTGGTTCTTTGAAAGCAAAAGGAAACAATGTTATTTAAAGGTCTTTCCTTCAAGGCCAATTTCTCATTTTATCAAAATGGTATGTTACTAAGATCCCTGTCCTCTCTGTCTGGGTTAAGATCAATGAAGGCATATGGATTTTCAAACAGATTATTTCTTGACTGACATACTGAATGGAGCACAGGGAGAAAAATCATAATAGACCTTTATTAACACTATATATATATACTGTATATATAGTGTTAATAAAGGTCTATTATGATTTTTCTCCCTGTGGAATGGAGGTGGTTCTTCCTTAAGGGAAGTTAAGATTGTGGTCTTTCTCCATCTGTTAATAACCATACATCACAACAAAACTCAAATTCTTTGCCACTATGTCAATCTCAAACAGACACAATGTGACTTTTCATAAACTCATAGTTTTGTGTTCTTGGTGTGCTTTGAATTTCGACATTTCTCAAAATCCAATGGGGAAACTGGTTTTAATGGTAATAAAAACACTGATAGGTGCTTTTTCTAAATAAGAACTGATCTACAAATCCCTACCTTCACATGATTGTACATGAACGGCGTTACGAAGAAATGTTTTTGTTTGTTATTGTTTCGTTTGCAGCAGGAAGTCCTCGAAAGGTAGAGGATAATCCCACCCAATAAAATGTACCGGATTGATAATCGAATAGCTTTTATCAAATGTGAAAGTAGAACTTTAAACTTAAGAGAAAACGCAAATGAAGTTGTTACTGTTAATGCAGGGTGCTTAATAGGCCCCATTATACGAGATCCTTTGTTGATGTCTACATGCCAAACAGTGGTCATGTCTCGTTAGTTTTTCGACACACAAATTTCGTTGATTAAAACAATAAACAATGGTCTTACATGTCTCGTAAGCTTCTCGATGAAAACCTGGAGGGTTTCCGTAATTTTGTTTTCCCATAGCTGGTCAGTTGGCGGTCATTTCGTCAAAAACTCGTTTGAAGCGGGGTCGAATTTACAAGATGGCGGCCATATTTAAAGCGGTAACTTTTCTGGTTAAACAACTTACCTTGGTCCTAGAGGTTGGTTACTTTTACCTGGGTTAATTCGCGGTTAAAGTTACCTGCGAGTTTTATACAATCGCTTTCTGCGTTTTAACCAGGAAATTAACCCATGGTAAGATTTAACCGTGGGTTAAACTGTTTATACAAATGGCTGCTGGTAGGCGCCCGTATTACGAGAGTGACTCCGAAGTTGAGACCTACCATAGAGCAATATCTCGAGAGAATAAACCCCATACAGTTCATAGAAGAGACAGAGTAAACCAAATACGATCTCCCGATCCTATGCCAAGTTATCATAATGTTCCTGAATTCAATGCAGCTACTGATGAGGATTTTAATACCCGTAGGTTTGGAAGTCAACGTATTCAGCGTTCCAATATGATGCCACGTTCACGCCTTCCCGTGGTTAAGCCAGATGTATTTAATGGGGATGAAGATTGGGAATCCTATTTCTCCCATTTCCAGAATTGTGCAGACCTCGGAAGATGGACTGATTACGAAAAAGCACTGACACTCTCTTCGAGCCTCAAAGGACCAGCAAGAACGTTTTACCTAGGACTCAGGGAATCTGAAAGACGGAGCTTTTCAATACTTGCCAATAAACTAAATGAGAGGTTCGGCAGTGCCCGTCAGCAGACTCGCTATATGACACAGTTTGAAACCAGAAGACGCCAGATTGGAGAAACGTCAGCTTCCTTTGGAGACGACCTCAGACTAATGGCACAGAGAGCGTATCCAGACTTAGGCCCTGAAGCCCAAGATAAGCTTGCCCTGCACCAATTCTTCAAGACCATTAGTGCTGAATTAAGGTACAGATGTATAGACAGAGGTTGCAGAACCGTTGAAGATGCAGTTGAAATAGTTGAGCGATACGAGTCTATAATTGGAACTGATGATAAAAAGAAAGCAGCAGTAAGAGCCATTGGATCTGTGAATCAAAGACAGGAAGACAGTACAGAAGATAAGATTGATCTCAAGACCCAGATGGAAGAATTGACCAATAGATTAAAGAGAATTGAGTCGAAAGTAACAAGTAATGCCAATTACACACATAATAAAAGATCTCCGCCTCCCAACTACACTGGTTGTTTCAACTGTAAATCACTCGATCATTACGCACGTGAATGCCAAAGTAAACAAGACAGATACTCTTCGAGGTCGGGAAACTCCAAGCCGCTGGCTTAAGCGACCCAGAGCCAGTGGAAGTAACAGGGTCGGTAGATCAGTTGATAGAGAGAATAGGAAAATTAGCCGGAGACAACAACCTTTGGGATAACGGACTCTACACAGCTTGTACCATATTGTCCAATGAATGCGTGTTTCTTGTTGACAATGGGTCATCTGCCACGCTTTTGTCATTCCATGTATATACATTGTTGGATGCAGGGACCAAACCAATTCTTAGAAGCGTGAACGACAAGATGCTTGGAGCCAATGGACATGAAATCAAGATTTATGGCAAGGCAGTCATTCCTCTGAAATTAGGTAATGCCATATTCGATGTCGATGTGATTGTCTGCGACGTTATACCAGATGGAATCCTGGGCCAAGACTTTTTGTTAAAGTATGCTACGCGGGTAGATTACAAGACGTTTACAATAAGTACCAGTTATGGACCAATACAATGCTGGATTGGAGGTGAAGCCGAAGCAAGAAGCCGAGCCGTTACAATAAATCAGGTCCAATTCCCTCCGATGTCCGCAATGAACGTCAGTATTAAATTAGAAGCCACCAATGGCCTAGCACCTGTCGGACTTATTACCACAGATCACTGTTTGACTACAAACAAAGGCTTGTTCATTGCCGATGGATTAGTGGAGACAACCAAGAGATCCTCCCTCTATGTTCGTGTCATCAACCCAACTGAACAAGAAGTTTTCCTGCCCCAGAACGTTCCAATTGGTGTATGTGAATCTTTCTTTGAAAGTTCAGCAGCATACTGTCGACAAAGTACCATGGAGAATGACACAACTCAGGAGTTGCCAGAACATTTAACAGACCTTATGGAGAGAAGCAGTCAACATTTGAACAACATCGAGAGAAGTAGTTTATCCAAACTCCTGTCCAGCTATCAGCATGTTTTCGCTAAGTCATCAGCAGATCTAGGAAGGACAAATCAAGTCGTCCATAAAATCCACACTGGTAACACCAAACCAATTAAGCAACCACCTCGAAGACAGCCGCTTGGAAAACGTGACGTTGAAAAAGAAGAAATAAAGAAAATGATTGACAGAGGTGTTATAGAACCATCAAATAGCAGTTGGGCTTCTCCTGTAGTGCTTGTGACAAAGAAAGATGGCACAACCCGCTTCTGTGTTGACTATCGTAAGCTGAATGACTGCACAGTCAAAGATGCCTATCCCATTCCTCGGATTGATGAGTGCTTAGATGCGTTAGCTGGCTCGAAGTTTTTCAGTTGCATGGACTTGAATTCTGGCTTCTGGCAGATAGCGTTGGATAAAAACGACAAGGACAAAACCTCGTTTGCAACTGGCCTTGGTCTTTACCAGTTCACAGTGATGCCCTTTGGTCTCGTCAATGCCCCAAGTACCTTTGAAAGACTGATTGAGGATGTTATGAGAGGTTTACAGTGGGAAGAGTGTCTGGTGTACATGGACGACATAATTGTACCATCTGAAACATTTGATGAAGGTCTTACCAGGCTAGAGCATGTCTTCCAACGCTTGGAAACGGCAAATCTGAAATTGAAGCCTTCTAAATGCATCTTCTTCCAGAAACAGGTGCATTTCCTTGGTCATGTTGTTTCCGAAAATGGAGTTTCAACAGATCCAAGTAAGATTGAAGCAGTCACGTCATGGACTCAACCCCGTAGCAAGAAAGACATGAGAAGTTTTCTGGGACTCTGTTCTTACTACAGAAGATTTGTCAAAGATTTTGCTACCATTGCCAGACCCCTACATAAGCTGTGTGAGAAGAACACCATATTCAAATGGTCAACAGAAGCAGAAGAGTCTTTCCAAAACCTTAAAGGCCGCCTTACATCCTCTCCGATTTTAGCTTATCCTGAGCTTGGAAGAAGATTTATACTAGACACTGACGCAAGCGAATTTGCAGTTGGTGCTGTGCTGTCTCAAGAGTTGGAAGGCCAAGAGCGAGTCATTGCTTATATGAGTAAAGGCCTCAATGTCCACGAACGCTCTTACTGTGTAACAAGGAAGGAATTACTAGCCGTTGTAGTCGCACTCAAAAAGTTCCACACATACCTTTATGGACAAGAAGTTCTACTAAGAACTGATAATTCCGCAGTAAGCTGGATGAGAAACTTGAAAATGCCAACTGGACAAATGGCAAGATGGCTTCAAGAGCTTAGTACCTACAATCTCATTGTTACTCATCGTAAAGGCAAGAAACATTCAAATGCTGACGCTCTCTCCAGAAAGCCATGTAGAGTTTGTGAGAAGTATGCAGATGTCAAAGACGAAGTTAGACCTTTAGAAGAAGCTGACCTATGTGTGGATGAAGTAACTATAATAAGAGCTATCACAAGATCCAAAGTGTGCTCGCAAGAATCAAACGAATGGGACCCAATAAATGTCAGAGATAAACAGATGAATGATGAAGTTGTTGGTTATGTGTTCAACAAACTCGAACAGAATGCCCACAAACCAGAATGGAAAGAAATAGGAGACCAGCCTCCTTATGTTAAGACCCTCCTTGCTCAATGGGACAGACTGGAGGTCTCATCTACTATGTTATACAGACGGTGGGAGACAGAACCAACACCAAAACTACAGTTAGTCGTCCCTAAAAAGCTTCAACAGTTAGTGCTACAATTGTGCCATGATGTACCTTCAGCAGGCCATCTTGGGTGGAAGAGAACATTGGAGAGGGTGTCTGAAAGCTATTATTGGCCAGGAGTCAAGGGAGATGTGCAAAAATACTGTGAAACCTGTGATACTTGTGCTTCTAGGAAACTAAACAAAGCTGTAAGATCTCCACTTGGAAAATTGGTAGTTGGTGGCCCAATGGAAAAGATCTCCATGGATATCCTTGGACCTTTACCTCTTACTGCTAGTGGAAACAAGTTCATCTTGGTATTGGTGGATGAATTCACTAAATGGACTGAAGCCTTTCCAATACCCAGCCAAGATGCTATTACTGTGGCCAAGACATTTGTTGATGGCTTTGTGAGCCGTTTCGGAGTACCACTCGAAGTCCACACCGATCAAGGAAGAAATTTCGAATCCAATCTCTTCACACAAATGTGTAATCTTTTCAAAATATACAAGACCAGAACCACAAGTTTCAGACCACAGGCGAATGGAACAGTTGAACGATTTAACAGAACACTTGCAAGTATGCTTACAGCATACTGCTCTAACAACCAAAATGAATGGGACATTTATTTACAACAAGTCATGATGGCATATAGGTCCACCTCTCATTCCAGTACCACGATCACTCCGAATATGATGGTATTGGGTAGAAACGTAATCATGCCTAGTCAAGCCATAGTTCCGAGACCAGAGGAACCTGATCAAATTGAACTCACCGCCTATGTCGAAAATCTACAGAAAAATCTTGTTATCGCCATGATACTGCCAGGGAAAACTTGAAGAAGAATTCATCATACAGAAAGAAAGCGTATGATCGAAGCTCTAAATCTAAAGTGTTGACACTCCAACAACCTGTTTGGCTTCATGACCCCGTGCGACGTCCTGGTATCTGCAGCAAATTGGCCAACAGATGGAAAGGTCCATACCTAGTAACAAAGAAATTAGATGAGCTTACCTACCTCGTTAGAATTAGTCCGTCGAAACCTCTGAAGGCAGTGCATATTGACAGGATGCTTCCTTACAAAGGAAGGTCCTTACCGAAGTGGATGGTGCCACTTGTACGTGCTGAATAGTGTGTTAGATCCGGTTGCCACTATTGTTTTACCATGTGTATGTGTTGCGCTGCTAGTTTGTATACTGCAAAGCCTTATTTATTTTATGAAGCCCCTGAATGTGCTGATGTGGCTTTGACTTGACTGCAACAATGTATCGGGGATACATTGTAGTGAATATGCATTCGGAATGCATATTGTGCATATCAGGGATATGCATGTGTATATCGGGGATATACAAGCAGGCCTTATCCGTTGCTGTTTTGGTAAAGCCCGGGGCTGTGCTTCGATGAGGTCCAAAGTATTGTACCAAATAGCAGACTTACCTTGCAGTCGCGCAGTCAAGTAGTCAAGGTAGCCATCATAGAAGATGTCCAGTTATTATCCTTTGTTACACTGCAGTTAACAAACTACCCGATTCAACAATACATATAATATAGATAACAGTTATCCACTACTGTTATGCCAGTTGATACCTAAAATGTTCCTTGTTCAGGAAGCTTCCCTGCGACCTGTATCAATTGTCCTTCCTCTGCCATGTGAGATAGCGAGTGAGAAAGCTTTTTCCTTAAAGCATACCTAAAACCATGTTTGACGATACATAGTCCCTTAACAGCTAGAGAGCGTTTGACTCAAAATGCGATTCCCTTCGTATATTTCAGAACCATGTTTGTTTGCTGGGAATGCGAAAAGACCTTTGGGACCAACGATGCCCTCAAGATGCACTTAGCGAACCACGGCTTTACAAGGGTCCTTTGTCCTTGGTGCTATGACCAAAAGAGAATGTTCAGGAGGATAGTAGACTTTAAGATGCATGTGAAGTCTGCTCACCCGGCTATCAGCAAGAAGGATGGCGAACTTTCATTCCTGAAAGAGAAGAATGGTTTTTTTATAGCCGATTCCCCGATGAACTACAGGAGAACCATGGGGACGGTGCCATCTGAGGATTCTGCTGCTGCCATTTTCCTGAAAAGCGCAATAGAGGATTGGTGCGAAAAGTTTGTGGGCAGAGTCGACCGGCCAAAAGAAGAGTGGCATGCTTTATGGCGAAAGTATGGGGGAATTTTAAGTCCTGACCACCAGCCCGAATTGGACTATGGGAATTCCTATTCCCCGACCAGACCAGATATTGATGCCATCATTTCTCTCGATATTGGTTCCTCTGGAGCTGTTGCAGTTATCTATGGTCCTGTTGGCGAGGGCAACATAGCGTTTCGTAGACTGACCATTTCAAGGATTGCTGTTGCGGACCAAAAGAAGAGAGACAGACTTATGAGGAGGATGCTCTGCATTACAGAAAAACCGACTTTCAGTCCACCCCCTCCAGAGATCTGGGAGGATTTAGACGGAACAACAGAAAGATGTCTCCCAAGGATGTTAGATGCCTTAGGTATGGATGCATCGGATTTATGTAGAGTTGAGAAAAGACGCGCAGCCACAAAGAGGAAAGCCGTCCAAGAAACGCTTGAGTCTACAATAGACAGCTCTACCCCGATCACGAAGGAAGCAGACCGTCCAATTAATCATGACGAGTCCCAAGAGGTTATCGGTCCAGGTGGAGACCAAGGAATAGAAGATGTCTTGGAGACCAATTTCCCAGTTAATGAAGAAGAAGTTGGACAAGCCACAACCAAAAAGGCTGCAACATCTCTTCAACTAAGAGCTCACAAGTTGTTGGTTAATGGAGCCATGCCACTTTTCCCACCTGCACGACGAGACTGGAGCTGCAGAGCATCAATCACATTGCCAATCAGCGGACCATTGGCTTGTTGGCCACCAGTGGGCTGGGAGACGATGTCACCGGACGCCAAGCTCCTTTCTTGGGAAACTGTGGCGACGATTTTGTTTACCAGTGGCATGGGAGAACTCCCTGGTGATAGAGGGAGCATCCTCGATACCTTTCAGTTCTTGGCCCTTCCTGGAACAAAAGAGGGGAAACGATTATCATCTGTTGCAGAACACATGCGGTTCTGCAATTTTCGAGTCGTACGGAAAATTGCAACCGGAGACTACAAAGGAAAAGATGCCACCACCATTATAGAACAATTTGAGGCAGCATGCAAACCAATGCTTTTACCAACCTTCGTGTCAGAGATAAGCGAACTATTACGGGATATCCCACTAAGGATGCGTTAACAAAATTCAGGAGTATTTTATAGCTAAGTTGGGGGGAATGTAAGGACATCATTATTTACCTTTCTTTAATGAACTTGTGGACTTTATTCTAACTATGTGTTTACCCTGCATCACATTTTAAGGACATTTTATCTACATCTAGCTTTATGAACATTATTACCTACAAAGTCAGATGAACAACTTAACTGCTGCCATATCTTTCTTCTGAAGAAGTGACACGAAAACTAATAACAAACGATCTAATATTGTAACTCATACAAACTATGGATTAACTACACTTACCTGATGAATTGTCTACGTATAGCCTATTATCAACCAATCCCTATTTGTGCCATTATTCACGGATATAGTCCTTTTATTGTGTAAATCTGAACTGTCAACTCGTTTTCGGACATTCGAAGAGGAACAACAAAAGAGAAGTAACTCCGCCGGACTGAAGTTGTTGTTCCAGGGAAATCGGCCTATTTCACATTATATGTTTTATTGTTAATATTATTCTTTTAGAGAAAGTGATGTAGTGTGTATGAACACTGTATATATGATATTTTTATCTTTTGTCGTGTAGTCGTATTGAATGTTAGCGGCATTTTAACTTTGGAACTATTTTCAAAGTTTATGTTCTCAGCTTTTCGTTTCTAGAACGAATATCAATTCCAAAGTTTCCATGTAAATTAGATATGTAATTTAATGAATAAGCAGAACTTAAGCTGAAGTAAGCGAGCTTTCTTTCATTTAAATCGTAATTGTGCTACTTCCTGTCAAGTTTCTCAGTGGCGGAACGTCACAATTTTGATGTATTCATACGCTTTGTATTTGAGCGTTCTGCTATTTTTACAAACAATGATTCTACTCCAGCTTGTCTGTTTTATGATCTGCTTATGTAAAAAGCTGAATATTTCTGCTTTAAGCTGTGTCGATAAGTTTGTTATTTTGATTCTGAGCGCTTTTGTACCTTTGGTCTGATCACGGCGTTAACAGTCCTTCTGATCGTGGATTGGCTAATCCCGATCACGTGATCAGACGAAAGAATCTATATAAAGCGCGCAGAATTCAAAGTTCGGCATCTTTCTCAGATCCTTCACCTGAGCAACATATATTATATATACATCTACAAACAAGAGAACTACAACTAAAAAGGTAGTTAAAATGTTACGTTCAACCTCAAATCTCTTTGATCAATAGGAAATTCCAACCTTATTCAGTTATGGAATCATTAATACATTCGTCTACCTTAGTGATTATTAATCATACCTTTTACGCAATGATGATATCAACGTACCTGATGTCATGTAAGCTTACCATGTAAAACAACTACTTTACGAGAAAGATCCCGTCACATAGACTAGTCCCTGATAGCTATTTGTTATCTTACCAATGGAATGAAAGAGGGAGAAAGAGGTGCGTGAGGCAGATGAAGGACATCAAACCCTGTATATTGAACACCAAAGGCCATTGTATTAAACCTGTATATAAATTAAGCTGTTAATGGTAACTTCGGTTACTATTAAAGACCCGTGAACCATGCACGCTCTTGTGTCTAGTTATTTCCCTCCTTCCAATGTATGCGGAGAGCAGGCCCCCTCTCCAGATGACGGCAGAATCCTTACAGTACCATAAAAAAAAACATGTACATGTGTATAGTAAAAGTCTATCGAGGATACAGTGCATGTCTATAACAAAGGTGAAGAAAGGACCTGCAATTGACTAGCACTGAAGCTAAAGATAGGAAAGGTGTTTACAATACTTACTCCCAGTGTATAGAAGAAAGGCGTATGAATGTCCCAGAATGACCCACGACAAGCTGATGAAGCGGATTCCGTTGACTGGTTCCAGGTTTCCAGCCTGGGTCCGTGTAGACAGCAGTTTGGACCCGTTTGTGTAGACAGAGAAGGCAAGCAGTAGCCTACAGGGCAGACCTACAATAAACATTTATAAAAATGACTTATGTTTTTCTTTATGGTGTTCAAAGCAGTGTCAATGGTTTTTCAGTTATGTTACATCTTTCATAGGTCAACAAATACTAGGCTAGGGATTTGAAGTGACTTGCCAAGGGAGATTCCAAATGAAACTAGAAGCCACAGTGGGGCTTGAAATAGGGAACCCCGATCATACAATCATGAGGTCTGGGCGGACCTGCCTTCACTATATGACTTGGTAAAGATTTTCATGAGATAGAAAATAATAAAGAGAACTACATGTATACAATCAATGTCTCACATTAGTAGTTTTTTTTTGTACAAATCTGGACTTTGCAGTGGCAGAATAGGTATCATTAGGAATTTGAGAGCTGAACACTCAATTGCGACTCTCGATGGTAGCTTTGTATTTCTCAGTGGAAATAAAATATTTTCTAACCATTTGTAAGTAGTTAACCCAATAATGTTAAGTACACAAACTGTTGTCATATATCTAAATAGTTGACCCTTTTTTTTTTCATCATTGCTAAATGCCAATTAAAAGAGAATTAATACCAATACCCAATTCTTCCTGTTCCTGAATGTTCTTCTCTGTTGCCAGGTTAAGCCTGCTGCCCATTTCCCCAGCACCGTACCCTCTGTACCGAATATTGAGGTTGTTGCTATGGATATCGGAAGGTTGTTGTTGCATCAAAGGGGCCGCTTGGTTGACATCTATGACCTCAGTTTCATTATCCTCTACCTCCTCATCGTCACTGATGTGAAGTTTGTGTACCACAAAAACATCATACAGTGTTCCCATGACAACAAGGAAACCTAGGATACTCAGTAGGGTTCTGTAATGGAGGAGTCAGTTTTACCAACTTTAGCAATGCCCAATGAATGAATGAATGAATGAATGAACAAGTGAATGAGTGTGGTTTTATGACACATCGACAGCTAAGGTCATTAATTCCCAGCAATGATGATGTGGCTAAACATTTATTGAATTATTTGTAGGCTTAATGTAACCAGGGTGAGAAAAACATGTAACTAGAAGTGGAATTGAACCTGGAACCTCCACAATCCGTGCCAACACTCTACTGACTGAGCTATCCAGCCTGTTTACACATTTAACTCTACCTTCTAAATTGAGAGCTCTACATCATTAAAGTGTTTGGTATATAAAAAAATAACAAAGTATTTATAATGAATGAATGATAGTAAAAAGTATAACTTTTTCTGTCTCAAATTGAAGGATTAAGAAGACCAAGCAAAAGCTCAAAACAAAAATATAAACATTAAAAAAATTTACAAAAGAATAGAGGTCCTTTCCTCAGCAGGTCAGTGAGTATTGAGGCTTTCTCTTTTGAAAAAAAATCTGAACAGCCAAACAATTCTGGCCTACATGCATCATTGCAAGTTGAAGACTTCCTTAACCAGAATTTATCACTCAGTTAAAATTTCCATAGGCATTCTGTGACTACCTCTTCAAAAAGTCTACATGCCTTCCCCATTTGAACCCATCAAGAGAAGGGCCATGTGAAGTACTATACTCTAACAACTAGGTCATGAGGCCTTTTAAAAATCTTTAGGGCCATTATGCTTAACCCTTTCCAAAACAACAAATTTTCTACTGTCCCAAATTGAAAGAGTTTGCAGACGACATATCAAAATGCGATGAAATTGGAAAGTAATCTTCTGATAGGGCAGAAAACATTGCAGGAAAAGGAAAAAATGCTTGTTACGAGCTATTTCTCCTTTTCCCACAATGTTTTCTTAAGTTGTCTGCAACAAAGTCATCAAATGTTGTTATTGTTTGGGAAAGGATTAAAATGTGTATACATATATGGATTAACAGTTAAGATACTCACATAGCAACAATAGCTCTTCCATCAATCTCTAAATTGTCGTACTGACACTCTGTCACTGTAGAGTTCAACGTCGTATTGCCAACACCTATCAGGCCAAGCACTGAAAACAAGGGTCTTTCATTAACCTTTAAAATCTTGGAACCAACTTCATGCTTATGCAAACAGGTTAGACCCAAACAAGCCGCCAAGTAAATTGGCGCCTGGCCTGTGATATATAGAGGATAATCAACTCCTTTTGATTGATATCAAAAATATGTCACGAGAATGGGTTGTTATCAGATTGAAAAAACGAGTTTGAGTACCTAATAAAAACTATTTGTTACTTTGAGTTACTTTCTTCAACAAAATTAAGCAGATATTTAAGTTTATAGAAAGCAGACGACACATTAATCTATTTTTAGAAAATTAACCAGCATTCTAAGGGTTAGTAAACTCCTTGCTCACTAAGATCTCATTTTCATGCATCAGCTGCATAAATCTTTAGAAACTGCTTTGACAAAAACGCCAAATTGCCCTATTTTTCTAGATGTTTTTTTTGTATGGTGTTTAACACAGTATCAGCAACTTTTCAGTTATGTAACAGCTTTCCTGGATCCACAAGTATAAGGCTAGGGGTCTGAACTGACTTCCCAAAGCCAGAGGTGTAAGTGGGGCTTGAACTTGGGACCCATGAGTTCGAAGTCCACCACCTTAACCACTGGCCACGCTTCTATTTCTATTCTTTGCAGCTTTCTTATTGAGCCCAATATGCAAAATTATTTAAACAACCTCTTTATTTAGTTTATCGTAAATCAAATTATAATCTTGAATGCAAACATTTGTAGTTGCAGATGTGCAACACGTTGTTAACATTGTAAATCATCATTCATCCCATTACCAAACAAAAACAACATTTAACAACTTCGATGCAGATTACTCTGGAAAACACTGTGGGAAAAGGAGTAATTGCTCGTATGTGCAATTTCTCCTTTCCCACAATGTTTTCTACTCTATCAGAGGATTACTCTCCAATTTCATCACATTTTGAAATGCCGTCTGCAAACTCTTGCAATTTGGGACAGTCGAAAATTTTGCTTTGGTTAAGGGTTATCAAGATAATTGATTTAGGCTGTTTACCTGTTTTCGTTATTATGGTAACATCAGTGGAGGAACACGAATTTGGGACACATACCCCCAGTACAAAATATCCAGGTGGAATAGAGGACGCCTGAAATCAAATACATACAATATCTGGAAATCAATTGAATTCAATTCTTGGGGAAAAAAGGAAGTCATTGCCTACAATGAAACCATTCTAATACCTTTAATCAGATAAAAATATATGGAATCAAGTACATATGTGATCATCCTCCATGTTAATCTTACTGGACCATTTGAAATTACTTTAATAAAAGGAGAGGTCTGCTTGCCTGGGTGGAAGCATAACTTTTCCCTCAGAGCCTGGATATCCTCAAGGTTGGTACCATCCAGCCTAAGAGATGCTCTATCTGCCCTCACAAGGTCATGAAAACAGTTTTTGTTTAACTTGACCATGCTATAATCATAGGCCTCAATTTTTATCCTGTGGTCAGAACTATAGTATTTTACATATTATATAAATATAGACCCCAGTATGGCTATGATGGTATCTTCAGTTTTATTCACAATTGGCTTACCTCAACTTCAGGTGTAGCTTCAACTTCCTTTAGCTGTATCCCTGTTTTGCAGTATCTTCCCTTGAATGGTTGAGAGGGCACCGTCCCATTTGGCCCTGTATCCAACGTGGCAGTTATATTCACACACTCATCGTAGGAACCAACCCACATAATGGCAGCATTCAAAAAGCCAGAGGGCAGCTTTCCAACAGAGTCTACCACTGCAAGGTTAACAAGAGTTATAATTAAACAAATCTCCCAATATGGAAATTTGCTAAAATGGTTTAAAGCTGCATGTTCACAGATGGGAGGAAACTTGGATATTAAAATTCTATTTCTTTCAAAATGATTTGCAGATGTACAGTTGTATGATGCCCACTGTGTAAAAGCAATTGGAAGTGAAATAACTGATGTTTGTATTTAGGTCTTTAGAGCCTGTTAACAAAGATTAATATGTATTCAGATCCAAAAGCGTTCTGAATCAAGTTTGGCTTCAGTAGAAATTTTTCATTAAATATAATACCAAAATACAAACAGTACATTGTTTCAATGACGTTTTATTTTGACTTGCTAATAGTCTCATTTGCAACACAAAGCTTTACAGGTACTTGTTCACAAATGTGAGAAAATCAGAAATTAATTTCTTGAAAAACTGAACAGCAGCTGTACTGTTATGTAATACACACTGAAGTGTATTCATTGGAAGCGAAAATAGATTGTTTTTAATTCTTTAAAGTGTGTATATATTGAATTTACATGTATCTTAATCCAAAAGAATGACATTGCTTTTAAGATCTATCGCATAGAAACTGTACATACATAGATATATAAATTGACGCTACCCGAATTAGTCATGCTTTCAATAGCTACTTTTAATTGTATTTCAAACAACAATACAAAAACTGTATTGTTTCAAAGACCTTTTATTTTGTCTTTCAAATTTTCTCTTTTGTGAACAAGCTTTAACCCATTACCAAACAACAACAACAACATTTAATCAGGTTGTAGCAGACAACTCTGAAAAAACATTCTTGGAAAAGGAGAAATTGCTCTTAATGATCAATTTCTCCTTTCCCCACAGTTATCTGCCCTATCAGAAGATTATTTCTCAATTTTGTCACATTTTGAAATGTAGTCTGCAATCTCCTTAATTTTGGGACAAATTTGGCGCTTGCTAAAGGGTTAAATGTCTATAAATTAAGAAGAGTTAAGACAAAACTGACTTTACTTACTTCTAAGAGCCCATTCCTTTCTCTCTGCAACACCAACACCCATCAACCCCACATGCTTCTGACATGTCTCTGAAATATTTCCCGCCTCATACATGTCTTGCAAACCATCCTCGTAGAGAGCACCCACAAACCTACTCTGCAAAGACTCAATCAGATCTCTACCTTCAGAAATGTTGTTTCGAGATTCCTGTGAAATGGTTCCCAGTGAGAGAAGCATTTCTGTGTAGACATTTGAAGAAATCCCTGAAATCAGGGAAAGCAGCAACATGCATGAAAGCTGTTTTTTCAGATCCATTCTCTTCCACTCTTCTCAGATCTGAAAAAAAAGAAGAAACAAACATAAGCCAGAAGTCCAGATTAGTAGTTAGGTTTAATTTACATTTGCTTGTCTGTATGATGGTTTAATAGAAAATGTCAGTAAAAGTTCACTAGTCTGTTAAGGCAAATGAACAAGCTGGGCAACATTCAATCTAGATCAACTCTGATAACGTCCATGGACCTAATCTGAAAGAGGTGCAGTGCTAGAGCCTTGGTCCCAGAGACCAAAGGTCACGGGTTCAGTCCCCTTTATTGGCGAGGTGAAAAAGCTAGGACTTCGCCACAAATCTGTGCAAGTACAAATTTGGTATCCAGAAAGCAGTCATTGTGTAATAATTTAATAACTTATAAGCTTCAAGCTTCTGTCTTAATCAGTGTAAAATGAATAAGTTTTAACTATGATAACCTGAATACTAACGATTTTAGAAGTAGTCTATACTTTATTTGTTAGTTTGTTTGAGATTTTACATTGTGACAACAATTTCTAAGCTTTATTGTAATTCCCAGTTCATGATTGATGCAGGTAAATATCCCCTATCAGTTCACAAGGGCTAGTTAACAGGTAAAGCATCTACATTTCGTTAGTCAGTTGAGAGCCTAACTCTTAAATGAATTCAAATCTAGATCAAAATGAACATTGACGTTATTTTGTGTATCATTCTAAACTAAACACCTTAATACACTATTGTAGGAAAGTAATATAATATGCTTTACATTCTACGATTGTGATAATGTGACAATTAGTCTTTCATGTATGTCTGTAGATGACTACTTCCAGGCATTGCCTGAATGTATGCCTTTGAACTTGCAACTGTGACCTTAAAATTTGCCTTAGATAGAATTTCATGATGTGACAGAATCCCAATGAAGAAAGGGCAGTAATCATACTGTATATCATGATGTGAATGAAAATAGCGTTTACAAACTAAAGTAGTAACTAATGAATTTAAATTCTGCATAAAGAGTGAATCAAATGGAAATAAAGTATTCATCCATTTCTTTATACTGAATTTGTCACTGAATTAAATCAAGCGCAGACGGCTTAGATAACAAGGGAAAAACACATTTTTTCTATGATATGTCTTTAGATACCATCATGAAAACTGGATAAATTGCTCATTAGAAACAAAGTATCATTTTGTTACAATGGTTTCAAAAATCTTCTGCAACAGATTTAAGCAAAGCAAGGTATTATTGATTAAAATATTTTCGCTTTGCAGCAGAATACATTTAATAAAAGAAAAAACAAGCACCAACATGGGCTGTAGCTTTTATGTCAAAAAGATTTCAAAATACTACTTATCATGAATGTATATTTTCAAGAATAGCTTTTGCCACTTTAAAAAAAGCTTTTCGTTGCCGCAAATTATCTTAAAAATTTCACAGACAACCGACATTTCTAAATAAATGTTAATCCATTTTTTTGACAAATTACCAAAGTGTTTGCCGTTCACACTAAATATATAATATAAAGGACCATAACGTTTTAAAACAGTAGTAACAGATCTGCAACCTTTTAGAAAGAAGATCTCGTTAATTATACAAACTGCAAGCTTGCAACAATTGTTTTCATGCCTGAAACTGAATTAAGTCGCATTCTAGACAATAATGTCCTCAAAAATCCCGAAACTTTGAAAGCAATGAAAGCTAATGAGAGTTAAGATGATATTCAACAGCATTGCCCTAAAAATACAAACAAGCACTAAATTTATGAAAAGAGAATGAAAAAAAAGAGTTACTACGGGCTACTTGAATATATTTTTTTAACAATTCAATTAAAAAAAATAAAGATCTCTCATATAATATGAAAGTTTATATTTTTTAAAAAACAAAAACTGTATGACAACGCCTATTTTCCTTTGGTTAAAGTAATTGTTAAAGTGTTTTATCACTGATGCAGTTGAATAATGAGGAAAACCTTCAGGTCACTTTGCTATATCCCCATTTTGTGATTCTAAAAAAAATGTTCTGTTTCGATCTGAGAGAGATCTTAGACATAAGTTTGATTTGTTACAATTTTTTTATTAATAAATCAGTGGGATTACAAACATGTATATTGTTAGAGAAAATTTGAAACTGTTAGAGGTAAGGTTTCTCTTCCACCAAAATTATTCCAAATGTTCATTGTTGCAAAACACTCATAAATATCAAGGAGCTTACCTTAAAACATTTGATAAGCTCAAAATCACAACTTTCTCAATAATATCAGACAAAAGTCAAAACAATTTATCCTTTTCCTACATCAATTTCTAATAAAAACAAACAAATCTATCAGGCATGTATTGATGCACATTCCTCCAAGCCAAGATGCCTTATCTAACTCTTTCCTAGTCAAAGAGTCCATAGCTACATTAACATGATTGCTACAAGGCTATAAAAGTACATCTTTACATCATAACTTGTTTTCTAAGAAGTCTGATAGGTTTCAGCACTTTACACACCTTCATTTTAAAAGAATTTTAATAAGAATACTTCAGAGCCCTAGCATAGTACTGGTCCATCAAGGAAAACTGTTACATAACTAAAGAATTGTTGAAACAGCTTTATACACCTTACATAACATATATTGTTATAGAAAAGACAAAACTGTTAGAGGTACGGTTTCTCTTCCTCCCATATTGTTCCAAATGTTATTTGCAACTCTCATAAAAATCAAGCAGCTTACCTTAAAACATATGAAAAGCTCAAAATCACAACTCTTTCAAGAATATCAGACAAATGTCAAAACAATTCTTATTTTCCTACATTAATAATTTCTCATAAAGATGATCAAGTCTATAAGGCATGTATAACATGTAGAATTGATGCTCATTCCTCCCAGAAGAACAGCCTTATGTAACTCTTTCCAAGTCAATGACTGCATTAACTGCATTAACACATTTCCACCGAACATCACATTTTTGCGTCTTACAGCAGATGACTTTCAAAAAGCGTTGTGGCAAACGGAGAAATTGCTTGTCACAAGCAATTTCTCCTTTTTTACAATGCTTTTTCAATCTACTCACATATCACAGCAGTACAACTGAAAGGTTTTTTCACATGTTTACAAAGCTTTTCTAAAGTTGTCTGTTTCGAGTAAAAAAATGTCGTCTGTAGGACTGGTAAAGAGTTACTCCATTAACATGATTGCTCCTCAACTGTAAAAGTACATCTTTATTACACCATAGCTTACTTTCAATGCAGTCTGCCAGCTTTCAGCACTTTACTCACCTTCATTCCAAAGTATAGTCATTGTGTCAAAAGTGAAATCATTTTTTAAGTTGGGATTCGCTTCCATTACCACAATGCTTTCTAAGATATTTTGCTAAAGAAATGCAGAACACTTTAGCAATATCAATTTCCCTTTACCTACAAAAAGGAAATTATGTGTAATTTATATGTAAAGGAACAGAGAGATGTCTGGACATTATTGGGAGTGTTATTCAAAAGTAGACAACTCTTTTTGTCAAAAGTCAAATGAATTTCAAGTTTTCTAAGATTATTTGCTAAAGAAATGCAGAACACTTTAGCAATATTTCTTTCCGTTTACCTACAAAAAAGAAAGCTAATAAATGTAAAGGAACAGAGAGATGTCTGGCAGAATTTAATGGGAATCAGATTGTAATACCACACATATGCATATATACTATACTTGCAAAGCATTCCACTGTCTAGAAAACCCCAGTCTTTTTATTGTCACAAATTGGCAGCGCATATATCATGTGCTGTATCGTCACATTTGAAACTATTCAGTAACCCTTATAGTGCTGGAACCGACTTAATGCTTATGCAAACAGGTTGGATCACGGGTCAGCCGCCATGTAATTGGCGGCTGGCCTGTAATCTAACCTGTTTGCTACTGAGACTGAGTATCTTTCCTCATCAAAGTTAAGCAGATATTTAAGGTTTTGGAAAGCAGATCACACAAAAATCTACTTTTAGCAAATTACCCAGCATTCTATGGGTTTATAGCTCACTTATAAAAGAGAGTCTGCTGCAAAATGAAAATATTACCTCTTACAGCAAAATGAATCCCATTCTCAAATAAAATATGAAATTAATGATTTGTCGAAATTGAAAGCTGCAGTGTTCAGAAAATAGCAATGATTTAAAACTTGAAGTGAATTTTTTTTGTCACAATGACTTCTTGTAACTCCTCAATTGTGAGCAATTGTCTTAACCCATTACCAAACAATAACGACATTTGACTGCTTTGTTGCAGACGACCTTAGAAAACATTGTGGGAAAAGGAAAATTGCTCATAACGAGCAATTTTTCCTTTTCCCACAATGTTTTCTGCCCTATCAGAAGATTGTTTTTCCGATTTCATCACATTTTGAGATGTCGTCTGCAAACTCTTTCAATTTGGGGCAGTCGAATATTTGACCTTTGGGAAAGGGTTAAGGTATAATCCCCATAATTTAGTTTGAAACTCATTTTTTGTCTGATTACTTCTATCGTTCTCTGTATGTATACATTGGTCTGGGACCCAACTATTTGCTATACACCAAAAAGTTCCAGCCCCAACCAATATATACCAAGAATAAACAAAGTAATCAGACGAAAGAATGAGTTGCAAAATGGCGGATTACGTGGATTCTACCTTAAAAGTCAGATGCAACAGGATAATAAGCTGGTTTTCATAAGGGTGACTCTTTGATAATTTGTTTTATTGGGAACTTTGTATGGTGTCTACAAATTCTTTATTATATTGGTTTGCAAAGCTCAAAATAAACTGAGGAAGAATCTCTTTCTTTTAACTCTTTACTACCTGCAGATGACATTTTCTTTACTCGAAGCAGATGACTTTAGAAAAGCTTTGTAAACATGTGAAAATCTTTCAGTTCTGCTGTTGTGAAATGTGAATACATTGAAAAAGCATTGTGGTAAAAGGAGAAATTTCTTGTGACAAGCAATATCTCCTTTTGCCACAATGCTTTTTAAAAGTCATCTGCTGTAAGATGCAAAAATGTGGCGTTAGGTGATAATGTGTTAAACTGCCCACAAGGGTCATTTAAGAAGGGTTGAACCAACAAACAACATTCAATTAGTCAGCTAAGAGACTAACAAATTACCAATCTTGAAAATTCAGATCCAATTTTCAAATGATTTGAACCCAGCAAATGTGAACTCAGAGAGGGGCTGTGTGATTTTAAGTTCTTTGGCCTGTTTCAAAAAGGGTGGAGCAAAAGATTTCTCTTAAAACATTAATAAAATAGGAAAAGAGTACCTCAAAAAAAAACATGGCCGTGAACTAGTACACATAAGTCCTACCTATGAAATATCTATCATACTATAAAACGCATGTCTATTTATCCGTCTATATATCATTCACATAAAGAGATATAGCTATCATAAGATTCAATGGCTCCAACAATTCAGTAAAATGTGAAAGTAACTTTACAAAAATTTGTGAAATAGAACCCTGTTCTAACCTTTATGCCCGAGAGCAAGTGTAAATGTGTTAGACCTGCAGTAAAGGTTTATAGATTTACCCTTTTCAATTAAAACATATTTATAGGTTTAACCCTTATGGTACTGGCACAACTTCATGCTTATGCAAACAGGTTGGACCCAGGCCAGCCACCAAGTAAATTGGCGGCTGGCCTGTGATCTAACCTGTTTGCTACTCCAACTATCTTTCATCAACAAAATAACTCAGATATTAAGCAGGATAATTTTCAATATTTCTTCCCTAAATTGTCATATTGGATGAACCCTGGAATTGTGTCTGACATGATACTGTTTAAAACCAACAATGTAGGGTTTACTGTACATATCAGGATTACACATTTAATAGTTTACTTTGGAAACACACCTCATTTCTGATCAAGACTTAGTTTACTATAACAAACATACAAATTCTATGTAAATCTTTTATCTGATCAATTAATGAGTAAGATTTATAGGAACAGTAAATGTGACGCAAAAATCGAAATCATGATGAGAGCCCTGAGATATGCTTAAAGCCCTTCCTACCTCAGTTTTTTACATCCCATGCAGAATTAATTCGGTAAAAGTATGAGAAAAATAAGTTGCTCATAGGGAACAATTTTACCATTTGTCACATTCAATTCCAACCAAAATTTAAAAAAAAAAAAAAAAAAAACTTTTGCATATTCTTTTTTAAACTGCTGTTACTTTCAGTATGATGTTTTCATGTTTGTAAAATGACTCCTTCAAAGTAATAAAATGTAGATTTCATTAAGAAAAGTGTTAATATTCAGCAAAGGGTGACTTTACATTAAAACTCTCTATTAACATAAATCTAAAGTTAATTTTCTCTTTACAAAAAGTTAGAAAAAAAAACCACAAATATATATACACATCTATCTATCTTTATAAGATAGACGGCATTTGAAAACATTCTCTTCATAATTTAATGGAAAGTGTTTTACATCATTTCCTTTCTGGAATCAAGTAATCTTAATGAAACAGTTATTGACCATTTCTATGTTTTATTTACTTTTTTGTATTTATGTTTGTGTAGTCTAGGGATAATGTCTTCAAAATGTGAAAGAAACTTAATCCATAGAAGGCCTTTTATAGACATGTAGATGTAAATATGACAACTTAACGGACAATAATATATTAAAGATCATCATACTAGTCATTTGTTGCCGTTGATTACACAGGTATCTGTAACCAAAAAATGTGTGTATAGTGGTGGTACTATATAGGGTATGTGTACAATACACATTTTTTTGTTACTAGTACCTGTGGTTTATTAATCGCCATTTATCTTCACAATTTCATATGTATGCATTTAAACAAAAAGAGATCTTTAACTCTATAACTTACATTAAAATTTTTCTCATCATTTTCTATGACACAACTGCTGCAGATGCATTTAGAAATTACTCACACAGACAAAAGATCAAAAGTTGCAACCACTTACTACCCTTTTTTCTGTCTACCCTTTTTTCACAATGTTTCTCACTGAATACCCTGAATGATATGTTTTTCATATTGCTTTTTTGTGTTGTATGCTGCTGGTTTCAATTTTGAATAGCCACAAATTCCCACAATGAAGAATGAGCTTTTACTCTTAACCACCTGCAGACGACATTTTTTTACTTGAAGCAGACAACTTTGTAAAACCTTTGTAAATATGTAAAAACATTTCAGTTCTGCTGTTGTGATATGTGAATAGATAGAAAAAGCATTGTAGCATTGGAAGAAATTGCTTGTGACACAAAATTTCTACTTTTGTCACAATGCTTTTTTAAAGTCGTCTGCTGCAAGAATAAAAAGTGCGGTGTAAAGTGGTAATGTGTTAAACAGAGCATTGGGTTTTTTATTGTAAATAAAACCTGAGAGGTTGCCAAATAAGGACAATGACCTTGAACAAGTCTTTCAACTAGATTTTTCAACACAGCATTTCAAACATACTGCTATTTTTACATACACATGTATGTCAAATATGATCATGACTGAATAGACTATATATGTTTAAAATGTTTGAGGTCAGTTCTAAATATCAGTGCCAAGTTTTATCATGTTGTATACTGCACTCATGTAAATATTGCCAAAGTAAAAATAAGTTAAATGTGTACCAGAGTGTACATTTGGTAGATAGATCGGGATAGATCTATCATCATTTAATAAATTAAAAAAAGAAAGGTTTGACTTCAGTGAACAAAATGCTATCAAAACTACCATTATGCCAGTTGCATAAAAATATACTGTAATTAGATAGAACCTTTTACCATACAAACCTGTTGTACAATATCCTTGAAAAAGATAGAGCCAAAACCACAGGGTCTTGAATCAATGCATAACTCCCAAATCCTTAAAAATATACTTGAATTTGAGAGTAATGCATTGATTAAAACACTGTGACAAAATGGATAGTTCATAGTCTAAATAGTATGAGCACATATGTCAAAATAAATGTCCATACATGCTTTTGATACTTATGAATGGCATCTAGAATCTACAACAAAGTTTCTGTTATCCAACTAGAAAAAGGAAATATATTTCGCTATATGTTTACAAATAAAAAAGGTTCAATAACAAACAAGAAGTTAGTACGATTTTTTAGAAAGTGTTACATAGTTACCCTATCTAGTACACCCTGACCTATATCGCATAGCCTCGGGAATATGTATCGACTTTTAACCTGTCAAAACAGCTGATTGCGCGGGACCGAGACATGCACGTGAAGCCTCATAACTCCATGTAGAATTACCTAACTTTGCAACTCGGTAAGCATACAAGGCCATCCGTTCAAAATCCAATTATATTTGACTGTGGCCATCCTATGACCGCGTTTTGGTTAATATGCGGATAATTTTATGGAAAACGGTAATATGATTACTGAACGTTACAAGTATAAGAAAGTCGTTTCTTGTACATTTTGATAAAGAGATGTATTTAAAGGCTGCTATTCCTCGTAATCGTCTTTTCTACTTGCAGCACGAAGTAAGTTGAATATTACAAATGCGCAAAATACGTTATAAACAAATCCGTGTGTACATCAGTCCGAGACATAAATAAACCAAAGACCTAATAATAGGTCTTTGGATAAACACAACATCTATGTCTCTATGTACATATATAATTGAAATACTTCTTTGATATTATAAAAGTGCATTATATTGATTCAGAGACATAGATAACAGAGATTGGCAACTCCTTCTTTACCTATAGTCGATTCTTGCGATATCTCCATGACGCGTTATTTAACGAGAGTTGAACGCCGACGCCATTTTGAGCAAAACACGGAAACAGCAACATAATTATATATTGACGTATTTGAAGTAAACTTAATTGTTTTTGACCGAATAAATACTTGTGTTATATTGTTGAAGTGTCAACAATCAAGAAGATTCGTTCATCGGGCGATTTCAGTGGATAAAAATCGCTTTAGTTATACCAATTGTCCTGAAATGTTTACATGTTTTCCCAAATTTTTAGATTGATATTTTGGAGTAATTGCAGACCTAATTCACCCGTTTAGTCATCTCCTTGGTTTCAGCAATTTTGATTTCCGACCAAAAAGTGCAAAGTTGTGCAATGAAAAACAAAATTACGAATGGTTGAATGATTTAATTCTTGAATTGATATGAAAGTGAAGCTTATGTTTTATGGTTGCCGAAAGTTTTACAGTTATGCTCATTCTCACTTAAAAGTTATGTAAGGCTTTATTTACCTTATATTCAACAATCAAAATGCCGGCCATTCTTTTTTTTACCAAAATAGTTCATATTTCTAAAAAGTAAAACTCAATAACTGTGCACAGGATCATATTATTTTTTACAACTGTTTTAAAGAAATGATTGTGGTTTATAGTGTCTTGCATTTTCAAAGTAATTGCTTTTTTCATTAAAAAATTAGGCCATAAGCAAAAAAGTGCAAAGTTGTGCAATGAAGTACTCTTTACATCATCATATCAGTCTTGATGTTGTATGAAAGAGCAACCTGAGCTTGATGGTAACCCACATTTTCAAAAGGATATTCTTTTGCATACAAAATGTTTGCATGACTGACATATTTCTAAAAAGTAAAACTCAATAACTGTGCACAGGATCACATTATTTTTTACAACTGTTTTAAAGAAATGATTGTGGTTTATAGTGTCTTGCATTTTCAAAGTAATTGCTTTTTTCATTAAAAAATTAGGCCATAAGCAAAAAAGTGCAAAGTTGTGCAATGAAGTACTCTTTACATCATCATATCAGTCTTGATGTTGTATGAAAGAGCAACCTGAGCTTGATGGTAACCCACATTTTCAAAAGGATATTCTTTTGCATACAAAATGTTTGCAAGATTCCCCATTTTGTTAGCACAATCATCCCGTCTTTGTGTTTTTCACCCTCAATTTCTCCTAACTTTAGTGTTAAATGCTCTAAAAACAAAATGGTCTTTTTTCACCCCTTGGCATAATTGTTAAGTGCTGATTCTGTTTTATAGTTGCCCAAAGTTTTGAAGAGACAATCCTTTTTGTTAAGGAGTTATGCATGACTAAATTTATCCTATTTGTTGACAAAAGCAATCATCAATTTTTATTTTTTCAGAAAAAAAATAGTTTCACTTGTAGCAAGTAAAACTTAAAAACTCTTAACATGATCATAATAGTCTTGACATTGTATGCAAAAGCTTGATGGTTGCCCACATTTTCAAAAGGATATTCCTTTGCATAAAAAAAATATTTGATATTCTCTCTTCCACATTTTCTTCACAAACAAGCATCCAGTCATTTTGTTTCTCTTCCTTACTTTCTCATATCTGCAGAATTAAATATCCAAAATTCTTACAGACATTTTTTTTAATAATTGTAAAGTGCTGATTCTGTTTTATAATTGCCCCTATTTTCATAGCGATTGTTTTTAACATTAAGTCTTAATTGCCGATTTGATAACCCAATTGTGCAAAGGAATTCTCAGCCATTTTGCATTTTCTAACCATTCTCATATCTGAATGAACTTTACCCTGTAGAAAGATGTGTGCTAAATCATTTGACATTGCCTTAAAGTACAGACTTGATTTTATAGTTGACATTTTCTCATTAACAAATATTCATCATTCAACATTCATTTGGCTCTTGTACCGGAAGTCCCGGGTTGGAATCCCCGTAAGGCGGGATGAAAATTTGCGGGACAAACCCACAAACCGGCATGATTACTGATTTTAGTATCCAGGAAGCAGTCATGGAGAATGGCTTGGAATAAGCTTCCAGCTTCCTTCACAATTGATGATTTAAACCAAATATGATGATAATACGGTAATATGATAATCCTCATAAGTTTATCCTGACAAAATAAACACATTTATTACATTCTGCAACAACAGATGTTCAGCAATTCATATTTTTATCCAACTTCCTTACCACGAATAAGACAGGAGTGGACCATATACATGGCATTGGTTTTAAAGTTATTAAGACATTGACATTTGCCCCCCCCCCCCCCCCCCCCCCCCGGAACATTTGCCACCCCGGACATCCTCTCTTTTTTGTCTGAAATATTATATACCACGATAAATCAATCAGATGAAAACAGTGAAATGAAGCCGGGACCCGGATGGACACAGTAAAGGGTTATATCCAGGCTAGTCGGATGGCTACAGTCAATGTTATCGGATATTTTTCGAACGGATGACTTCTTTAGCTAACCGATAACATGTCCAGCAAAGTATCCGAAAAAAAAAAACGTCATTGAAAAAGACTTTTTTTATGATTATTTTGTCACACATTACCATTCGGAACACCTCGGCCATTTCTTAAAATAACCTCGGAGGCAATCGGAACTACCCGGGTATTTTCGTGAGCTGTGTTTTCTATTGGATAAACCCGATGTGTTCAGATTGCCTCGGAGGTAATGGGGAGCCATTTTTGAAAAGAGGTCAGCAGCGAAGGGTCAATCGTATCAACTCGGCAATCCCCGTCACAAGCCGGGGATTGCCGAAAAGAGCTGATTGACAAAATATGAAACAAAGATGTGTTGATATGATCATCTTTAATGAAAATGGTAAAAAACCATTCGATTGTGTTATATAACCAATTTGTGTGTATTTAAATACATATTTAGTGCCTGTGTGCATTTTGCGTTATCCGCCGGAAATAAGGCGAATTATCCCAGGATTTCTGGTGTATTCATGTACTGCTTACGAGGTATATCAACCGACTTGTTACTAGTCCGAATGATCCAGACGTAGATATTTCACTCTACGTCTGAATACAACTGTTAGAATTCACATCGGAAGTCTCAGAAAATCTAGAAATTGGGAAACAGACAGACATCCTGGTCATGGACTTCGCCAAAGCATTTGACAAAGTGAGCCACTGCCTACTGCTACATAAGCTTCACCACTATGGCATCCAGGGCCTCACAAACAGATGGATCAAGGCATTCCTCCAGGACCGAAGCCAGGCTGTTGCACTAGATGGACAACTTTCAGACCCAGTCAATGTAGAGTCCGGCGTGCCCCAGGGTTCTGTACTTGGGCCATCCCTGTTCCTGTTCTATATAAATGACATCCAGGAAGGGCTAGGATCTACTGTTAGACTATTTGCTGATGATACTATAGCATACCTGACAGTAGCATCAAACAGTGATTGCCACCGCCTCCAGGCAGATCTGGACAAACTCGCCTCCTGGGAGACCAAGTGGAAGATGGAACTTCACCCCAACAAATGCGAGGTCCTATCCATCACAAGAAAAAGGAAACCAATCATCCACAACTACCTCCTGCATAACCACACCCTTAAACACGTCACCTCAGCTAAATACCTAGGATGCACCTTCAACAGCACACTCGATTGGGGCCAACACATTTCAAACATCACATATAAAGCAAGTAACAGCATCGGCTTCCTAAGAAGAAACCTAAACATAGCCTCTACAAAAACCAAAGAAACTGCCTACAAAGCCATGGTAAGACCAACATTAGAGTACGCAAGCTGTATTTGGGACCCATACGAAAAAGGCGACATAGAAAAAATAGAAATGGTCCAACGACGAGGAGCTCGATTTGTCAACCACCGCTACCACAACCGCTCCAGTGTCTCCGACATGATACAATCACTCAATTGGAACAGCCTTGAACATAGAAGAAAACAATCTAGATTAATTCTACTATACAAAATCATCTGTGAAAAAATAGCCATTGACCCAGCAAACAACCTACAGAAACCAACCAGACAGAGCAGAACTAACAGCACCCTCTCGTATGCAGTCCCCTACGCCAGCACTCTCTCCCACCAGCAGTCCTTCTATCCACGAACCATCAGAGATTGGAACTTACTTCCATATGAAGTCCAGTCAGCAGGCTCAGTTGAGGCCTTCCGTGCCCAACTAGCCACCACCTATGCCTAACTTCATCTTTGTCTTTTATCTTCACCCTGTATATACTTCACTCTTTTAACTTTTAACTTTTTTACTACCTCTATCATGCGCACACACATACCTGGTAAAATATTCAATATGTTGAATGTGACCAGTAATGGCAGAAGAAGAAGAAGAAGAATGCGTTCGATGTAAAAGCGCGTCAAGCGGATATCGATTTTTCGAGGTAGTGCATGTCGGGAAATCTGTAGAAAGGGGCGGAGTTAAAATGCCAGGTAAATTCTGGCGGGAATATAATATTGGCTCCTTTTCGTTTGGTAGAAATTTCTATTAACATTAAAACCAAGATCCCCTTTCCCTCATATTTTGTCAATTGCCAAAGTATTTCAACAGTTGATTTCAATTGAATACGTAGATAATTGTGGTATTGTGACTCTAAGCGAAAATCTAGAAAACATTCAAACCTTCAGAGAATTTTTTTATGGAAACTTTTGCCACAAAAAAAAGCCTTTAGCCTATCATTTCTGATGGTCGATTCTATGGGAAAATGGGCTCTCAAATTGATATTTTCTTGAATTATAGAAATCGGCATTATGGGGTTAATCTGAAATATAAATCTAGAACATATTTCACAGTATATTATTTGCAGGTTGGGCGAGCGTGAATGGAAAAAAGAACTAGAGATAAAGATAACAGCTATGTCTTTTAAACAAATGATTCCTAGAGCAAAAAAAACTATATAAACAACTTCGGGGCATGTTATAAAGGCATTTTCTAATTCAATCTATTTGATTTCTCATTATATATCATTTCACTGTGTCCATGCGATTGATTCTTCATGATAAATAACATTACTACGTGTCCATCCGAGTCCCGTTGTCATTTTACTGTGTCTATCCGATTGATTCTTCATGATAAATAACAATACTACGTGTCCATCCGAGTCCCGTTGTCATTTTACTGTGTCCATCCGATTGATTCTTCATGATAAATAACAATACTACGTGTCCATCCGAGTCCCGTTGTCATTTTACTGTGTCTATCCGATTGATTCTTCATGATAAATAACAATACTACGTGTCCATCCGAGTCCCGTTGTCATTTTACTGTGTCTATCCGATTGATTCTTCATGATAAATAACAATACAACGTGTCCATCCGAGTCCCGTTGTCATTTTACTGTGTCTATCCGATTGATTCTTCATGATAAATAACAATACTACGTGTCCATCCGAGTCCCGTTGTCATTTTACTGTGTCCACCCGATTAATTCTTGTGTTATATAACGGTTCTCTGTCCGGGTGACGACATTTGAATTTATATGAGGGACAGTCTCCCGGCTGATTAACGACATGCCGATAGTTTTACCTAACTCGATTGAACTTTGAATATATTGGATCAGAACTCAACCGTAAAACTACTCGACCAATACTCTTTCCGGCAGTTGAGAAAGTCAATGCTTAATGGTGTTTGTCTCTAAACACCAAAACTTAATATGTCCATGACTCACGATATGATGGAATCTTCTAAAGCAATGAATTTAAAACCAATTGCGTTTAGAATAGATAGGTATATTACGTTTTATCAGAGAGACAGAGACATTGATGTCTCTGGTTTTATCAACATTTCTTGCTAAAATTTTATGTTCCTGTTTTTCAGTACTTTCTGTGCTTTGATTTGACTTTCGGCGGGAGAATTTAGCACTGAGTCATGACCGTGTGATTTCGAATTTCCATTGCTCTAAAGATTATCGATTCTGTGTATTAAATATATTAAAAAAAACGGTTTTATTTTCTTAGACCATCTTAACTTACTATCTTTTATAATTGATTATTGACCATTTATTTATTCGCATATTCTGCTTCGGAGCCGTTTACCACAACCTAACCCAACCAATCAAACTGCGCGTAACAAATCGTTTCAAACCCTGAAATGAATAATTCCAAAATGTGAACAAAAATCACTGATAGTGCTGCTTATAGAAACACGACCAAACGGATTGTTTTGCGAAATCGAGATATTCGTTGGAATTTGTAATTATAAAGAGTTGACATAACTGTCTATGTGCTACTGGTAAGAATTTTGTATGTTGTCCCGCTCTTGCTGGAACTGTCATTTTCAAACTTGTTTTTCTACAGAGAAAATGTTCCTATCGCTTATGCTTGACAGTTTCATCTATTTAATGACACACTTGTACATATTTTCAGTTTGTTTATTATGTATACACCAAACATGACTTCGGCAATATCCATGAAAAATGCATATGTTACATCATTGAACAGATTTTATTTGTGAGCAAGAACTTGTCAAGTAAAATGTGCATCTCCATGTCAAAATGTAAGTTTATTTTATGATTGTGGCTCTATCAATTAAATATGCATCAACCAAGCAACTTGAAATCATAGACTAAAACTATTTGGAGTCAAACATTTCTTATGGGGCAAACTAATGACAAAATTTTGATGGACCAAAACAGTGTTGGACTTTAAGATTTTTCGGATTTAAAGGATAAAACGACCATTCAAAGTCAATTGATACTTAAACTTAAAACAAGACATGATAAATAAAGTAACATATCATCAAATAATAGCATGAATTGCTTATTTTATGTGAAGATCACCTTTTATTCTTCGATGGGGCAGTCTGACTTCAAAATTTCGAAGAACCTAATAAGTGGTGGAATTTACATCCTCGATTCCATGGACTCTTCGTCACAATTATCTCTTGGTCACTTAGTATATGTTACCCATTTAAAGCACAAACTAGGGATTCAAAGTCAATTTATAAGACATGAATGTTAAATAAAATTACATGCCACAAAAAAAGGCATCAATTGCTGATAAACAATGAAAATCCACTAAATTGTCAAGTGTATTTGGTTTTCACATGTCAACTGCTGTAGACGGTCTTTTTTCACAATGTGGTGACATGTGTTCACATGTCATTGTGGATTGAGTTCTGTTCTCTTTCATCAAAGAAACAATTAAACGGTTTGAAGTTATTTCTTTGAATTACTTGCTAACTTTGATATAAATGGTAACTACCTGTCTGCTTTCAAATTATTAGCGTGATAAAAGACAAATTGAAGAATAAATCATGGACAATTTAGTAAAGAATATTTCACTCCAGTCACCTAATTTACCTAGTACATACATCAAAACAGTGTAATTGTCCATGACCTGAGCACCATTTCTGTTGGAAGGTAAGCAGTCACTTAGTGTTAATTAAACCGGTCTTACAAAGTAAACATGCAGACATGATACATGTATAGATTAAAAGAATTCATTTACAACTATGGGTAATGATCTTTTGATATTTTTCTGTAATAATGGAAATATAGGTGTTCTAATGGTTTAACAAAATCTCACAGCATCTGTCAATCATTTAAAGAATTGTTCGAAATTTTGATATGATGGAAATTATTGCTTGATGCAAAAATTTCTTAATGTTTCCTGATCGCATCAAATTAGTTAGACTACAATTCGAAGGTTCAGTGCAGGTCTATAGTAAATGCTTCATGTATATGAAGCACTTACTGCACATAGTCTTGTATTGATCCATTGAATTGCTGTTAAACAAAGAAAACTGTTTATGCTATGTGCAAGATTCACGCTGGCCTTTGAAAACATTGCCATTTGTGATAAAATTTAGAAATTGGTGCAAGAAAAACAAATTTGGCGAAAATTACTGGCTTGACTATTTTACGCGAGAATTTGGTGTATGTTAACCACAGGGTTGCGGATCTCGAGTCAATATCAATTTGTTCTGACTAAAGCCAAGAACCATCGATGGTTACGATTCTCACAGTTCTTTCATAACAGGTCCGGAACCAGCTTGTTTATCAAATGCCATTTCTGAAATGGGATAATCTTGTTTTCATACTTATTCATTGCATAATCTCTTGTTTGTAAAGTTTAATGAAGGTGACACATCCGGTGTACATCATTTAGTCATTTACCCGCCTTTACTATTTTAATCATTTGTAAATTAAGACTTATTACTATTTTTTCCAAACCTAAATGTTTGCTCTTGCATTTTTTCTGATGAAGTCGACATTACAAATCAGCAAAGTTAGTTTTATTGATTGACAAGTAACTGAAGTTCTTTTTTGCACCAGAGTTTAGGTATATAACATCGGCGACTTTCTTATTTAATCTTGGTCCATCAAAAGAATGAATAGATTTTGTCTTATGATGCTATCTTTAACTTATGTTTATCATCATATATTATGTCTTATATATGAGTTTGATGTTAGATTTTCTATAGTTTTGCTTTTACATCTCAACATAACATTTTATATTTGTTTTATCTAGAAGATGGATAGTTTTTCGAAACAAATCTATAAATATATTAACTTTTAAACCTTTTACCCCCAGTGATACTTATTATGCTATATATCTCTTCTTTTTAAGGAGCTGAATAGATAAAAAGACACAAAGATGGCGGATGATAGTGAATGGATGAAACTGCCACCCGATGAGAAAGTTCAACATAAGGTTTGTGTATATTATGTTCTGAATGTCCTTTTAGTAGCCAGAGGCCCAGAAAAGTAAAGTTGGCATTTATAATATAAATATATGGAATTCCATACAGATATTGGAAACCTCACTTAAACATGTGTGTTTTTTTCATTTTTATGGGTGAATGTGATAATTAGAATTGTTTCTTCCAAACAAATGTCTTATCTTGGGCTGTGGTAGCAATATCTGAGAAAGTCTGGCTCCGAAGCAAAGTTGTGTTCAAGATCAGCTTGTGATGATGATATGTCTTTATAACAGAATTACATGACATTCTGGTCATTTAGTAGAATGGTAAAGTTTAATATTGTTTATTTTACATCTATGTTGAAACAAGTACATTACAACTTATATTAATCATTCTTGATTCTAGTACTGGGATGAAAGAAAAATCTCAAGGATGCGCATGTAACAAGGATTGATTCATTAATTCCTAAAGACACATTTCAGCATATCTTCAACAAAGTCTCATTAAATGTGATAAGTGCATCCCTTTTGAAGAAAATTGGTAAAGTGTCATTGGATAATGTTACAAAACAAATGTTTTTGTAATGATTCTTTAGTATTTCAATGACCTTTTAATCATTAATCCAAATATATAACTTAATTCCATTTAAAAGACAAACATAGGATATTTTTAATAGCCACAATGGCAGAAGAAAAAAATGCTTGTAAAGAGCAACTTTTTTTTTTAAATCATATATCTTTAATCAGTTTCTTTTTTCAGTTTCAAAGGCCATTTATTTCAATTTTTGTTTGTTGATGATTTCAATTTAGCCATATACTTTCTGTGTAGAAATTTGTTGTCTTAACTGCAAAGAAAGTACAATGTATTTTGAAAAATAATATAGTTTTTGTTTACCATTGAATGCACAGTCCATTTTCTCAAATTTGATACAAAGCATCTTTAGAACAGATTTGTGAGACAAGCCTCCAATATTAATTTTACTCAATTCATCTTTGATATATTATGTTTATGTAAATTTATTCATTTAGCAACAATGTATCAAGTTCTTTGAACGCTAACCTTTACCGCTCAAATATGTTCAATAATAGGCTTTTCATTCTCTTAGGTATATTATAGATTAATGAATATAATGTACATGTAACTTGATTCTTTTCAACCCTTCCCTATGTAGAAGCCATTTTAACACATCTGCAGTTGGCTATAGAATTAAGAAACTTTTGAGCCTCAGCTGACTTGAATCTTCCACCTTAGAATATATCATTAATAATGTGGGAGGGGCGCCAGTGGTGCAGAGGTAGAGCCTTAGCCTCTTGTACCAAGGGTCGCTGGTTCGAATCCCTGTTAGGCGAGGTGAAAATTTCTAGGACTTGCCCACAAATTGGAGAACAAGCTTTAAGCTTCCTTCACAATCAATTTAAAACAAATTCACAATCGATGTAAAACAAATAAAGAAAACATAAACATGAACATAAATAGTCTTTAAGACCAACTGATTTGTTTCACAAATGGTTAATATTTGTGTCTGGTCACGGCTTATAATATCATATCACTGCTTCAAAACTCATGGCAATTCAGCCACATTTTCCTTGCATTAAATAGTATCAACTCTCTTTTCACAATCAAAAAGTAAACTATCTTTAAATATTTCATATATATGTATATGACAGTAATTACATAGAAAGGCAGATGCAGAGGTCCAGAGTAGGGGCATATTGTTCTGTTTGTCCTTGAATATTTCTTCTCTAAATGATGTATTCTGGCTTCATGGTTATTGTACATGTTCAGGAAGTACTGCATGCAAAATACTCTGGACCTCTGCCATATGTCTTAACTCATTACCAAACAATAATGACATTTGATCAGTTTGTTGCAGACGACTCTGGAAAACATTGTTGGAAAAGAAGAAATTGCTTGCTAAGAGCAATTTCACCTTTTCAGACAATGTTTTCTGTCCTATCGGAAGATTGTTTTTCAATTTCATCACATTTTGAAATGTCATCTGCAAACTCTTTCAATTTGTGACAGTGGTAATGTTGGCGTTTGGTAAAGAGTTAACAGCATTCTTCCGATGATAACCACTATAAAAGTTAATAAGTAATGAACTAAAGCATTAGACAGGCCTAATTATCAGAGCGTCTGTGATACATTTATATTTTATTTGTGCAGGTTTGGAAAGCGAGATTGGCTGGGTATGAGGAGGTCATCAAGCAATTTCGCACCATATCTGATGAAAAAAGCCCAGAGTTTACTAAGTATTTGGGACTTATCAAGAAGTTTGTAACAGACTCTAATGCTGTGGCCCAAGAGAAAGGAGTGGAGGCTGCCATTGTTTATATACAGAATGCTGCCATTGCACACAAGTAATTTGATAATATTTTCTGTGGTTTTTTTTATGCCAAAGCCCTCTAACATCTTTTGTATAGTAAGTTATGTACATCAAGTCAATTTCAGAAAGGGGTGGATGCAGGTGTACCCATGTTTTTTTTACAAATATTTCAACGCAATAAATGTGGATTTTAACAAATGAATGTTTTCATGATTAGGAAACTGTCATGTAAAATGAGTACTATTGACAAAGAGTATGTGTGGTGAAAGGTTTTAAATACCTTTTTACTTATTCTTTTATTCAATGCAATTGCTGAAGATAATTATGATACAATTGATATTTCACAAGCAATTTCATCTTTTGCCACACTGCTTTTCCAATCTATTCACATATAACATCAGCAGAACTGAAAGGTTTTTCACATGTTTTTAAAGGTTTTCTACAGTCGTCTGCTTCAAGTGGTGGTAAAGATATAACAACATCAAGCATCGTGAACTGATATTGACAAAAGGCTTTTAGCTATTGCCAGATTTAATATTGAAAAACTGCCACAAGGTCTTGGAAAGCAGAGGACACAAAAATCCAATTTTAGAAAAAATTATCCAGCATTCTAAGGGTTAATATTGAAAATTACCACAAGGTTTTGGACAGCAGACGACACAAACTACCTAGCATCCTAAGGATTGATATTGAAAACTTCCAACATTAATTTTGTTTTACAGGACCGCCCCTGACGTGGTAAGTGGGGTGATAGCCAAATGTCTTAGTGCTCCGAAAACTAAAACCAAAGAGGGTGGCAAGGAGATCATAATGTTGTATATCGAGGCTGAGAAACAGGAGGCAGTAGCGGAATGTATTATGGAAAAATTGGGCGACAAGAATCCCAAAATTGTTGCTGCGTGTGTTCTCACACTTAGGGAAGCCCTAAGGTAAGGAAAAAGTGGTGTGTGAAATAGATGCAATTTTTATTGTTATCAGAACCTCGAAAAAAGAGGGTGTTCTTCACAATGAATGTTTTATATATCAATTCAAACACTATATTTAATCTGTTTACTAATTTTTCGCACTTTAACCTATTACTAAACAGTAACATCATTTGACCAGTTTGTTGCAGACGACTACGGAAAATATTATGGGAAAAGTAGAAATTGCTCTTAGCGAGCAATTTCTACTTTTCCCACAATGTTTTCTACCCTATCAGAAGATAATTTTTTAATTTTATCACATTTTGAAATGTTTTCTGTAAACTCTTTTGACTGTCACAAACTGAAAGAGTTTGCAGACGACATTTCAAAATGTGATGAAATTGAAAGGTAACCTTCTGATAGGGCAAAAAAAATTGTGGGAAAAGGACAAATTGCTTGTTAAGAGCAATTTTTTCTTTTCCCACAATGTTTTTCCGGAATCATCTGCAACAAACTGGTCAAATGTTGTTATTGTTTGGTAATGGGTTAAACCCACATATGATAGAAATTGAGTATACACCAAGGACCTTAATGGCATTTACAACAAATTTTTCAGGGACTTTGGAAACAAGATCATCCAGATCAAGCCATTGCTGAAATTCCTACCAAAGCTGATGGAAGACCGAGATAAGAACGTGCGAGACGAGGCGAAGATGCTGGTTGTAGAGATGTACCGATGGGTGGGGGCCGCTATCAAACCTAAACTCGTAGATTTCAAACCTGTGCAGGTGTGTAAACTTTTACATCTCCTTGTTAACTTATTACCAAACATTAACGACATTTAACCGGATTGTTGCAGACGACTCTGGAGCAATTTCTCCTTTTTCCAAAATGTTTTCCAGAGTCGTCAGCAACAAACTGGTCAAATGTTTTTATTGTTTGGTAAAGGGTTAAGCACAGCATGCACAAGGTCCATATTCACCTTTTGTGGACCCCTCCCTTGGTTACTGTGTATAGATGTATGAATGTAATTTATAAATTGCAGGTTGCCGAACTGGAGGCAGAGTTTGCTAAGCTCCCCAATGAAAAGGCCCAGCAGGCGAGATTTCTCAAATCACAACAAGACCTGAAGGAAAAGATGGAAGAGAAGGCTGCAATGGCTGAAGCTGGAGTGGTAGAAGAGGAAGGTAGGGAAATAGTTGTTTGTGGTTCACATAAGGGTAAATAACTGACACTTATTAACTTACACGTATTTACCCATTCAGAGCCCCATGTCATAGCAGAGCTCTTTTCTTTAAAACAGATTTAGCCAGTTGGTTTTAGGATAAATCATCAATGAAATTTACCTATTGGGAAACTCAAAAGCTGGTATTAGTTTGGATTTTTGGGATTTTACACATTTTAAAGAAGTTTTTTTTATTGGGCATGTACAAAAGAGCACTGTGTATGCATTCAAGAAAATTGTCTTTTCAAAAAGTCTTAAAATCAATACACACACAAGCTGTGAAATCAGGCAGTTGCACCAGCATTTAACCGATTACCAAACAATAACATATGACCAGTTTGTTGCAGACATCTTTGGAAAACATTGTTGGAAAAGAAGAAATTGCTTTTAACAAGCAATTTCTCCTTTTCCCACAATGTTTTCTGCACTATCAGAAGATTATTTTTCAATTACATCACATTTTGAAATGTTGTCTGCAAATTATTTCAAATTTGAAAATGTGGCGTTTGGTGTGGGTTAAGTTAATACATCCCACACACACAATCCTGCATCAGGCAACAAAAAAAACTTTTGAGTCCATTGCAGGACTATCATCTATACAGGAAACACATTGGTGATCTACCAGGTCATCTCTTTGCTGCAAAACTACAGTCCAGCCTCGTTTATCCAGACACTTTCGTTCCCAGGAGTAATGTTCGTATTAACGAATAATCCGGAATAAACAAACGGCGAGTTTCCTGTGAAATGTTTACCTATACACCGTTTTTCATAATAATTACTATGAAGTAAAAAAACGTAATAGTTGAAAATGATTGCCAGACATTGTCTCCTGATCGCTGTCAATGCAGCGAGTTAACACCTTTTACAAACTCGACTTTCTGCACGCAATGATGATTACAATTAGGTTAAACCAGTTAATTTACTAAATGACAAACAATCAACACCTTTCATTACACTAGACTTGGTGACATTTTATGATCAAGCATACATGCGAATTTGCCAAAGGTGTGAATGTTGGATTATCGTATCGTCAATAAACATAGGTAACCCCAAAAAGAATAATCATTATGCTGGTTTCCGGATTAGTCTTGCGCATATACTATTAGAAGTTAGGCTTGGTTCCAAACTTTTATTGTCCGGAGCCGGAACGCGGATTTTCCGGATTAAACCGTGGAATTAATGAAGGTAAGGAAACTCAAATTTCTAACTGTTACTATATTTGGATAGTATGAAATGGAAGTATATGGTAAGAAACTCAAGAAAGTCAAGATCTTATAGTAACAAACAAACAACTTCTTTCTCAGCACCCAATTTTCATAACCTTGTATTGCAAAATCTATTTCTTATTACAGACGAGGCAGAAGAAGTTGACCCATATGAGCTTATAGAGGCAGTCAATGTGCTTGCAGCTCTTCCAAAAGATTTCTATGATAAAATTGTAAGTATAAAGTACCCTAGATTTATAAAGAGTCATTATGATATGTTTACCTGTAGTCGGAAAAGTCAAAACATTATTAAATGTTTAATCTGACTCTTTCCTTTAAGGGCTTTACCTAAAGAAGACATTTGTTGAAAATTTCAGAGTTCAATATGGATGAAAAAGTTTTGAAAACTGAAAAATAAGTTTGTAACAAAATGACTCAAATGTATCACTTTGATTAAGATCAAACACATTTGTTCTTAAAAGCCCTCAAAATATATTGTTGTTAACACAGATAGCGTATTATGCCTGTTATATCATGTCGGATGTTACTCTTTTCTTTGATATTTTCCCTGTTCATGGCTTTTTCCAGACAGCGATACAGTCTATTATTAAAATGACATCAAATATTGATAAGAAATTATTTGAAATTGCCATCAAGACTAGTGTTAATAAAATGAAATAAGCATACAATTAGTCATTTCTCTGTAAGACTCAATATCTTAGAAATTAAAGAAGTCTACTGTTGAAAATTTTAAGCCATTTTTACTTTGGATAGGACTGACAAATTGATATATTTATTTTCCAGGAAGCAAAGAAATGGCAAGAAAGAAAAGAAGCTCTTGAAGCAGCCACCAAACTCTGTGATTGTCCCAAGATTGAAGGTGGCGAATATGGGAACTTAGTCAGAGCACTGTCAAAGGTAAGCTGGGATGTTATGGAGGCTAATTTATGTTCATTATGTTATTTTATATCTATGCCTCAATGAAAATATGTGTCTAAGCAATAAAGCTTTTTGACACATTGTTTATCTAAAGTGTGTTATTTTTGGTAGAAAAGCTAGTTTAGAAACAAAATGCAACAAATGAGAAAAAATCTATAACCTTTGTGAAATACTTCTCAAGATGTCTGATACAAATGTGAAAGAGTAGGAAACCACATGGATTACCATTATTTGTTAGATTTATTTTATTGCAGGTGATCGGTAAAGACACAAATGTGATGTTGGTTGCCTTGGGTGGAAAATGTCTGGCTCTACTGGCTAAAGGTCTGAAGAAGAAATTCGCTCCCTATGCCCAATCTGTAAGTCCTGTTAAATTATCTTAAAGATCTGTTTTTCTAGTCAAAGTACAAAGCAACAGGGAACTAGTTTTAACCTTAAGAATTCTGTGTAATTTCCTATAAATAGATTTTCATGTTGTCTGCTTTCCAAAACCTTAAATATCTGCTTAATTTCAATGAGGTAAGATACTCACAGTAGCAAACAGGTTTGATCACAGGCCGTCTGCAAATAAACTTGGTGGCTGGCCTGGATCTAACCTGTTTGCTTATGTATGAAGTCGGTTCCAGCATTATAAGGGTTAATACAAGTTCTTGAAGTAAGCAGTACTTTCAAATGTCAATTTGCTTTATTTTGTAGAACAGTCTCTCATTGAAAAAGATTGTGGTGAACTTTGTTTGGTCAGTTGGTTGCATGGAAAGGATGGGTCTGAAGATCTCCCTCTTTCCGCCATATATTCTTTTAGACAATTACTAAAATCAATGTGATGTTATGTATTTGTCACTTATTACTGATCAATTAAATGTATGTTCATGTGGGAAAGCAGTCAACAGCTTGAAAAGACGATAGTACAGTAACTGAACTATATTCTTTTCAAGCTGCTGACTGCTTTGAGTACTAATGCAAAAATACTAGGAAGATGGCAAAATGGGCCCACTACTGCAACATGACTGAAATACAGCTGAATAATGAGTAAAACACCAAATTCAAACCAACCAGATCCACAATATATGATTTTGCTACTTGTAGACTTTGTTGAACTTCCCAAACTTGAAGAGTAGTTAAAAAAAACTTTCGCATAGTTTTAATTGAATGGGATGACAGCTTCATATATAAATCAATCTTTAAGGGTAGTCATGCTTTTATATGACTATCACACCAGCGAATTCAAATTATTATAACCAAACCAGCACTTATATTACATACGACTTGCTCCACAGTATATAAAGGTGTTTTTGAAATACTTAAAAGCATTTGTAAACTGTCCATTATCTTAAAAGCAACCAATGACTTTGTGTTTACTGTGCCTCATACAAACACATATTAAATGCCTTCTTGATTAGTGTTTAAATTGATTTGTATCAGGTGGAAAATGAACTTGTGTATGATCTGTATTGAATGTTTTTCAGTGCTTTTCTGTTATCTTAGAGAAGTTCAAAGAAAAGAAGCCTGCGGTAGTAACAGCCTTAAGAGATGCAATAGATCATGTGTATCTGTCTGTAAGTCTTCACACTTTTATTCCTAACATTTTGGTTAGGCATACTACTTTCTGTATGGTCTAATTATCTTTTTTTTTAATGTAAGTTGATAGTCTAGAAAGGCAAAACCAACAGTCTGATTCTTCATACGGAAAAGTACACTCATAATGGTGTTTATACAATTACATGGCACCTGGAAAGACCTAGAGGGAAAAATTCATTGCATTTTAATGAATCAATTAAGGTCAAGATGCCTTTAGGCTTTATGTGTAAATGATATGTAAATTGACCCATTAAAGCCATTGGTAATTGGTCTGCTAAAAGAGAACTATTGTAGGATATGGATAGAGCCTGCTGTTGATTTTAAAATGTGGTTTTGATATCAAAATATTTAAGTGAGAAAAATGCATTTATTATAGTATGAGCTTCAACTTGCAAACAATTCCAATATTCAACTGATATACTGAATAAAAATCAAAGTATTTTGCAGTTAAAAGCCTCGGCTAAACACATGATCTTTCTGTGTGTTTAGGATTGATTTGTTTCACCTAAGTCGTGACTTGTCCAAATGTTTAAAGAAAATGACTTATGACTTAAAGATGATTAAGTAAAAATGTAAAACATCTTTCTAGATTTGAAACATCTTTAAGTATCACTTGTTTATTTAGGCATATTATCTCCTTTATCATCATGCCTTTTTTTTTTCAACATTGAATTTTTATGTCATTTATGTCAAAGGTACATTGCATGTAATGACTAGGTTATCTGTATGTTTGTTTCATTAACCTTGTCTGTTTGTTAAATTATTCCAGATAAGCTTGGAACCTGTACAAGAAGATATTCTTGCAGCATTAGAGAATAAAAACCCTTGTATGAAAGCAGAAACGGCCGGATTTCTAGCAAGAGCTTTTTCAAGATTGACAATTTCTTCCCTTCCTAAAAAGCAGCTGAAAGCTTTTTGTTCAGCACTATTAAAGGTAATCAGATAGCAAAATCAAAGTTGCTTTACTATATGCGTCCTTTTTTTCCTCCAATGTTTCTCAGACATATTAATGATGTACCAAAACCTAGAGCTTCTTTTCAACTTCAATCTCAACTAAAGAATAGATTGATAATCATTGATGAAATGATGTATATAAGGCATCTTTCTTCAAATTGTTATTTATATTTATCAGGCCTGCTAATTTTCAAGACTGGTCATGATTTCATTCTTTGAGATTTTAACTTTTCCTTCTTTGTTCATATTGAAGATCTTTGAATTCAGGCTTCAAATATTGATTTTCAGGTTTGAGCATTCCTTAACCCATTACCAAGCAATAAAGGTATTTGACCAGTTTGATGCAGACTATGGAAAACATTGTGGGAAAAGGAAGAATTGCTCTTAAGGAGCAATTGTCTCCTTTTTCCCACAATGTTTTTTGCCCTATCAGAGGATTGTTTTCAAATTCATCACATTTTGAAATGTCGTCTGCAAACTCTTTCAATTTTGGACAGTCGAAAACTTGGTGTTTGGTAAAGGGCTAACGATAGCAGGACAAAATTGAATAAACATGTTTTGATTTGTCAGATAAATCTTGATTTATGCATTTGTTTGTTTCAGACTGTAAATGATCAGGTCCTTGAAGTGAGAGAAGCATCATTTATGGCTATTGGGACTGCGATGAAGGTGGTTACAGAGAAAAACATATTGGCCTATCTGGTGGATGTGGATGAACTCAAAATGCAAAAGGTGAATTCAAACCCATTGCTTAATACTGGAATTTGTGACCAGTCCTAATTGAAAGCAAAATCAGACCACAAAAGGTAAAAAAATATTTAAATTGTGTAACAATCAATGGGAAAAAAAGGATTTCTTGCTCATTAGGAAGAATTTTTCTTTTATCAATGTTGTTTTTAAATTCCTTTGCAGTAAATTCTGCCAAGTGTCATATTAAAGAGTAAAGGGTCACAGTGTATGAATCAACTGGATGAATGTACCTTTCCCTATTCCAATTGACTTCTGGTAGACAGCAATAAAATTAATCAATCAAAGAAATATTTAATATCTCTAAAAGTCTGCTTCCTTTATTCCATGGCAACAAAGATACTATTCTTTTTTGTTACGAATCTTTCAATTTTTGTCTGTTGAATGTACATAATCAAAATCAAAGGAAAATGAAAAGGCAACAGTGATGGGGAATTCTGATTTTGATAAATTTGTCCGTAAAAGTGAAATCCTTTCCAGTGCTTGTCTGTATAATGGTTTTATAGTTAATTTCAGTAAAAATACACTTGTTCAATTAGTCTTTTGGACAAGCTGGGCAAGACTGACAATTCAAGAGTTCAAGGCAAGACTATAGTAAGTGCTTCATGAATATAAAGCACTTACTATAGTCTTACATTGAACCCTCAAATTGATTGTTCAACAATTGGTAAATGTTTTGACTTTGCACCTGTTTTGTAGATCAAAGAAGCATGTGAGAAAGCTGTTTTGTTGAATGCTAAAGGTGAGCCAAGGTCAGGGGGAGCTGCCAAACCCCCAGCATCTGCTGCTGCGCCCACCCCAGCCAAGGGCGGCCCAACCATTGTAAAGCCAGGGGCACCTCCAAGGGTAAGTTATTATCTTTTATGTCTTTTGGCGGCATATATTGATTACAATGTAATGAAGGTTTGATATGACGCTATCAAATGTACGAAACTGAAGCCCTTTATTTTCAGGGAAAAAAGATACTATCATGATAGAATATATTTATCTTGTTTGAGAATTACGTTTTTTCTTTCTTTCTTAAGAATGGTATTCGCATTATTTCATAATGCAGTGTTAACAGACTTGAAATCACATGGCCCCTCTCCGCGTGGGTTCAAATCCTGAGAGGGATATGGATTTTCATGAGAGGCAGTCTCCTGGCTGACGTACAGAATGCCGATGGTTCTTCCCGCCTTGACCAGCCCTTAAGGGCAGTTGAGTATGGGGTCTTCCTCCATCATTAAGCTCGTTACAAGCAATTTCTCCTTTTCCCACAATGTTTTCTAGAGTCGTCGTGGTTAAATGCCATTATTGTTTTGGAAAGGGTTAACCAATCTACCATAAGGAATCAACACAACACAAAACTTGTTCGCTAAATCTTTTCAGGTATCTTCAGGAACCAGACCCAAAACTGCACCAGCCAAAGTGGGAGGGGTAAGTACTTTTATTCTTTTTAATAAGCTTTTCAAGTTCATTCCATATGCTCATTTTCAGTTTTTTATGTAATTATGTGTACAAGTAAAATTTTAACTTTAAAGAAACAAAATAAATGTAATGTTGAAATATGATTGTTCATTTTTTGTTCTGAAACTATATAAAACCTTAATCTTTTTGTTGGAGTGCTCATTCTTTTATGACTTATTTTTGTTAATTTACTCAAGATAGTCTAGAAATATAAAGAAAAAAGATACTCATTGCTTTTTTTTGCTGCCAATCCACTGAAGGAGAAAAAAAAAAGTTCAAAAATTAAAATCCTTCAACAGTTAGTTGAACAGAGTTTGATGTTGGGTGCCTGCAATTCTATCACCAACTTGTTTTCTCAGAAGGGTTTGACTCTTGGCAAATTTAGATTAGATGTGTGAATGATATAGTAAAATGTAAATCAAAGAAAAATTGACTTTTTTAATGCCGGTTCATACTTGAACAATCTCATTTGAAAAGACTTTTGTTTGTTTTAATAGGGATAAATATTGCCATCTGAATCAGAATATGCTGTCTGAGGAACAAAGTTGTTTGAATAAACCTTTACCAAACGCCAAATTTTTCGACTGTACCAAATTGAAAGAGTGCGCAGATGACATTTCAAAATGCGGCGAAATTGAAAAATAGTCTTCTGATAGGGCAGAATACATTGTGGGAAAAGGAGAAATTGCTCTTTACGAGCAATTCCCCCTTTTCTCACAATGTTTTACATCTAGTTGTCTGCAACAAAGTGGTTAAATCGCGTTATTGTTTGGTAATTGGTGTAAGATTTTCTCTAAACAATCGCCTGTGCAGCAAAAATAGATCTTTTATGTTTTTGAATTCAAGGTCATCTGCATCATTTTGGAAATATTATGGAAAACTTGTACCCTAAAAAATATATACACAATTTATGCATTTATGGAATTCCCCAAATCAATTTCTGTTTCAGGCAAAATCCGGAGGTCCTCCCAAAAAAGCTGCTGGTAAGAAATCTTCCCCAGTTGAAGAAAAAACAGAAAAGGTCCTCTCGGTAAGTTTTATGCCTCTTTATACATTGCTTCTCTTTTCTAAATATATATAAAGCTCATCTGAGCACTTTGTATGAGTTTAGAATTGTAGATAAACTGTTTTTAATTGTTTAAAAAGAAATTAAAACCCCAAACATTGGTGTACTCTACCGAATATGTTAGCTTCAGAGGTATTTATGTGATTGTTACTTAACTCTCTAACAAACGAAAAAATTTCATCTGTCCCAAACTGAAAGAGTTTGCAGACGACATTTCAAAATGTGATGAAATTGGAAAATAATCTTCTAATAGGGCAGAAGACATTGTGGGAAAAGGAGAAATGGCTCATGAAGAGCCATTTCTCCTTTTCCCACAATGTTTTCCAGAGTCATCTGCAACAAACTGGTCAAATGTTGTTATTGTTTGGTAATGGGTTAAAAGGAGAATCTTGTCTATTTGGTTTGCCCTTGAAGATGATTGCCATGGATGGGTCTTATTTTGATCATTGATTAATTTGGAATTCAATAAAAGGATGCAAATGTTTCTTACCATGTCATTATTGCAATGTACCTTTACAGGATGAGGACTTTGCTGAGAAAGCCGCCGATTTTCTCTCTGCACCAACATTTGCCCAGTTAGAAAGTTCCAATTGGAAGGATCGACTTGGTGGGATGGAGAAGTTTGTTGATATGGTAAAGAAAATGGATAAAGCGGACATTCCCTGTCAAGTGTGCGTTAGGGCTGTAGCAAAGAAACCTGGCTTTAAAGACAATAATTTCCAGGTAAATCTACATTACTTCTCTCATTCTGAAATAAAAGTTTTTTAGAACTTCAGCATAGGTAACATTCAATGGCTTTCTCCGATACAAACCATTCTGTATAAAAATATCTTCATAAAGGTGTTGTCTATTATTTGTAAAAGGCTTGTTTTATTGTTTTATATTGAAAAAAAAAAAATATAAAGAACACTTGAATTTATACTTGAAGCAATTTGACAACTGATTGACTTTTTTTTTATGTTTTGGGTGCAATTATTCCACAGTGAGTATTATATAGCTATTGCTATGATGATTGCTTTTTTTTTTTTATACTTTTGACCAAGTCTTTTTTATGAAATATTTTTTAGAAATTTCATCATTTTTACTTCCGAATATTCTGAGACTGATGTTACGTGTAGACTGTGACTTGACAATCTCTTGTTGATACATTTCTATTCTGGACAGGACATTCTCTAGACACATCAACTTATCCATTTGTTTCACCACTCGGCATTTCATGTATGTTTTTGGTTTGAGCAATAAATGCATGTAAGACCAAGACTCGCATTTTTTTTTTCATAAAAATAAAGTTTCGTTATATCTAATAAACATAACAGATATAATATATTAACTATTAACTATTATTACCTTTATTTTATCAAAACAGCAAAATTAAAAAAATGGTGTTAATTTATCGTTCCTTTTTGTTTGTTTAAGGTGTTAAAGTTGAGGGTGGAGCTGGTGACCCATCTTTCACAGAAAGCCAACTTTACAAAGACTAGTGCAGAGTTCTGCCTGGGAGACCTTATAGACAAGGTGGCCGACGTTAAGAACGGGGCTGCTGTACAAGAGGCTTTGAGTTGTATTGCTGAGGCAACATCACTAGAATTTGTGGCAGGCGAGGTAAATATATCCCCTTCTTAACACCCTGCATTCAACAATTTCCTATCTTTCAGGGCTTAACCCTTTACCAAACGCCAAATTTTCGATTGTCCCAAATTGAAAGAGTTTGCAGACAACATTTCAAAATGCGGTGAAATTGGAAAATAATCTTCTGAGAAAAGGTGGCAAAGGAGAAATTGCTTTTAACAAGCAAATTCTCCTTTTCCCACAATGTTTTCCGGAGTTGTCTGCAACAAAGTGGTTAAATGTCAATATTGTTTGTTAATGGGTTAGAAAGACCATAGCTGTTCATGTGGCTTGAAGCCCATTCAGACATTCCTGCCTTTCTACAAACTCATCTTAAAAAAGCTACACTTTTTGACTAATGCGTAATTTTTTTACCTCTTGAAAAATTGTTTTGACATAGAAAAAATGCTCAGTTCAAAGGGGGCAGACAATTGTATGACTAAAATTGGTGTAGTTGGGTGACATATAATGTAGATGTACAGAATCTGGTTTTCTCAAATATTTCTTCAATCTTTACAGGTAATGAGAGCAGCCTTTGCTCAAAAGAATCCTAAAAATCAATCAGAAGCTTTGAATTGGATGGCAAAAGCCCTTACGGAATTTGGACTGAAGTAAGAATCTATTATTTTTAAGGTGCATGTTCACAGAAGAGAATATTTGAAAGTCAAAATATGATGTCTTTGAGACAATACAGTTTTTGTATTGTTGTTTGATTTACAATTAGAAATAGCTATTGAAAGCATGATTATTCAGGAAGCATCATTTTATCTCAGTATGCACAGTTTGTATGCATTAATGATTACATGCTTTTGGATTAAAATATGTATGTGTATATTCCCTTTATGCGCACTTAAGAGGATTCAAAACTATCTAGTTTTGCTTCCAATTGACTATTCTTCAGTACATGTTATATAACATTGCAGCTGTTGTGCAGTTATTAAGATATTAATAGTTCACTTCCAAATTTCCCCAAGTCTGTGAACAAGCAACTACAAAACAAATTTACTCTAGACTTTTACATCTCTACTATAAGGTAGGAATATTTTTCTATAGTTATTAATTTGATATGGAATTATGATTCCTAATTAATATTTAAAAAACCACTTCATGCCTTTACATGCTTTACTAAACGATGTTAAAGAGTTTATTTATGACTTATCCATTCATGTATATACATTTATTTGGTGAGAAAAACAGCTTCATTCCTTGCTTAAACATGAACACTTGTATGCAATTTTGAAGACTTCATGTACGGCTTGCATTGAGAAAAGGGCAACTGGGTACAGTAAGGTACATTCTTTGCAAAAGAACACTACTTTATGAGAAGCTATCTATTTAATGTTTGATTATTCATTTTTCAGAGTCCAGGTCAAACCCCATATACAGTATGTCAAGCTTGCCTTAGCATCCTCAAATCCTGTAAGTTACATGTGTTCATACATTCATCTTTAACTTGTTATTCTCTCTGATGACACAGTTGCTATGTAGGATATTTAAAAAGATTTGGAGGTAGTCTTCTGACTGAATTACAGAATGCCGAAGGTTCTACCCAGCATTACCAGCCTTGATTGGCAGTTGAGTATAGGGTCTTCCTCCATCATTAAGAGTCGGGCATTGCTACATAACTGAAATAATGTTGATATAATGTAAAACCAACATAAATAAATAAGTTTCAAAGGTTTAACAACATTTTTTTTTCATTGAATCATGTCTCCTGCTGCTTTATTTATTTATTTCTGTTTAACCATTATCTTTCTACCACATATCTGTAGGTGCCTCCATGGCATAGTGGTTAGAATACAGAACTTGTAATCAAATGGCCCCTCTCTGCTCTGTGTCTAATCCCGGTGATGGCATTTAGAGTTTTATGAGAGACAGTCTCTCGACTGACTCGTGTGGAATGCCGATGGTTCTTTCTCCAGCATTATGAGTTCGGCATCGAAACATTACTGAAATAATGTTGACGCAATTTGAAACCCATAAAAAACAAAAAATATCTAACATTATGTTACAAAGTCTAATCTGCTTTCTTAAATGAAAACTTAACAAAACTTTTCATTATTAACCTTGGCTAGTTGGAATTATAGTCCTGAATGATACAAAAGTTGCATTTTAATCTCGTTATTTTTAAGGTTGCCTCATTGTTAACATAATTGTACAAAATACATGTATCCCAGTTTACGTGTCTATTCAATAGAAACAGATGTATTTTAACATTTAGAATATTGGGTAATTTTCTTTAAATAGATTTTTTGGTTGGCTGCTTTCCAAAACATTAAATAGCTGCTTAATTTTGAGGAGGAAAGATACTCAGAGTAGCAAATAAGTTAGGTCACAGGCTGGCCTGGAGCTTACCTGTTTGCATAAGCATTAAGTCGGTTCCAGCACTATAAGAGTACTATAACAATCAATGTGTGGCTCCTGATGAGCTTATACTTTTATATATTTTAGGCTGTGAGAGGAAGCGGTATAGTCCTTCTTACAACCCTTTATATGTACATGGGACCTCAGTTACGGATGTTATTTGATGGAGAAAAGGCTGCCCTTTTACAGCATATTGATGCAGAGTTAGAAAAGGTAAATAAGGAAGTACAGGTATTACGTGCCATAAACTCATGCATGTGAATTTGTCTGCTTTGAATCAAGTTAAAACTCATGATGCTGATTTATGATAAAATGGAAGAGTGGCATAGAATCATTGCTAATTTAAAATTATTTTCTGATTTGTAAGTTGATGGCAGGGAAAATTCGAATTGTAGAATTGAAGCTGAGGGTTTTTTGTGTGAATTTATGAAATAGCGCTCCTTAAACAAAGCTTTATCAACAAGTCTGTATCTTAAGCAAACACTTGATAAAGCTTAACTGTGTTCCACACATCAAAGAGTCTTGACCCTTCAGGGTCTGACTTTTCTCTATCTAACCCTTTCAATGATTACAGGTGAAAGGACAAAAACCACCTACTCCTATACGAGGAATAAAACCCTCAGACGGTGATGCTGATGATGAAGATGATGAAGGTGAAGGTGGTGATCAGCTAGAGGAAAACCCTGCTGATCTTATTCCAAGGAATGATATTGGGTATGCTTTCATGTCATGTCTAGTTGGTCAGAGACAACTGTGGAGGATATAAGCAATGCTGCTAACCCTTTAACAAACGCCAAATTTTTTACTGTCCCAAATTGAAAGAGTTTGCAGACGACATTTCAAAATGTGATGAACTTAAAAAACAATCTTCTGATAGGGCAGAAAACATTGAGGGAAAAGAAGAAATTGCTCGTCACAATTTCTCCTTTTTCCAAAATGTTTTCCAGAGTCGTCTGCAACAAACAAATCAATTGCGATTGACCAAACAAAAGCTCAGTAAAAATCATTTACTAAATAAAGGACTCGCAATAATGCTGCATAGGGCTTTAATGTATGCTACTCATCAAGAAGTTGTTCAATGACTGATGAGCCTACATAATTATTTAGGCCCAATGTATTTACAAGATCAGACCTGCTAATTTTCAGGCCTGGTCCTTATATCAGGCTTTGAGATTTTAAATTTTCCTTCTTTTCTCATATTGAAGATGTTTAATTCAGGCTTCAAGTGATGATTTTCAGGCTTGAGCTTTCCTGAACAATAGCAGTCCTAGTTATGTAAAGTTTTTGTTTACCCTGTGATTTTTTAATTTCAGGGATCAGTTTACGCCTGAGTTAATTGAATCAATGTCCGATAAAGGGTGGAAGGTTCGAGGGGAAGCCCTGCAGAAGGTCAATTCCATCCTGAATGAAGCCAAGTTTATCACTGGGAACCTTGGACCCTTACCAGAAGCAATTAAAGGAAGACTTGGTGATGCAAATAAAAACCTGGTAAGTACATGGCTGTTCCATTGAATTTTATATTTTGTTAGTAATACTTCTTTCCTTCATAATAAGCAATCTAGCTCACAAGTGTTTAGCTCTTGTAATTTTTTAAGACTGAACTGCAAAAAGAAATGTGAACGATTTTTGTATACATGATAATGGATATATCATTTCGATGGTTCAGCGCAATATTATAGTAAGTGCTTCACGTTTGTGAAGCACTTACTATAGTCTTGCGTTGAACCCTCGTTTTGTGGAATTAAAGAATTAATTAACCTTTACGCATGCCCTTCTCGATCTTATGTAGTTACAGTCAAACTTGTGTTAAGAGGCGAGCCTATGGGACCGAGTAAATTGGCTGTTTAAGGCAGGTTGGCTGCTTAACACAAATTGATTTACACTATAAATCTAACAATAGGACTTTCTGTAGTGGCTGTTTAAGGCAGGTTGGCTGCTTAAAAGGGTGGCTGCTTAACACAAGTTAGACTGTAGTTTGGTTATGATTGCTTTTCTTTAAGCAAACCCTTAACCAGAAGACATCTTTTTTGTCATCCAAAATGCATTAATGTTGAAGACAACTTTTTTCTAGAATAATAGATACTGTTGGGAAGAGAAGAAGAAATGGTCACATGATATTGTCAATTTGTCTGCCGGGTCGATTTTAGTCAATAAAATTGATCTTGGTACAATATGTATTAGCTGGTAGCTAGGTAAGGTTAGAATTCTGAGAGTGTAAATGTTATATTTGCTTAAGTTGTGGTGTGGTTTGGGAACAATTTGGCAGCTGCTGATGAATTCAAAGGTACTTATTACAGATAACACTATTTGTTGACTAGGTGAATTATGCCTTGATATATGTAATGAAAAAACAACTTTCATATGATAAATGCTTGACATATTCTTGATCAATGGTGACAAACATATCTATTTATCTATTCTAGGTAACCACCACAGTTGGGATCTGTGTTACTCTTGCCACAAACCTGGGACCTCATTGTAAACAACACATTAAAGTGATTGGACCAGCCATCATTAGTGTGCTAGGGGACAGCAAGGTATGTGTTTTATTAATTTTATGAATATGTACACTGCAGCCTCTTATTTCATGAATATTTTTGTTCTCTCCCTCTCTCCCTTTCTCTCTCGCTCTCAAAAATGGGTTTACTTTTCTTCTGCGTTTTGGTAACAAACCATACTGGTCCTCACATTGCAGTCTTCTCAGCCCATTTCCCCACAGATACTTAATCCTCCTCCTAAATATACTATATATTTAACTCATGGTGGGAAGAATTCCTTGTTAAGTTACAATTGGTTATTTCTTTTCTAAACCATTAAGAGTGGACTTTTTCATAGTTGGTAATCAGCATATGCATTTGCTTTTGTCAAAGACTTGCTACATGAGGAGATGGATTCATATCAAAAAGAATTGGTTGCAAAAAATTGGATATGCTACGAGAAGAAATTGTTTGAATGTAACCTTTATTTTCCATTTTGCTTTTGACCATGTCCTCAAATCAATATATCCATTAAATAATAAAGTTTTCATTTATCGTGTCCTTCATGCAAAAGACATAGGCAGCACTTTCTTGTGACAAACCATGTGACGGAAGAGATTATTCCTTTTCATCAGGATCTTCAGCTTCTGTCACAAAGTTGGGCTTTGATTAACTTCATCATTCTGATAATAATATTTCATTAAGGTTGTGCAGAAAAATTGATTCCACAGTTTATGACATTTGGAAGCCTTTTGAACTTAAATCATGAAGTCTGTCGGCTGACTTATGGAATTATGATGATGATGCTGATGTTGATGATGAATACTCTGCTTGACCTGCCCTTATGGGCATTTAAGTAAGTGGTCTTTCTCCAACCATGATAAGCAAGGCATTACAATATAACTCAACAATTGTTGACCCAATGAAAAAAAAACACCAAAGTTATCTTTTCCCAAACTTCATAAGCAGTGATTCATCAAAAATGGTGCTGAACCATTAGCTCTGTTCTAAACAAATGACTTATGAACGATTTTTTTACAGCCAAACCTGAGAGCAGCTGCGGTTGGTGCTCTGAATGCATGGGTAGACCAAACAACCTTAACCCCTCTAGTGGAATGTGAAGCTTTGAGTGATGCCTTGAAATTAGAAAACCCAAATCTAAGACAAGAGGTATGACTTGACAATGAAATCTGAGATGTGGAGGTTCCAACACATCGATTATTTCAGGATTGCTCTTTACAGATCATGATTATCATCCTCCATCAACATTTATTACATTATTTTTAAGATTATACCTGAAACACAACCATAATTCAGAAACCAAATGCAACCTAATTTATCACAAATTCAGTGTTACCGTGTACTATCTGTAAAGAACGTTGCTAACCAGTAACCTTGAAACAGTCATTCCATTAGTGAAGATATCTCTGCTCCTGCACAATGAGTTTTTATGCAATTGATTTTTATATATTTTTCCAACCAGTTTCAAAATGATCAGGACAACACATACTGAGGGTTCATTGTAAGGCTATAAAACATCCTTCACTTGTATGAAGGAATTTCTAGTTTTGCTTTTAACCTATAGTATATAGGTGACGGCATTTGGATTTTCATGAGAGGCAGTCTCTCGGTTGTTTCACTGAACGCCAATGGTTCTTCCCGGCTTGACCAGCTCCTTTGGGCAGTTGAATGTGTTCTCTTCCTCCATCATTATGATTTGGGCAGGGCAACATAATTGAAATAATGTTGATGCTATGTAAGGCTCATATAGATATAAAAACGGTATACACCACAAAATAAAGACTGATAAGAACATATTCTAGTGTTCAGTGCAAGATTATAGTAAGTGCTTCATGTTTATGATGCACTTACTGTAGTCTTGCGCAGAACCCTCAATATAAATCACTACTTCTATCTTCCAGTTACTGGGTTTGTGAAGCACTTACTATATAGGCTTTTACTGAACCCTCGATACATAAATCACTAATTCTATCCTCCAGTCACTGGGTTTGTGAAGCACTTACTATAGGCTTTTACTAAACCCTCGATACATAAATCACTGCTTCTATCTTCCAGTTACTGGGTTTGTGAAGCACTTACTATAGGCTTTTACTGAACCCTCGATACATAAATCACTACTTCTATTTTCCAGTTACTGGGTTGGTTGAATGAGAGGCTTCCAAACCACAAACAGCTGCCTAAGGATGAAATGAAGCTGTGTATACCCCACCTGCTTGTCTGCCTGGAAGACAGAAACCCAGAGGTCAGAAAGAAAGGTCAGGAAGCACTGGTTCCCTTCATGATCCATGTGGGGTACGACTCTGTGTTTAGAGCAACCTCAAAACTAAAGGTGAGATAATATTTTTGTTGAATTGGTATCTGTCATGAATGAAAGTCCATTAATGTTTCCATGAATTTGTGGATTTTGCAATCATGACAGATTTAAGGATCTTGGGTATCAAATTCTAAAGGTTGCTGAAAACATTATGACAATAGAAATCAAGATGGATTTGTCTGAAATTTATTCAACATTATAATCAATTTGAGTTTGAAAACTGTATTTTTCATCATCATCTCTTTGCTGCTGGAACATGTGATTTCAATAGCAATGCTATCCTAAGTTATGTTTTCCATTGGCAGACATGAAAACACATTCTTTTTCATTATTGCATTTCAAGGGTTCAATGCAATACTATAGTAAGTGCTTCACAAACATGAAGCACTTACTATAGTATTGCACTGAACTTTCAAATTGTTCTACAGATTTATTCTTATAAAGCCAAAGTAGTTAGATATTCCTTCATATGGGATATTCTGACTGACTTCAAATAAAAAGTATTAACATACTACGATGATAAAGTATGAAACTTAAAGTTCCTTTTCAATTACCTGTAGAAGCTGTTGAGTAGATACCAAGGAAAGAGTAAAAAGCTTTTATTAATAGAGTTCACAGTAAATTTACACTTATACAATCACTGATTTCAGCCTGCATCAAAGGATCAAATTATGCAGTTGATAGAGAAAGCTCGAGAGAATCTTCCTGCCAAGCAGCCCAAAGTAAAGAAAGCAGCCCCTGCCACCAAATCGGCTTCTTCATCAAGACCCGCGTCAGAATGCTTTGATGAACCCGAGCCTACACGGCCAAAGAAAGAGAAATCTCCGGTTGATGAGGATAAACCAAAGGCACCGGGAAAAACAAAAGCAAAACCAGTAAGCTTAATTTATCTAAAATAAAAGATGTTCTTTTGAATAATTGATACCTAAGTTCACCATTTACTCGTTTCTGAGATGATTCTTTTGAAAGGTTGAGATTAAAATATGTGTGTGAATTAGAAAGAAAAATAATGTAAGTCATATTAAGCAGACTTCTACCCGGCTTGACAAGCCCTTATGGGCAGTTGAGTATGGGGTCTTCCTCCATCATTAAGAGACAGGCATCACTACATAACTAAAATAATGTTGATGTGATGTAAAAGCCATATAAATCAATAAATCATTTTTATATAATTTTTCTGTGAAGAATTCGCATGTCTTTTTGTATCAAGGGCAAAACTTGAACTTTTTACCGACAAGATTTCAGAACGTTCTGTCATAAACCCATTCAGCAAGTGTCTTCTTTCTAGATTGCAGCACCTACTAGTAAGAAAAAGAAGCTGGAAGAAGATCTTGGTCCTCCCATTGCCACAACAGAAACTAAAGAGAAGAGGTTCAAAGATGAAAAGAATATGAAGGTAAGTAATTTTAATATTTCTTTGGGCATGTTTTACTTGGATAATTATCTTCAATTCTGAAGTTTCCATGTTTTCAATGATTTTATTAGATAAATGTGGTAATAGTTTTACAATGACTTTATTGGTTTACTTCTGCTGAGACCATGAGATCTCTTTTTAAACCACTTAACATAATTCAGAATTGTTCAAAAAGCGTTCTACTATAAGACAGTACGCAACAAAAATTAATGTATATACAGTGATGTCTCGTTAATCCAAACACCTCCGTTCCCAACAAAATGTTCGGATTACCGAATCATCCGGACTGATGAAGCAGAGCATGTTCTTATACACATTAAGACATAAACGGTCTGTTTGCATGTGTATAATTATAGCCCTTTAGCAAACGGCAAGTTTTCGACCGTCTCAAATTGAAAGAGTTTGCAGACGACATTTCAAAACGTGATGAAATTCAAAAAAAATCTTCTGGTATGGCGGAAAACATTGGGGGAAAAGGAGAAATTGCTCGTCAGAGAGACCATTCAAATGATGTGTTACTTTGAAATATTGCTTTGCCCAATATTGAAATAAGAGGGAAGGTCTGTTTGAACTTACGCAAATTTTAGCATAAAATGTTTAGTAAAACTGTACCCTGTTGATTAATTTCTTCCAACAAGTATATGTACTAAATAACTGTATTTGGCAGGTACTGAAATGGAACTTTATTGAACCTAGACTTGAGTTTGTCGAACAACTACGGACCCAAATGGAGAAGAACTTCAGCAAATCCCTCATTGACCAACTCTTCCACAATGACTTCAAGTTTCATATTAAAGCCATTGAAACTTTACAAAAGGTTAGTATTTCTTTTCTCGTTTTGATTGTTTTTATTTCAATGTTACAAATTTTAACTCTTTGTTTTTGAGCCTTGATAATTTAGTTGATAGTTGATAGTGATCTGCCATACAATTTGTGTCTAATCTCTCAACAATTTTGTCTATATGTGGTAAAACAGTGTATCTCTCAATGGCACAATCCTGATTTGTTGTAAGTTATGAACTAACATCTTGTTTTTGTCTCTGACTAAATGTATTTGTAACAAATTGAAGGTTTAATGAAATGATTTGACAAGTGTTTGATTTTGGTGAGTCCTGCATTAAACCCTGATATTGCTAAATGCCTTTAAAAAAAACCCAATTTCTTTCCTTACAGTGTTTAGATGGTTTTAAAGAAGAGCAAGTAAACAACTTGGATATCATACTAAAGTGGTTTACATTGCGGTTTTTCGACACCAATCCCAGCATGTTGAATAAAGGTCTTGACTACCTCAGTAACCTGTTTAAAGTTCTGATTGAAGTGGACTACAGTTTACATGAGTATGAAGCCACGTCGTTCGTTCCTTACCTCATCATCAAGGTAAGTGTTAACCTTTTCCCAAACACAAAATGTTCAACTGTCCCAAATTGAAAGAGTTTGCAGACGACATTTCAAAATGTGATGATATTTGAAAATAATCTTCTGATAGGCCAGAAAACATTGTGGGAAAAGGAGAAATTGCTCGTCACAAGCCATTTCTCCTTTTCCCTCAATGTTTTCTAAAGTTGTCTGCAACAAAGTGGTCAAATGTCGTTATTGTTTGGGAAAGGATTAATCAAAGTTTATCTGGGTTTTTTATTTAAACTTGGCGAAGAAAAAAATTTATGTCCTTGACAATATAATATTTCATATTAAGTTAGTGTAACTATATATGTTGTTTACTTTGGTATAAAATGAGTTTTTTACTTTTTTACTTTTTTTTTTATTTTTCAACTTTGGCGATTCTTATCTCTGGGTACATAATCAGTACTCACATCAAATAGAGACAAGTGAAAAGTTGCAAGGTGGATCCCGCTTCTATGACATATAGACTCACAGTCCTCAATGTTATTGTATAATACTCATTCACCACTTTATAAGACCTCAATTTGATATGGAAGAAACTTTATTGTCTTTTTAGTTTCTTTTCTTTTTTTCTCACTGCAAAGTTTCCTACTTGAAGATATTAAAAGAATCTTACATAATGAATGATAAAGAGTAAAATGCATCCACAACATTGAATATTTCTTAGATTAGAAGAACTTATTTAAGTCTTGTATTAAACCCTAAATAATATATTTCTTGTACCTGTAGGATTTATGAACATTTTTTCTGGTTCCACTACAAAATCTCTGAATCAATGTAAGACTGCATTAACTCGTTCACAAAAGATGTGGATTTACAATCGTCATGTATTTAACCCTTTGTTTTATATTTTCTTTTAGGTTGGAGAAAACAAAGACAATGTTCGCCGTGATGTTAGGGCTCTGTTCAAACTTGTGTACAAAGTGTATCCGGCCAGTAAAATGTTCACATTTATTTCTGACGGAATCAAGTCCAAAAATTCCAAACAAAGAACAGGTATGAACTATTTTTAGGGAACATTTTCCTTACTGCAAACATTTTCAGTTGACATCGTAAAAATGGTATACCATTACAATGAAACATATACACTTCTGTTTTTGAAGAAAGGTGTTTTACAAACACTAGAGATTAACCATTTGTCTTCTCCTTATCTATTTCATTGAAACAGGTATGATTATATTATGTTGTGTTGAATTTTTTGCAAATGATAAAATTCACCTGTGGATGATTGCTTCCATTGATAAAACTAAAAAGAATATGATGAAATTTCCCTACCCTTATGGGTTTTAAAGTTTACCAAAACTGAAAGTACCCATATTTGACAATTTTAATTTACTAAATAAGATCACATATCATTTGAGACAATATGAACCAATGACTTTTGTCTTGTAGCGTGTCTTGCCTGATATAAAAGGTATTCTTTCATAATAGTCAATGTTTTTTATTTATACTTATTATCCCTTATTGATTTATTTCAGAATGTCTGGAAGAGCTAGGCTATCTGATAGAAGTGTATGGGATTGCCATTTGTCAGCCGTCACCACCCCAAGCCCTGAAATACATAGCATCACAGATTAGTGACAGAGACGCAGGGGTCAGAAATGCAGCCCTTAATTCTACTGTCAAGGCCTATCTTATACTCGGCGATGACATTTACAAGTACATTGGAAATGTATGATATTTGGTTTGCTATTCCCTGATTGTTTACGGTTTATTTTACCCCTTGTTCTAATTACCATTAATGTGTTGGCAGATTAAACTACCATAGACAATTTTAGAAACCACTTTGGCAAAAAGATAAAATGCTTGTCAAGAGCAGTTATCTCATTTTGTTAGCTCGACTATTCAAAGAATAACCAGAGCTATATTACTCACTTGGGCATCGGTGTCATACCTTGGTTAAATTTTTACATGCAAGTCTGTGTCTCATTAACTACTGCATAGAATGGGTTGATATTTCACACATGTGTTCTGGAAGCATTTTTTGTTTGTTTAAACCTATTTGATTTACATCAATTGTTATAGAAGGGTACTAGATTTACTCTCGATGACTGCTTCCTGGATAATACACAGTACTCTTGTCGATTTGTAGGTTAGTTCTTGAATTTTCACCCACCTCTAAACAAGAGGCCAATGCTCATTATTTAGTTCATACATAGCAATAACTCTTATTGTTTTGACTTTATTCAAAGGTTAAAGGAAAAGAACAGATTTACTTGGAGTTCATACATAGCTGTTATTACTTTGTTATTATTTTATAGCTAAAGGAAAAAGAACAGAGTTACTTGGATGAGAGAATTAAGCGATCCAACAAGAACAAGGCTGCAGCGCCTGCTGCAGGTAAACCTGAAGGTCGGCCTAAAACAGCCCCAGCCCCTGCAGCTGCGCAGAGATCTGCCACACAGTGAGTTTAAACCTATTTATTTTACATTGATTGTGACGGAAGCTTGAAGCTTATTAAAGTTACTCTTGATGACAGCTTCCTGGATACTACACCAGTACTCTCGCTGGTCCATGGGTAAGTCCCGGCAATTTTCCCCTCGCCTTATGGGAATTGAACTCGGGACCCTCAGTACAAGAGGCCCATGCTCTACCACTGCACCACTGTTGCCACAATAAGTGCAACTGTAAATCTTATATTGATAGGACCACAGTGTTTTCCAGAGTTGTCTGCAACAAACTGGTCAAATGTTGTTATTGTTTGGTTATGGGTTAAAACAAAAACCACAGCTGCATGAGATTGGGTCATGAAGACTAAATACCTCTAAATTGCTTTCTTCTTACAGGGGAAATATTGCAAGACCAGCCAGTGCCCTGCCAAAGTCCAAGTCTTCCAATGCTGTGAAGAAAGAATTCCAGCTGGAGATAGAGGAGGATACAGAGAGGGACAGTCTCTCTATGCCACAGTTAACCGAGTTTAATGATCTGGAGAACATCTGTAGCACAGTGGAGTATCCCAAAATCATGTAAGATAATTCTCTCTGGTAACTATTTGCCCAAACTATGTAAATATTTGTGCGAATCAAAACTGATTAACAAGGATAGTATCTCAAATGAAAACGCAGCATTGTAATGTGACATGTCATTGGAAGGGTCTCAAAGAAACATGATGTTACTTTGCAATATTGCTTAGTCCAAACTTTTGTATAACAAAACCCTAGTGATTAATCTTCGGGACATTTGACAAATAAAGAGGTTGAGAAACAGCAGTCTCTTTTTGTATTTGGATAAAAGTTGTTGTGACATGTTGTCACCTTTTGTTACAATGGTTTTCTCAAACTTCTGCAGACACCTAAAAACCATCATGTATGAGGTAATTATTTGAGGTCAAAAGTATTCTTTTAACACATTACAACCTAACGCCACACTTTGCATCTTGCAGCAGATGACTTTAAAAAAGCATTGTCCTTTTCTCCTTTTGCCACAATGCTTCTCCCATCTATTCACAAATCACAACAGCATAAATGAAAGGTTTTTCACATGTTTACAAAGCTTTTCTACAGTCGTCTCCTTCAAGATAAAAAAAATGTTGTCTGGAGGTGGTAAAGAGTTAAAAGGCTTTATTAAATTTCTGTTTCGGTTTTGCCTAGACTTATATCAAATTACTCATGTTTGGAATTAAAGTGTTGATACGTTGTTAAACACCATACAAACATATCAGGTTGGGAATTTGATTTTGTTTCAGGGCTAGACCCCCATCCCCCGGGCCTAAGTTCCTCAACTCCGTCGATACATCGAACACAGTGAACTATGTGATATCTCAAATAACCAGCAGGGAAATACAGACCTGTATCAATGCTTTAGCTCAGGTAAGGAACTAAAGCTCTTACACCAAAAGGTACTTTATGCCTGTATATATGGTTATGCACATCATTGAATTGTGTGCTAAAGTACCTAAGCTGTCGATGTGTCTTAAAACACCATTCATTCATTAAACCAAATGGGTTGATTTATAGAGGACTACCTCTGAAAATTCATAGCTCTCATGCACACTTGTTTACACTTTTATACACTGGTTTGACTATCAGTTTTTCAATATAAGTATAATAGTAGAAAAAAAGAAATAACTTATGCACTAAAAAGCTATTCAATGTATATTTTCCACCTTTTTATTAGATTGATGAAGTTTTAATGGACAGTGGAAGAGTGACAGTAATGGAGGACCATGTAGAACAGCTACTTGTGGCCATTTCTATGCAATTAAAGATGGCCTACTCCACCCACATGGCGGATGAAGACACCCCGAAGGAGACTGTTTTACAACTCTACAGGTGTCTCCTTGGAGCCTTATTAGCTGTAAGTGAAGAGTTTACTTCTGTAAAAGTCATTGTACGATTTGTTTGTTTATCAAAAGTCGGTTACAGTCATTGTATGATTTGTTTATTAGTCAAGTCATCAACAGCCATTGTATGATTTGATAATCAGTCAATTACAGTCATTGTACAATTTGTTTGTTCATTGAAAGTCATTAACAGTAAGTGTATGATTTGATAATTAGACAATTACAGTTTTGTATGATTTGTTCATTTATTAATTTTTTATATTATACAACAAAATTTTATGTCCAAGTGGCATTTTTAAAGATGGGGATTCACAAGAGTTCATGAAACGATGCAATTTCCCTGCTGGCTTACAGAATGTGAATGGTTCTACCTGGCTTGACCAGCCCCAATGGGTAACTCAGTAAGGGACTTCATCCATCAATTTGAGCCAGGCTCTGAACATGATTGAAGAAGTGTTGATGCATTGTAAAACCCATAAAATGAATAAATGACATTGACCCTTTACCAAACGCCAAATTTTCGACTGTCCCAAATTGAAAGATTTTAAGATCAAAATGTGATGAAACTGAAAAACAATCTTTTGATAGGGCACGAAACAGTGTGGGGAAAGGAGAAATTGCTAGTTAAAAGCAATTTCTCCTTTTCCACATTGTTTTCATGAGTTGTCCTCAACAAACTGGTCAAATGTCGTTATTGTTTGGTAATGGGGTAATGCCAAAATGACTTATGTTGACAGATCATTATACCTCAGGGATAATTTTGCATGGCATTTCACTCATAGTTTTCAAAAAAAGCTCATGGTATTCACCAATTTTTGTATTTTTTGCCACATAAAAGCCCATTGAATTTAAGATTTGAGTCCTAAAAACTTATTTGTTTCAATTGAAAAAGTATAACTGATACCTTATTGATCCATTCATTTGTTTCCTGCAGCTGTTTGGGAGCAGTTCTGGTCTAGCCGTACATGCGTCTAAAGATATCCTTAAGGAGCTGATTTCCAACCTCATCACGATGCTCCTGGATAACAGGCTTATGGAATTGGAGGACGGACCACAGATCGTCCGTAGCGTCAATGTCATTGTTGTGAAAATTGTGGTGAAATCCGATCAGACTAACATTCTATGGTAGGTAACTTTCTTTAAACCAGGGATATGATTAGCAGGCCTGCTAATGTTCAGGCCTGCACCTGATTTAAGGTGTTGACATTTTAAATTTGTCTTCTTTGTAATGACTTTCAGGCATGAGCTTTCCTTAAAAATAACAGGCCTGATTAAGGCCTATCAATTCACAGATAATCTATCAGTCCTGAAGCAAGAAGTTTTGGAGGTTCAGTGCAAGAGTAAAGCCAAGTAAAAATTAGTCTTAATATCTGGAACTTCACTTCTGTAAAGGACTTACCAAAGTGGTGTATTGAATTTGTACTTATTCATATCCAATTCAGTGTTCTAGATTAAGTATAGGTATAGTTAGAAAAACAAAGGCATGTTACATGATGCTGGTAATATAGAAAGCCTTCTGTATGACTTGCATCTTTTATGAAAGCCATGCGGGATTGTTAAAGTCTTCAATAAAAAATAATGCATTTGGTACATTATGTCCTTTTCAGTGCTTTGATTCGATTGCTCCAAGATGGTGTGGCCAGTGGAACCTGCAGCAATAAATTTTTGGAACTTATAATGAAGGTATGTGCACTATTTCATGTTCACATCAATTGTATACATACTATTTCATGTTCACACCATATCATGTATGCATCATTTGTATACACATTATTCTATGTACACATTTTATTTACCCTTTTTCCATGTACACAATATTTTATGTACACATTGTTTCATGTACACATTTTATTAACCCTTTATTTCATGTTCACATCATTTCATGTACACATTGTTTCATGCACTCATTATTTCAAATCTAACACAATCTGTCTGTGATTTTGAACCTGGTCCAAAATAAAAATAATAGCAGATTGTAATTTTTTAAAAGAAAATTTAGAACTATTTGTTAAATTTAACAATTTTGGTCTGCATTTCAACAAAATGACTGACTTTGAAACTAAAAGTTAAAACTAAAAGAAAAAAATATGAATAAAAAAAACAGTTGACATCATGTATATGACTGTTTTAAAGTGTACATAAACAAATTATATACACTCTAAAACAGTCATATACATGATGTCAACTGTTTTTTTATTCATATTTTTTAAACCTAATTGAATTACAAGTGTTTCTATACCATAATCTCTGGTTTAATTTGTTAAGAACATTTCACTTGTAGTGCCTTTGGAAGATGGTGAAGATGTTACCAGAGATTATGGTATAGAAACACTTGTAAAACAATTAGGTTTAATTTATTAAGAACATATTATTTGTAGTGCTTTTGGAAGATGGTGAAGATGTTACCAGAGATTATGGTATAGAAACACTTGTAAAACAATTAGGTTTAATTTGTTTTGAACATTTCATTTGTAGTTCTTTTGGAAGAGTGTGAAGATGTTACCAGAGATTATGGTATAGAAACACTTGTAATTCAATTAGGTTCAATTTGTAAAGAACATATCACTTGTAGTGCCTTTGGAAGATGGTGAAGATGTTACCAGAGATTATGGTATAGAAACACTTGTAATTCAATTAGGATTAATTTGTTTTAAACATTTCAATTGTAGTGCCTTTGGAAGATGGTGAAGATGTTACCAGAGATAATGGACAACCTGAATTTAGACTATGTTTTACACGACATTCACCTCTTCCTGCAAGCATTCCCGACAAACGTCTGGAAGGATAAATCTAATGATATACCTTTACGCACCATCAAAACCATTCTGCACACCATGACCAAGCTAAAAGGATCCAAGGTAGGATGTCTTTATGCTATATTTATGTTATGCTGTAGGCTGCTTCAAACCATATCAGGTCTTCCAGCGTTACAATATTTTCCTACTTTTTCTTACTTTTTTAATAGCTTCCTTCTTCATTACAAATTCTTATTTATTTTCTCTTGAACCAAATACATTTTTATCTGTAAATAATTCAATATACACTTATCCACATCATCATAATGCGCACTAAATGACCTTAGCTGTTGATGTGCCTTAAAACACCATTCATTTATTCATTCCTACTTTTGGCTATAAAACTCCTACTATTCCTCCTTTGGAAAATAAAGGCAGCCAAAAAATAATATATGAATTTTGTGGTATTTTTATTTGCAGAAAATGAACAAAAGATGTCATGCTTCAGATTTCTTTCTTCCGTAACACGTAATTTTTATTCATGATTTTCATCTATTCTTTTAACAATCTATATGCTGCCTTATGTGACTAGTTTTCACATGTTTAGGGATGCTATACCAAAGACTGAAGACCCCAATGTAGACGTAGGAAAGTTACCAAGATTTTTGGTGTGTGTATGTTGGAGGGGTGTATTGAGTTCCTTTGTCTAAATTCTTTAAAAAAAAAAAAAAAAAGGTTAAAGAGCTGTTTTTCAATAAGTTGTAACATACTGTCTTATAACTTATAGATCCTAGGTCATCTTGGCCAAATTGATGGGGGTGAATCGTCTGAAGTGAAGACCTATGTATATAAGGTATTACGCACAGAGTGTGGGCATCAAGGGGACACTGAAGCTAATGGTACCGAGGAGAACAGGGCACCCAAGGTAAGATCTGCAATAAGTCTTGTCACAAGGACTTCCTCCTGAATCTAATGGTACCGAAGAGAACAGGGCACCCAAGGTAAGATCTGCAATAACTCTTGTCACAAGGACTTCCTCCTGAATCTAATGGTACCGAAGAGAACAGGGCACCCAAGGTAAGATCTGCAATAACTCTTGTCACAAGGACTTCCTCCTGAAGCTAATGGTACCGAGGAGAACAGGGCACCCAAGGTAAGATCTGCAATAAGTCTTGTCACAAGGACTTCCTCCTGAAGCTAATGGTACCGAGGAGAACAGGGCACCCAAGGTAAGATCTGCAATAAGTCTTGTCACAAGGACTTCCTCCTGACTCTAATGGTACCGAAGAGAATAGGGCACCCAAGGTAAGATCTGCAATAACTCTTGTCACAAGGACTTCCTCCTGAAGCTAATGGTACCGAGGAGAACAGGGCACCCAAGGTAAGATCTGCAATAACTCTTGTCACAAGGACTTCCTCCTGAAGCTAATGGTACCGAGGAGAACAGGGCACCCAAGGTAAGATCTGCAATAACTCTTGTCACAAGGACTTCCCCTTTTTATCATAGTGGTCTCTGAATGATTCTTTAGTTTCAATTGACTAAATGTATTTGGTTAAGTCAAATTCAAGACTTCTGTATGTAAAGTTTTGTTATAACAGGGGTGGCGAAATCTCGAAAAAAATCACTTGTCCACAGACAAGTGATTTGAAAATATCACTTGTCCTTACCCAAAGTGCACTTGTCCATATATTGCTTCAGGGATAGAAATTAACTTTTCAAACCAGGTTGTCTGGGGTGAAATAAATATAAAACAGATGGCATTTATATTAACATTATTTAATATAACCCATAAGAAAATGAAACAACACCTAACTTCAGTATTAATTAAGGCAGCTTAAAAGTTTTAGCTAGATCTCTGCCCCATACACAGATAATTAAAAATACAAACAACGTTTATCTTCTAACTAGAGTCTGCAAGTATTAGCAAAATCAGTCTCATGCTTGAAGCAGCTTTAACTCATTCAGCCCTTGTGATTTGTTGAGTCATCTTTTGCAAATAAAGTATACCCTGATTTGACAGCTCCTAAGGAGATTTTTTGGGAGGCGGAGATTCATCTGGGCTCTTAGATTTGGAACTAGCCGAGGGTGATTTGATCAAAAAACTATCCATTGTCTTCTTTCTCGAGACGCGAAAATATGTTACATTTTAGCAGACAATAACAGTAACTACGACTCGACCGTAATGAAATTAGGTAAGAGTTGTGTCCCTTCTCCGGCGTTTGGTCCGATATCGCGACAATCGGATCGATATTTAGACCTAACCATACGGACATATGTTAACATCCGCTTTCTAACGCATTCATTGAAAAGTCAATATCGGCTTTGATTAAAAGTAAAAACAACGTTGCTAGATTATTTTTTTTTGTGACTCAGAAATCTGGATTTTTCACTTGCCCACGGAAAACCCAGACAGAATTTCTCACTTGTCCGTTGACGAAAATGAACGACTTGGACAATTGATTTTGCCACCCCTGTATAATAGTTTAACCCATTACCAAACAGGTAAAGGTAAAGGTTTTTTTATTATAGAGTCACCCCTATTGAAAGGGCCAGCCAGTTTTACTTATTTGACACTTATCAATTATTATACCAAGAACCCCAAATTCTATGGCTATACCAGGTGCCAAGCGGATATAAGTCAGTAACCATTAATTTAACTAGCTTGTGGCTCACGAACCGGCAATTTTGGAACAAGTCCAGCGAGAAACATTCTCCGGACAAACTCCTCCAAAGCGGCTCGAAACCCCGAAGCGTAAAAAGCAATTTCTGCTTTTCTAAAAATGTTTTCTGCCCTATCAGAAGATTTTTTTTTAAATTTCATCACATTTTGAAATTTCGTCTTTTGCGATAAAATTATTAAAAGATTTAAAGAAATATATCTCTGAAAAAAGGTGTTCTTTTGAACTAATGTTTTAAATGTAACATATCTGATGAATAATGATTTCTCTGGACCTATTTTACCTTTTTAGCCATTTTAACATTACTTTTCTTATGTTTAAAAAATGATGGAGATGGTTAGGATAGGTCCTGTCTTTAAAAAAATTAGTATGAAAGGTTCTCCATTTTGTTATTTGTCATTTGAAAATACAAACAGGCAATAGATTTAGACAATTTTTTAGGTAATAGACAGAAACAAATCCATATATTCACAGAGTGCAACAAAGACCAAGAGACTGTCGAAATCTACGCATGACACATTGACGGATATTTTTAAGAAGATTGGATCGAAGGAGAATACAAAGGGCGGGCTTTTGGACTTGTATAACTTTAAAAAACAATACCCGGATGCTGACGTTGAACCTTTTCTTAAAAAGTCATCACAGTTCTTCCAGAATTATATAGAGCGAGGATTAAAAGCCCTCGAGATGGAACATGGTGATGGAACCTCCCAAATTTCAGGTAACATGGTGATTTTTTCCCCAGTTATCTTAGTTTATTTATCTAGCTATCCTCATCTCCAATTAACAATTAACCTGTAGTCAACCAATTTTGCTGTAATCCACCTGGTCCAACATCTTTCCTATGACAGTTACCTAATACCCATCTAACAAGCAACTGGTCTCATTATGAAAATAAAGAAGACTTAATGTAATTTCACTAATTAATGGCATTAAACCAGACAATTGCTTAACCCTTTTACCAAAGGCCAGAATTTCGACTGTCCAAAATTGAAAGAGTTTGTAGACAATATTTCAAAATGTGATGGTATCGAAACATAATCTTCTGATAGGGCAGAAAACATTGTGGGAAAAGGAGAAGTTGCTAGTTACAAGCAATTTCTCCTTTTCCCACAATATTTTTAAGAGTCGTTTGCAACAAACTGGTCACATGTCGTTATTGTTTGGTAATTGGTCAAGATGACAATGTCAAATGTCTGATGGATAAATAGGCTATATAGTTCCCTTGTTTTAATTTTTCAAACATACAATTTGGCATAAAAATAAAGTGGTGCATTTTTTCTTTTTTTAAATAAGTGCATCACATTGCCTAGGGAACCAAGCTTAATGAGTAGTATCCAGTATGCCAGGCCTTTTGTCTAAAAGACATACTGGTAGGCACAGAGATATCTGCATAACTGTTTTACCTGATACAGTTCTTTATGACCAATTTCTTATCTTTTCACAATGGACTTTTATAATCATCTGGTGCAAGTACATTAAACTGATTGTAATTATGTAGTTATGGTTAATCTGTAACAAATAACACTCACAACTTGTTGCATTTAAATAGAATTAGAGAAATGAAGGGAGCAGATATTGTTGGTAAAAAGAGAGATTTTGATAATATTTGCTGTCTTATTTACCTACAATCATTCAAATTTATGCTAGCAGTAAACTTTAAAATGCAAATATAGATTAACCCATTACCAAACAATGATCGCATTTGACCAGTTTGTTATACACGACTCTGGAAATTATTGTGGGTAAAGGAGAAATTACTCGTAACGAGCAATTTCTCCTTTTCCCACAGTGTTTTCTGACCTATAAGCATATCATTTTTCAATTTCATCACAATTCGAAATGCCGGCTGCACACTCTTCCAATTTTGGACAGTCGAAATTCTGGCATTCGGTAAAAGGGTTAATAAGAGCCTTCAGAAAATGTTAAAATGTGATTTATTTTTTTGTGTGACTATTCTGAATGTATTTTTCATTAGATAGTGGAGATGTTCGCAGATCACAACCACTGCAAGACCAAGAGCCAATAACACAGAAACAAAACTTTGGTCTGGCTTCTAGCGAAAAGGTATGTATTTGTCTGTTATATAAAGATTATGTCCACTTTGACACTCAGCTAATAAAATCCTTACTTCATCATTACATACATATTCTAACCGTTTATTCTGTTATACCGGAATTGGCAAAACTGCCGTGAAACACATTAAAAATCCCCTAAACAAAACATTGCTTTAACCTTTTACAAAACACCAAATTTTCAACTGTCCCAAATTGAAAGAGTGCGGACAAAATTTAAAAATGTGATGAAATTGGAAAATAATCTTCTGATAGAGTAGAAAACATTGTGGGAAAATGAGAAATTGCTCATTACGAGCAATTTCTCATTTTTCTACAGTGTTTTCCAGAGTCGTCTGCAACAAAGTGGTAAATTGTTGCTCTTGTTTGGTAATGGGTTTAACCACCCATATAATTGATATTTTCCAGGAAACCGCAACAGATGAAGGGACCGTTGCACGATTTTACATGGAGAAGTTACAGCAATACAGAACTAATTTGGGCTTGGATTCAAATATACAGGTATTTAGGATTGACTTATCAAGTTGTCAAATGTTACTGATTTCATAAGACAATCAATACCCGTTGCTATATGTGCAACTTAAGGCTTCATTAAAAGTTGTAAAACAGTTTTTACTTTATGTGTTGTTGAGGAGATCATAATAATCGATTGACACATTGGTTTATATGAGTAGCTGGTCCTTTGTTTTTTCTTTAAGTTTTCTGATGTAGGTGCATCTAAGTGTGTTATTATGTATAATTGTTTATCCTTATGTTCCAAAGCAAAAGATACACTGATTCCATATACTAATATTTTCTATTCATCCAAATCAATTCCAAATTTTACTGAAATATCCATCTAGGATGGCATGTTCTTTCAATTCCAGTCGTAACAAAACAATTTGACTTCAGATAAAAGTTTCTTTTTTTATTACAGGTAACCAAGAAACAAAACCCCTCCCCACCTCCCGTTGAAGGAAAACTTGAGGTAGGCTATTATGAAGGCAAACTTCTAATATATTCTATATACATCTATATGTATACATTAACTGTTGAGTTTGTCACCTACTGATACTACACAGGAAAGATTTTTCTTGTCATCTTACTGACTCTTGAACAAAGCATGGAGAAATTTAGACACATTGCAGATAGGCAATGACCTTTGATTAGGCTAATCTTATTAACTATAAAAAAGGGGACGGATGCATTCTGTCAGTGTTCATGGAAAATGACTTAATCTTTCTTACTTATGTTGTTCATTCTCTAAACCCTGTTAGATGTGTTCTCATTGGAATTGCCTTGATAAAGACCATGTACCCCTAATTTTAGTTTCTACCGATGAAAAGAAAACTGCGACAAAACCTACTCCTAAATTTCACAGAATTATCAACTGTTTCACTGATCAGAAGCTGCCATGTTTTTACCGTTTCTAATTTTCCCCTTTGCTCATGGATACTTTTCCAATTAATATTTGTTAGAGTTTTCCCAATACCCCTTTTATACACACTTTTCTTGACTAGCAGGAGATGCCTTGAATTTCTTTTCACAAACCCTTGCAATTGACTTAATAAATTCTTGTTTTTAACTTACTGATATGTATTTGCTGGCAGTATGTTGTAATATATATGTTTTTGATATTATGGATTGGAATTGTCATACAATGTTAATTTAAATTTGATGCAGTCTCAAAAACATGTTTTGTATGTGGTTATTTTATTTTTGACGTGGTAATTAGATACCTGAATTGTGATGGTAAATTAAGTTTGTATTCCATCGTTTCAGCCATCGCCAGAACCCGAGGAACCCAAATCCATGGAGAGTGAATCTAGTAATCTGATGCATCCGAAACCTGCGCCGAGTGTTTCACAAAAGAAAGATGTCTCGGATCTCAAAGCTAGACTGGCTCGGTTAAAGCAAATAGCCAACAGTTGATAAATAGATGCCATACTGTGATATTGATTGTAGATTAACGACGTTAACTGATGCAATAAGCGGTGTTCAGAGGGTGTGGAGAGATGTTCCAGGAAGGGACGGTCTCGGGATGAGGACACAGAAGGATTTTCTTATCTAGCACCAAGCAAATGTATATAGGCCCAGAGCTTTATATTGGATGGGTTTTCCTAAATCCTAACTTTGACGCTGCAAACTAAATCGAGGGTTTAATGCAGTACTATAGTAAGTGCTTCAAGTTTGTGAAGCACTTACTATAGTCCTGCATTGAACCCTTGAAAAGCTGTGTGTATCAGAGCACCAGGGAGCAATGTGTATTTTGCATGCTAAATCTTTTTTATCATATTCAAACCCTTTATTGTGGGTACTCATTGAAAAGGTCTTGTCAAGACATTCCTAAAATATACCCACTATATAGGAGTTGCCAAAATGTTTTTGGGAGTATTGTGTGATGCTGATTGATAGAAAATTAGACACTTGACAAAATGATTTTCCTTTTTTTTATATCCTGCATGCTTTTTATGGGGTGCATTGGTTAACTCAGTGAAAGCTTGTGAAATACGCTTTTTCAGGGTGTCATGAACCATGAAAAGCTGATCACCATGAAATAAATATTTGCAAGACACATACAAGCCACAATTTACACGCTTTTTCAGGTGCTTGTCATGAACCATGAAAAGCTGATCACCATGAAATAAATATTTGCAAGACACATACAAGCCACAATTTACATAATCCAGGATGTACATCCTCTAAGTTAATTTTCCTTTAACCATACTTATTGAAAAATAAGTTGCTACTGATTATACAGCCTGTTTTATCAAAGAAATGGATTAAATGTCCTGTGAGAAGTCACATTTAGCACATTTATCTTTCTCAAAGTTTTAGAATGAGGCCTATAAAGAGAGCTTTCTGTTTAGATTATTTGCTTCTGTGATTTGATATTAATACTTGGTATAATTATAAATATATTTATGTCACAGGATCATTTGTTGTACGGCACAATCATCATATATCTTTCTGGGTTGATATAGAATGGGATTTTGTATTGTATTTACATGTTTATCACTTTCTTGGAATGATAGATCACTCTACAACTGTCGTATATATTCAGTTAACAATGTTAACTTACAAACTTGACACCTTTTATATATTCCATGAGCTATCTCGTTTGTGGTATTAACTCAACTCATTACTTCTTGCAATAAGTCTACAGAAGAAACCTAAATAGAAATGTCTTTTGTAAAGATAACATTTCCTTTTTGTCTGCATACAGTTCATCTTTGTTGACAACCATGCATATACCTTCTTTTGTCTTGTGAACTTTCAAAATTTTGTCTGTTGGTTAAACAGTCAATCTAGGAAAACTGTTGGGGAAAAAATCAGAATTTTTTAAAGATAATATTTCCATCAAGATGCCTTCAATTGCTAAAAGACAAAATGTTGAATATATGTTTTTCTTTGTCTATTCTGATGGTTAAACTTTAGATGCCTTCAATTGCTAAAAGACAAAATGTTGAATATATGTTTTTCTTTGTCTATTCTGATGGTTAAACTTTGTTAAGAGTTGTGGGAATTGATTAGCAAGGCAGATCTATTTTGTGAATACACTGTGACACAGGAGTAGTTGCTTATAATGAGCTATATTTCCTCCTACCAAATTTACATTAAAAATGTTTCTTTTGCAAATATCTGTGTTTCATCTGCCTCAAGAAATAACTTGAAAGGGACAAAAATTATATAGAAAACCATAAATGTATACACAAAGCAACACAGACCATTTTTGCTTCTTGTTTATCTTACTCTCTTCTATTCCTTTCTCCTCTGTTGTTTTCGTCTTTGTTGCTAATGAACATAACATGCTCTCTTAAACCCTTGCTTTATATCATGGCCAAGCTGGTGCCAACATTGTACATTTAACAGACCTGACAAGTTATAGTTGTCAACAGTATTTCATAACATTAAATCAAGTATTGAATAACATACAGCCTTTGTTGTTACCTTGATTTACCTTAACCCCTTTATTTGAGTACATCGAAATAGTGTCAACAACTGAAATGATAGTGTCAATAAGTCCAAAATAAGTCCCAATGTGTTTTAACACAGTTTTAAGAGTTTTAAATCGAATTTTATGAACTTTAATAAACCGTAGAAAGCATGAGTAGTAAGAAAATACATACCTAAAATAGTATACTTCAATAGCTAATTTAACATCAAAAAGTCAATTTTGCATCCTAAAGAGTGTGTAGTTACATGTTGACATATTATTTCAGTTGTTGACACTATTTTTGCAGTTGTTGACACTATTTTTAGCTCACCTGAGCTCTGCTCAGGGTGAGCTTTTAGGATACTTGAATGTCCGTCGTCGGTTGTGCGTCAACAATTTCAGCGTTTACACTCTAGAAGCCACATTTTTGGCCCATTCTTCCTGATACTTGCTCAGGATGTTAACCTTGATGATATCTCGATTGAGTTCGATCATGGGTGGGGTGGGGTCAAAAAGTAGGTCACTAGGTCAAATCTTAGTAAAATATTGTTACACTCTAGAAGCCACATTTTTGGCCCATTCTTCCTGATACTTGCTCAGGATGTTTACCTTGATGATATCTCGATCGAGTTCGATCATGGGTGGGGTGGGGTCAAAAAGTAGGTCACTCGGTCAAATCTTAGTAAAATCTTGTTTACACTCTAGAAGCCACATTTTTGGCCCATTCTTCCTATTATTTGCTCAGGATGTTAACCTTGATAACATCTCGACCGAGTTCGATCATGGGTGGGGTGGGGTCAAAAAGTAGGTCACTAGCTCAAATCTTAGTAAAATATTGTTTACACTCTAGAAGCCACATTTTTGGCCCATTCTTCCTGATACTTGCTCAGGATGTTTACCTTGATGATATCTCGATCGAGTTCGATCATGGGTGGGGTGGGGTGAAAAAGTAGGTCACTAGGTCAAATCTTAGTAAAATTTGTTTACACTCTAGAAGCCACATTTTTGGGCCATTCTTCCTGATACTTGCTCAGGATGTTAACCTTGATGAAATCTCGATTGAGTACGATCATGGGTAGGGTGGAGTCAAAAAGTAGGTCACTAGGTCAAATCTTAGTAAAATATTGTTTACACTCTAGAAGCCACATTTTTGGCCCATTCTTCCTGATACTTGCTCAGGATAATAACCTTGATGAAATCTCGATCGAGTTCGATCATGGGTGGGGTGGGGTCAAAAAGTAGGTCACCAGGTCAAATCTTAGTAAAATTGTGTTTACACTCTAGAAGCCACATTTTTGGCCCATTCTCCCTAATACTTGCTCAGGATGTTTACCTTGATGATATCTCGATCGAGTTCGATCATGGGTGGGGTGGGGTCAAAAAGTAGGTCACTAGGTCAAATCTTAGTAAAATCTTGTTTACACTCTAGAAGCCACATTTTCTGCCTAATCTTGAGCAAACTTGCTCAGGATAATAACCTTGATGATGTCTCAATAGAGTTTGATCATGGTTGGTACAGTCTAGAAGCCACATTTTCTGCACACAAATCTTTGAAAAATCTTGTTTACACTCTAGAAGTCACATTTTCTGACCAATCTTGATAAAACTTGCTCAGACTGTTAACCTTGATGGTATCTTGATCAAGTTCGAAAATCGGTAGTGTGGGGTCAAAAAGTAGGTCACTAGGTCAAATCTTTCTTGTTTACATTCTAGAAGCCACATTTTCTGCCCAATCTTGATAGAACTTGCTCAGAATGTTAATCTTAATGGTATCTTGATTAAGTTTGATCATGGGCAGTGTGGGGTCAAAAAGTAGGTCACTAGGTCAAATCTTAGAAAAATCTTGTTTACACTTTGGGAGCCACATTTAAGGCCCATTCTTTATCAAACTTACTCAGGATGATAACCATGACGATATCTCGATCGAGTGTGATAATGGGTGGGCTGGGGAAAAAGTAGGTCACTAGGTCAAATCTTAGAAAATCTTGTTCACACTGTAGAAGCCACATTTTCGACCTAATCTTGTCTAGAGACAAGTCCACAACTATGGTTATACCAAACTGTATGTGGACCCCTTTAACACACATGTTAATATCTTGTACAGAGAGAATGGAAATTGAATGGAATCTGGAGAGAATTGCTGGATGTTTATACGTTTAAGATACACTTAAAACAAGGTATGTGTTGCTTGACCTATTTATTTTAATTAAATCAATCTAACCACAACGAGAGAAACCCGGATGTATTTATCTGTCGTTCGGGTTTACAAAGCATAAGAAGACGAGTCCTTGACTAGGCTTATTGTTACATTGTGTTTTCTAATACTGTTCAGGCGCGTAGCTAGAGCAAAATGAACCTTACGCCAAGTCATTCCGAAAGGCATGACCCGAGGTGCGTAGCGCCGAGTTGGGGAGGGTGTGGGAGGGGTATCCCTCTCCCGCCGGTGGAGGTCTGGGGGCCTCCCACAGGGAGATTTTTGAGAATAATATGTTATTTTGTTGCATTTCGTGAATTTTCTATGGCGTTTCACCATAAATATTTCATCAAATGGAGTCACTAAATCTGTATTTTCAAAATTATTTACCTGAACAAAAATAATATAAAGTACAACACCTCTACAACGAAGAACGTTTGAGTACATGGTTTAGCTATCAAACGTGTGCAAACGAAGAAATAGTCACAAAGCGGTTGATTAGACATAAACAACACTTTACTTAAAACAGAAAAAGTACTATTCCACTCTTAAAGAAATGTATGTGTGGTACTTATGTTCATAGTATTTGGTAATTGGACTTCCAACTTACTAGAGGCCTAATTAAACTTAGATTTAATTGAATTTGGTTAAAATGGTGTTATGTCCATTTTGTCCAAATTATGCAGGAAATGTCATGGTAAATGGTGTCTAATGACTCATTATCCCAATCTCTATCTGCCACGAGTTCGAAGTAATAACCTCCCAAAATGAATTTATTATTAAAATGCTGCTCCATATAATAAAAAAACGAAAATTCCATTAATTGTCGATATGAACCGAAGACGCGTCTTGTCGATTTCCGTGAATCACGTGGTCAATTATGTGCACGAAACACAGATGAAAAACCAACATTAACAGATTAAGATGCTGGACTTAAGATGGATACTTCTCGTTTTGCATAATTATCCGTTTATATACCCCTTCACTAAAAGATGGTAACTAATATTGCATTGGAGTCATACCGACACCATTTCTTATCTTTTCTATTCTTGACGAATGTGTTGGTTTGAAAAATATTTCTTCAACGTTTTGAAATTTTCCTTGAACAAAACTGATGCACATAAGATCATACAAGCGTCTATGTACGTGCCGGATTCACTGTGTAGTCGTTTATAAACAGAAACTATGTTACCTTTTTATTACTCTCAATACGCTTTTTCTAATGCACCTACAACAATTATGATAACACAGCAACCGACCACAATAAGAATTAGTATGATAATGATATTCAACGGTAAACACGTAGATTGTTGTATGATTGGCATAAAATAACTTTAAGCACAAATAATAGATAAAAATATATATTTATCGCATAACTGATCCTGGAAAAATGAGGGCTAGCCGTTGCTCTCGTCGTAAGGCGAAGATGTCGATGAACCTTTCTGCTTGGATCTCTTTTTCTCTGTATATGTTTATGAGTCCAAGGCCAGAGAGTCACCTGATTGTCATGGTGTTCCTGAGGAAGGATTTAATAAGGACATTGTCCGGATCACTAAGAGGTAGATTCAAACCATTATACACCCATATATCTACATTGTAAATACCATCGGTATTCAACCACTTAAAGCAACTTACTACATGTAGATATCTAAGTCATTAGCTTAAAATGTTTTTCTGTATTTTGAAACTAGCTGAAACACATTTGTGATACAGTCTCAATACCTCGAGTCTAATATGACTAGGCTCCAAGAAATATTACTAAATAATATCTCGCAAACATCCTGCAAAACATTGTGTTGTACTGACAGTTGGACAGAACAATTTCAATGGGAACATTCGACTTTATAGTGCATATACTTTGTGTTGAATTAGTATTTTCAAAGATTCTGCCTCTATAATCTTAGAGTTAATGAAAATTATTTTTGAATCAGCAAACATTTATCAAACTTTTCCCTTGAAGGTTTTTATATATACCGTAATGGGTATTAAAAAGTGCGCCTTTTAAAAGCCTGGCGGTCCGCTTAACACTTAGGTGGTCCATATTTTTCCGCCAAATGTCGGAGGGCGTTGCTGCCGGAACATTAGTGCGATTTTAGGTTAGGTTGTGGAGTTTTCCAAAAATATTTTGACAAATAAAGACCGTCAGAAATCTGCATATCCTTTTAAAGCATAGGCCTATCTCAGAGCGGCACATGCTATTTTTCACAAGCTATTTTATGCAAAAGACTTGTTGACAACTTTTCAATTTCAATTTTCCACCCTAAAATCTTTACTTGGTCGATTTCAGGAAGGGTGTATTTTTTGGTTCAGTCTAATAATGTCTGTTCCCAGTTTTTGCTAAAAAGATCGGGTACATTTATTAGCAAGATTCCACTGTTTCGCATTTGAAAGTTTGTAACAAATCATATTACGTAGATAACCATGAGTTTGATAAACCCATAAAATGATCTGAATTCGGTGTGGAATGGTCAGTCAAATTGAAAATTTTGCATTTACAAATCTATTTCAGTCTGATCAAGTCATATTTTCTTCTTTTCTTCCATTCACATAGACCTCACTTATATCAAATTTTCTTTCAAGAAATAATATAATATCAAGAAATTATGTCACTATTCAAATTCTTATTCTGTCTAGATGTATTGATAAATTTAAGATGAAATTATGCACAGTTTTCATAAGTGTCACACAAAATATGTTACATTAATTGTTTGGATCAAGCATATATGGTCCAACTAAGTAGCTAAGATATATTGGCCAATTACACCAGTTTCCAGTTTATGCTCCAGTTTATGCTTCTAACGACAGGCCTAGTACGTTTGGCGTACAGTATAGTTTGAAGATAATAAACAAGTAGCAGATTTAAACACGTATACACTTTTGTACAAAAGGACCAATACCTACATGTTGATTCGTGATATAGCGTTGCAAAAAATAACTTTTGTTTTAGACAGGAATTGGACAAAACAAAATACTTCTTTGAAGTAGCAAAACATGCATTTTGCCAAACAGTTAGTCAAGTTGTATAGACTTCAAATTTAATGACAGTCATCTGCGTTCCTTGTCAACATGTTCATCTTGAATGTACAAAGTTTCATTTTGCACTTTAAAGAGCACCTTTCTGATTGTTGTGAAGTGAATTTGCCGTGGCACCGAGATCTTCAGAAATATCTGGATATGGTGGAACATCACTCGTGGCCGATTCTACCATTTTAAACTCTCGCGGACCGTAACAATGTTTATGAAAGCTATCGGAAGGTTTTGGTCGCCGCAATGTAGAGCTAACTGGCTATATCTATCTAGTGTAAGCTTCACTTACCATCAAAAGTTCTACGGCGTAAAGATTCGAAGCTTGCATTTATCATGCATGCATCTGCTTGTCTGAACTAGAGAAATACATGGACTTTTGAGAACAATGTTTAACTCTTTTCACTGTTAGGAAACCATACCCCCTTAGGTTTAAACTTTTATTGCATTTTTCGGCCACTTTATTTTTTCATTTTATCCAGCCAAGTATACGCCATGGCGTATTGGCGTATGCCTGGCTACGCGCCTGCTGTTGAAGATCAGGGGATACTTTTTTGTTACATTGTTAAAGGTCTAGTGCACAGGGAGAAAAATCATAATAGACCTTTATTAACACTATATATACATATATATATAGTGTTAATAAAGGTCTATTATGATTTTTCTCCCTGTGGTCTAGTGGTGTGTACCTGATTGCCAAATAGGAGAAAGTCCAAAAAGTCCATTCCATTCATTGCGGCTCATTTAATCGATTGGATTATTATCTTGTTCTCGCTTTTCCGTGAATTGCACGCACTGAATTAAACGAGACTGTCAACCGATCGAATTCTAAATTGTTTTTTCGTATTCCCCTGTTCTTCAGGTAACGTCATGATATTATATCGATAAAAAACGGTGTATTAGTAATTAGTTTAACTATCTGTGAAGTGTAAGTTTGATATTTAGAATATTCGAGGAGATATTTGTAATAAAAGTGAGCACGTGGTTGAGATTCTATTTTTGTCACATGTTTTCGTGTTTGAGCGAGGAAGCCGTTTTGTCTTTAAGCGTCGATATTATCAAGCAACACCTTTGTAATAATGCTTATCGGAAGCAGAGCCATAGATAACAGAGATTGGCAACTCCGGAATTATCGCCAAACTCTCGCGTGCCGCGAGGTTCTGCGAGATAAGGAAATTGCGTACCTGTTTATCCGTTGCCACGGGAGATGTCAAGCGAAATTGATACTTCCTTATTACAGTAAAATAGCTATATTTTGGTTATCTGATTGGTTATCTGAAACAACTTCTTGACATTTTGTTTTATTTTCATTTTATTAAATTGATTTTACGTTAAAAACAAAACAAAAAGTTCCAGTAGGCCTTCTTTTTCTATGACAGGCTTGATTACCATGCAATTGTACTTAATAACAACAATGTCTTTCAAGCAAAGGTTTGAATAATATTTTGTAATAAATCAAGTGACTCTATTTAGTTGCAGTTAATAACCAAAGCATGAACTTTCCACTAAGACATTATAGTTTTCGTTAATATTAAAAGATTGCTTTCTAACTTCATTTCATTTATTTTGTGTCTTATAAAACTGTTTACAGTGCTAATTTTGTCAAAACAAAACACATTTTCAACATGACATTATTTCAAGCCAAATGTTTCAATTTAAGAAAATTAAAAGTATTTTATGATGCTAAAATGCATGTGATGAGAATTTTTGTAAAAGCGGTTTTAGTAAACGAAAGAACATGTAAGAAAAAACTGACGTGCAAAGATTTCAATACACCTTTTACCGCAGATTCCTATAATATTGATTGCAAATCAATAAGTACATAATTATTCTTAAACATGTAACGGTCTGGTCTTATCATGCTGCTGACCGAAATGATTTTAGAAAAAAGAAATGTGAGCTTTTTAGCTCACCTGAGCACGTAGTGCTCAAGGTGAGCTTTTGTGATACCGAGATGTCCGTCGTCCGTGCGTCCGTGCGTGTGTCAACAATTGCTTGTGAACACTCTAGAGGCTACATTTATGATCCAATTTTTATCAAAATTGGTCAGAATGATTGTCTCAATAAAATCTTGGCCAAGTTCGAAACTGGGTCATGTGGGGTCAAAAACTAGGTCACTAGGTCAAATAATTTAAAAAGTTTGTGAACACTCTAGAGGCCACATTTTTGGTCCAATTTTGATGAAAGTTGGTCAGAATGATTGTCTCAATAAAATCTTGGCCAAGTTCGAAACTGGGTCATTTGGGGTCAAAAACTAGGTCACTAGGTCAAATAATTTAAGAAGTTTGTGAACACTCTAGAGGCCACATTTATGGTCCAATTTTGATGAAAGTTGGTCAGAATGATTGTCTCAATAAAATCTTGGCCAAGTTCGAAACTGGGTCATGTGGGGTCAATAACTAGGTCACTAGGTCAAATAATTTAAAAAGCTTGTGAACACTCTAGAGACCACAATTATGGTCCAATTTTTATCAAAATTGGTCAGAATGATTGTCTCAATAAAATCTTGGCCAAGTTCGAAACTGGGTCATGTGGGGTCAAAAACTAGGTCACTAGGTCAAATAATTTAAAAAGTTTGTGAACACTCTAGAGGCCACATTTATGTTCCAATTTTGATGAAAGTTCATCAGAATGATGGTCTTAATGAAATCTTGGCCAAGTTTGAAACTGGTTCACGTGGGGTCAAAAACTAGGTCACTAGGTCAAATAATTTAAAAAGCTTGTGAACACTCTAGAGGCCACATTTATGGTCCAATTTTGATGAAAGTTGGTCAGAATGATTGTCTCAATAAAATTGTTGGCCAAGTTTGAAACTGGGTCATGTGGGGTCAATAACTAGGTCACTAGGTCATATAATTTAAAAAGCTTGTGAACACTCTAGAGACCACAATTATGGTCCAATTTTTATCAAAGTTGGTCAGAAGGATTGTCTCAATGAAATCTTGGCCAAGTTCAAGACTCGGTCATGTGGGGTAAAAAACTAGGTCACTAGGTCAAATAATTTAAATAGCTTGTGAACACTCTAGAGGCCACATTTATGGTCCAAATTTGATGAAAGTTGGTCAGAATGATTGTCTCAATTGAAATCTTGGCCAAGTTTGAAACCGGGTCATGTGAGGTCAAAAACTAGGTCACTAGGTCAAATATTTGAAAAACCTTGTGAACACTCTAGCAGCTATATTTATGGTCCAATTTTGATGAAAGTTGGTCAGAAGGATTGCCATAATGAAATCTTGGCCATGTTTGAAAGTGGGTCATGTGGGGTCAAAAACTAGGTCACTAGGTCAAATAATTTAAAAAGCTTGTGAACACTCTAGAGGCCACATTTATGGTCCAATTTTGATGAAAGTTGGCCAGAATGATTGGATTATTTACCATAAGCTTGACTGTCTTAAAATTTTCCAAATTTATTTACTGTTGAAAACCAATAAACGACTTTGAGATACATTTTCCAATTGTTATTATTTTAATTTGCCCAACCAATTGTTACTGTCCCTGCTTTCACAAACCTAAATTTCCTTCATCTTAATTCTCTTTGTCTTGGTGAACATTAACTCAAGAAGACAAATACAATACACATAAAAAAATGTTAACAAGCAAGAGCATTGGCTTAGAGTATTCAATGCAATTAGCACTTAGAAGAGTTTGAAACATACCAACCACTCTGTCTTAAATATACCTCTTTTTCAAACAGAACTCAGGTGAGCGATAAAGGGCCATTATGGCCCTCTTGTTTAATGTAAAGCTGAAGCAAATAGTATGTCTTGCACCTTCGTTTTTATTATCATTTCTGAACGAGAAATTAAGTCAAAGCACACTACTTTAAACCCACAGGGAGAAAAATCATAATAGACCTTTATTAACACTATATATACACAAGGGAAACAACTTCAAAGAGAAACCAGTTCTGACGTTCCGCGCTTATCAGTCCGTAATTTTTTATACGAGCGCTAGTCTGTCAATTCTCTATATGTCCCGCATAGTCAAATGATTTCTGCGTCCAACAATACCACTCTCAACAAGATCGGTCCAGTCAACTCGGAGAAATCTGCGACGACACGCGACATTTTTTTCGAATTTGGTTTTATTGGAACCGATCGTTGAGAACAGAACCAGCCGATCATTCGGCTCGTAATCACCTCAATGAACGTTATTTCAGTGATGGCACTTAACCGGCACATGAATAAATACTATTGGTAATGATCCAAACAAAAAATTCTAACCTGCACACTATATACAATATGTAATCCACAATTTTCTTTCAATTATTCACTGATTATCGGCTCAACTCCATTTTGACAGTTCCAAAACGAGGCTTGATTGATCCCATCGGCCGTTTGTAAGAAGTGATATCATTGGTTTAAAAATTACAAGGCCAAATCACAGCTTGGTTCCGCGTTTTTCAGATTATTACATAAATAAAGCCTGCCGAGCGTGGTTCACAAAGCGTTACTTCTGTCATTTATCTGTCAATTAGTCGCCCCATTGAGTTTTGGCGGTTAAATTTTTGCGATTTTAATACTGTGTTGTTATTGATGTTGTGCTTTGTGTACATACGAGTATGTGGCAAGAGAAAAAATTGCATGATACAAGCAATTTTGCATTCAAAGAAAAAAAAATCAATCCCATGTATTTACTATAACTACAGTACTCAGAGAGTAATTAAGATTTTCGTCTGCTGCAAAATAAAATTTATAATCTGCAGGTGGTAAGCATTTTTTTTATATGGGTTTTACATCACATCAACATTATTTCAGTTATGTAGCGATGCCCGACTCTTAATGATGGAGGAAGACCCCATACTCAACTGCCCATAAGGGCTGGTCAAGGCGGGTAGAACCATCGGCATTCCGTAAGTCAGTCGGGAGACTGCCTCTCATGAAAATCCATATCCCTCTCAGGATTTGAACCCACGCGGAGAGGGGCCTTGTGATTTCAAGTTCACAAGTAGTTTATAGGTGGATTAAACTGATATCATTTCTCATGTTTGAGGGCATGTGTTGTGACACATCAAGTAAGCCGAAGGAAGAGACATGGTTTTGTCCAGGCTGTGACAGTGTTTCAAAAGGAAAACAAATAAGGAAAAATAAAAGAAACTGAATAATTATCAAAACCGAGACTTTATTTTGTTTTTCTATTGCCTCCATTAAATCTTACCAAGTGACAATCATTTTCATCGATTCCAAAATACTTTATTTAGTGCTTGTGTGAGGCTTATTCAATTAGATATTTCTTATTTCTGATCGTGCGCAAGATTCTGTGTGTTTACAATATTGGTACTCGACGCCGCAACGCCCAGCACCTGAAAAACACAAAGCTGGGGAACCAGCACAATTGACCTTCAACCTGTTAATCGTTTATCGTTCAGCCAATCGTAGAGAATGTTACAGTTTAATTAGCATAACAAGATGGAGTCGAGAAGAAGCGGGTTAGCGAGGTCAGTGAATATCGAAAGAAAATTGTGGATTACATGTTGTATATAGTGTGCAGGTTAGAATTTCTAGTTTGGTTCTTACCAGTAGTTGTTTTTCATGTGGCGGTTAAGTGTCATCGCTGAAATAACGTTCATCGAGGTGATTACGAGCCGAATGATCGGCTGGTTCTGTTCTCAACGATCGGTTCCGATAAAACCAAATTCGAAAAAAATGTCGCGTGTCGTCGCAGATTTCTCCGAGTTGACTGGACCGATCTTGTTGAGAGTGGTATTGTTGGACGCAGAAATCATTTGACTATGCGGGACATGTAGAGAATTGACAGACTAGCGCTCGTATAAAAAATTACGGACTGATAAGCGCGGAACGTCAGAACTGGTTTCTCTTTGAAGTTGTTTCCCTTGTGTATATATAGTGTTAATAAAGGTCTATTATGATTTTTCTCCCTGTGTTTAAACCCAGACAGACGCTTAAAACAGAACAAATCCTCCCTATTTTGTTTTCGGGAGCTTTAGGTCATTAAATTTGAATGAGGTGTCAGAGAGTGGACACAGTGTTAGCGCCACACACTTCTTGTGTAATCGCCCTAGCATCAAAAGGTTTTATGACATCAAATTACATATTTAATGGGGTGGCAATTTACAATCATAGCCTGTATTGTCCACTACCGTGATTGACTCTATCACCCTTCGTTCTTCAAATGACACATTTCACTTGACATATTTGCAAGCGATCGGAATAAAAAGAAGTACGACGAAAAAGGAAATGTCGTGGTGTTTCTGATTAAGAAGATCTATATCCATTCTTTTGTCCATTAATTGAATGGATTTTCTTCTTCTTATATAGGAATATCACTTATAGAAAATACGGGAAACTATAGAACTTAGTCAGCATTTAATACGGGGTCAATTCAAACTCATTTAGACGTTTTCAGTAATAACACGTTTGATAAAATCCAAGTCACACAATTTAAGTTCTAATCGATGCAAAAATGAAAGATTTTGATTGAAATCATGATTATGCTTGTGTGGTAAAGTAAACCTGGTATTACTTCGTTATAAACACGACAATCACCATAAAAAAGCGGGTAACCATAAAACAAAAATAACACTTCAGGAAAATGTCAAGTATGATATGAACCAGTGCATAGTTTTTTAGTTTTACTTGCTACAACTTTGTTTATTTTTGGTTGGAAATCAAGATGGCTGAACTCATTAAGATAGTAAATGGGACATATTTAGTACGCAATAACTTCTAAATGACAAAGAATATCAGACTGAAAATTTGGAAATCAACAAAATCATATTATCCCATTAAAGTGGACATAAATCAGAAATATTTAAATAATCCTCTGTTAAAACATTTTACTTTGTACAAGTATGAAATATTTTGGTTGAAAATAAAATGGCCGAAATCATGATCATGCTTGTGTGGTTAAGTAAACCGGGCATAACTTCATTATGGAAGCGAAGATTACTATAAAAATGCGTGCAATCATAAAACAAAAATTACACTTCAGGAAAATGTCAAGTATGATATGATCCAGTGCATAGTATTTTAGTTTTACTGTGCACAACTTTGTTAATTTTTGCTTGTAAATCAAGATGGTTAAACTCATTAGGGTCGTAAAATGGACATATTCAGTACGGAATAACTTCTAAATGACAAGGAATATCAAACTGAAAATTTGGAAATGTAGAAAAACAAACCCTTTCTTTAAAATGGACTTGAATTGGAAATGTTCGAAAAACCCTCCTTTAGAACAGATTGAATCTAAAACTACTCAAGTATCACGTTTATCGCACCCAATCATGAAATTGCAAACAATTCAATCAAGTTTGTCGCAGTTTGCCATGTTTATTTCTTTGATAATCTCTTGCTGATCAGTCTTGTTGGATGGAGAAACTTTCTAACAATAACAGTATAGTAAATTCGGTAAGAAAATAATTTAATTATGACTTAGAACACGCTTATATGTGTGTTGCCTATTTCGCGTTAAGTGGAAAATTGCGTCAATTGACAGATCTCGAAAGGTCTCGCTAAATAACGCGTCATGCGAGATATCGCAGAAACCGGCTATAGGTAAAGGAGTTGCCAATCTCTGGTATCTATGTCTCTGTCGGAAGTGATTATATAGCTGTTAGCTGTTTTTGTGAACGATGGCATTCCTAGCGTTGAGTTACAGAGATGGACGAGTCTGATTTTGATTTTTGGAATGTCAGAGTGGGTTTTGCTTTGAAGACAAAACACTTTTGTACAAGGTTTAGCCATTATATCTTGCTACCAGATACCCAAATGATGAAGAACTGCTTGATGTCTGATTTT